>JAYKKM010000148.1:6830000-7315000 GCA_035772405.1 Chrysogorgia sp. JL179-B06
TATATATATATATATATTTCAACAAAGCTTTAAAATACGTCGAAACCATGGTGAAATGGTAAATATAGTTCTTACAAGAACTGTTTGAAATCACTACTAATATAATTATTATACACGATAATATAATATATAATCACATTTACCAAATATCTATCAATGGCGTAATATGTTGGAGGAAAGGATGAGAAAGAGAAATGAGTTCTTAGACGAACTGTTTAAAGATAGAGAAATAAATAGGCTTTTAAAATAAATGAGCACGATGCATTTCGGCAGATAACTTATCAATTGCTACGCCTGCTAAAGAAAACTCCTAAGATAGCTTGTATTTATAGTCAATCGAAAAGTCCAATTACGCAAAGGCGTCATGACAGTGTTCCTAAAATAACGATGTTTTAAAAATGAATTCCTTTTGTCGGCACAAGTCAGGATCTGACAGCTTGATGTAATGAGATTCCAATACCTTCAATTGAAAGGTCGAGCGACACTAGCCAATATCCGGAATTTAGTGTCATTGTAAGAGTTGGCGCATTGAGAATTTGATGGTGTCGGTAAATGGCAGAATCACTGTTAATGACCGTGTCTTGAGGGCATTGTCCTCTTGGCTGTTGGCGTAACGGAACGATTTTTCGGCGTATGTTAGTAGGAACGTGTTGTTTCATTCTTTCGCCTAACCTTTGAGATGTTCTTCCTATGTAGCGAGAACCACTTTCGCATTTAAATTCGTATACGACAGAGCTTGGTGAAAAAGCAGGTAAAACTTCTTTCGGAGTAGGCGGCAAAATTTAGCCTGTGTACAGACTGAATATACACCTGTAATTCAGTCTGTGAAAACTGTTTAAAGTGTTATTAAAACTGTTTATTGAAGAACTCTCCAGTCTTATATAGAGCACTGGATTAGCTTCCAGTCCTCTAATGTTACATCCTTTCTTCTATAACTTTTTTCTTTCACCAATAATTGTCATATATTTAACAATTATTCACCGAAGTGGAAGTGAATAGTGGTGGATATTTACCGAGACGATTCACTGACACTGAGGTGAATAATTGTTTTAGCATATACCAAAACAAATTGATAAAAATTAGGTAAATTTCGGTTAGTTTCATTATAATTTAGCCAGGAATTGTTGCGAAACGCAAGGCAAAACTAAATTCTCCCAAGGTGGCAACTCCATATATGGAGTTGTTTATCAGTTTTGACAAGCTGACAGCGCCCGGTCGTTTTGAAAACCTTTCGAAGCTCGTTTCGAAGTTGGATCACAGTAAGGCAAAAGACCACTGGATTTTAGCCCAAAGGAAATATTTCAATACTGTAAATGGGAAAACCTTAAGACAAAGGATAGCTAATGAATTCTGGGTTAGTAAACGAGTTGTGCTTTGCAAAAGATGAGTTATATAAGCGTTTTCATTTCTGTCAGTGCAGTGTCAATGTTTCATGTGTTTAGTCGTTGAATTTCCTTTAATTTACAAATAATTTCTGTGGGTGTTTACTGTTATAAAATCGGTAGTATGTTTCCCTGGTCATAACCATGTCATTTGTTTAGTATTCAGTTCATTACTCGCCAGTTTTTTGGCAGTGCATGTATCGCGGTAATCTTTACGGCCGATACGGTACTATTATTATTTAAGTTTTGCCCAATTTTTGTTGTAACTGAAATGATTTTTAATGTTTGTAAATGTTATTAAATTCTATATGAAAGGCAATTCAAATTGTCTCATAAACTATCAAGGAGAATATCGATATATGAACTATCCGGAGTACCAGCGGCGTCGCCAGGCCTGCTAGAGTGGGGTGGACAAATAGGGGACCGGGGGTATGCTCCCCCGGTCCCCCTAGACTTTATCACCCTAGGGTTTCATCTTTTCTCCACGGATTTGAACAAACTAAAAAATCGGTCCTGATGATAATTGGGGTAGCGCCTCCAGCTCAAATATAAACTACTATACATACGAAGCGATCAGGTTCGCCGTTTGCAACAATACTCCGCAAACATACATTGTCACAAGTCACAATATTCATCCCCCCCCCCCCCCCCCCAACAATTTTCTCCACGGATTTGAACAAACTAACAAATCGGTCCTGATGATAATTGGGGTGGACAAGTCCACCCGAGTCCACCCCGTGGTGACGCCACTGCGGAGTACACTTTTCTAAAGAAAACTGACAACAGTCATGCAGTTCGTTCAATCGAGTGTGTTTTTGGAGCACATTTATTTCGTTGTTCTGCGGGTTTTTGAGCACTTTCTATTCTCTTTTTGCAACTTGTTTTTCATCATATTGCGTAAAATAATTCCCCTGTATACAGTAATTGTTTTCTACCTTTCTGCTTTTACCAATTTCTTGCATTACGTAAAAAGAAAAGTCGTTCAAGAGAAGGACACCATCTTGTTTTGCGAAACAGTGAATAGTGCAGGATATCCCGAGCTAGAGGCTGTCCCTTGAGCACCACAGGAACTCTTCGAGTCGGATGAATCACGGGCTTGGCAGTCCGGTCGATTTCCAAGGTATATTTGCCATAGAATTTCCCCGTACCGCTAAAAACATCTGTATATTCTCTCATCAGTGCTTGTTTCGTCAGCGCCTGTGTTTTCATCTTGTCTCCAACTGACATGATATTTTCATACTGTACTTTTATGAGATCCATTTCTTGTATAGTACAGTTTCCAAGCAGCGCATTGCATGGCGTGTTTATGATGACAAAATCCACTTGATAACTCTTACCATTTCTTGGGTTAACCAGTTCTAGCCGACACTATCCTACAGGAGTTATAATCGACTTGTTTACATTGACAGAACCTTATCAGTTTTCCGCAGCTTACACGAGCCCACGTTCTTCTGAAAAACTTTAGCCGACATGACGTTACACGTTGCACCACTGTCTAGTTGAAATTTAATGGGTTGACCTCCAACGTTTATGGTGGCAAATACTCTTTTGGAAAAACACTCTCGAGATACGGCATGTAATCTCCTCACCTTCCGACTCGCTGTCGCTTTGTAGTGCATTGATCTTCGCTTGCTTCCGCTTCACCTTCGGTACTCGGCATTGCACAGCAAAATGCACATCAATTTAAACACCTTTTACCCAATGCGGGGCACATCTGTTTATTACGCTCATGCTTTCTCCCGTAGAATTTACATTCTACAAACTTTCCGCCGTAGCTTTCTCTTGACTTGCCTTCACCTCTCTTTGATTTCATACTGTGAAGATCTTCGTGCTCTTTGTTAGTTCGAATCTCCAAACGAGAAAAAAGCCCTCACAATGTATATCAATGCTGAAACATCTATTCTTCTCCAAACAGCCCAAGCCGACGTGTACAGTGCAAGCACTCCACAGGAGACCATCAGAGTAAGAGTAATCCTGGACAGTGGCAGCCAAAGATCCTACATAACGTCAAGATTAAAGGACAGGTTGAATCTTCCCACACTGAAATCAGAGCTATTAATGATCAAGACCTTTAATTCTAACAATGAAACAACCCAAGCTAAGTCTGTGATGTCGTACAGCTATGTCTTGGTAGTGAAGGCAATACACCCATCAATCTGAATGCTTATTGTGTTCCCACCATATGCTCACCACTAAACCACCAAAGAACACAGGTTGCCCAAAGCAAGTACAGCCACCTAGCTTCCCTCAAACTAGCCGATGAATCCAGTGGAGAAAGGGATGCACCTGTCGACATACTTGTTGGATCAGATCAATACTGGAACCTGGTCACTAGCGAAGTAGTCAAAGGAGAATCTGGCCCAACAGCAATGAATACCAAATTATGATGGGTCCTTTCCGGTCCAGTCGAAGGTGGCCCAGAAGAATGTAATTCCTCGATTAACTTGGCATGTACCCACGTCTTAAAGTGTGCAACAGAGCCAAAAGAACACAACCAGATGTTGGACGACGAGATTAAGAGGTTCTGGGAGTTGGAGTCTCTTGGAATCCAACCAGAGGAACCATCGGTGTACGAAAGCTTCACTGATACAATTTCGCACAAGAATGGGAGATACCAAGTTCACCTGCCGTGGAAACCATCACATCCATTGTTGCCTGACAACTACAAGTCCAGCCTACATCGTTTCCATTCCCTTTACAGTCGTCTGAAGCAGACACCAGAAATCTTGAAAGAATATGATAATGTCATTAAAGACAAACTGGTGAAAGGAATTGTAGAGCAAGTTGACCCAGCCTTGGGTCAGTGAAGTTGGAAAGGTGCACTATCTTTCTCACCACGCCGTTATACGTAGAGATAAAGAAACTACACGATTGAGAATTGTCTATGACGCATCATCAAAATCTACTGGAATCTCCCTCAGCAGCTGTCTATATACAGGATCATCGCTGTCAAAGAACATATTTGACATACTGTTACGATTTCGAAGCTACGAGATACTGTAGCTCTCATAAGTGACATCGAGAAGGCCTTCCTGATGGTGTCGATTGCAGAAGAAGATAGAAATGCTCTACGGTTTCTTTGGGTGAATGACATCACAAGTGAGAATCCAAAGATCATCGTTCTACGATTTACCAGAGTAGTCTTTGGTGTGTCATCGAGTCCGTTTTTGCTCAACGCAACGATCGACCATCATATTCACAAGTACGAGTCAATTGATCCACAGTTCGTAGAGAAATTCCTACAGAACATCTATGTTGATGACCTCAGTGCCGGAAGCAACGATGTGCAAGAGACGTACAAATTCTATTTGAAGTCGAAATTGAGATTGGCGGAAGGAGGCTTTAACTTACGGAAGTTTATGTCCAACTCGAAGGAGCTGATGAGCAAGATTGATGCTAACGAGTCCAACATACAAGTCACAGAAACAAGAGAAATTGACCCGCAGAGCCACAAAACCTTGGATGAATAGGAATGTACTGGAAGGCAGTGTAAAGAAGGGACAATCGAACATGCAGATGAGTCCTATACCAAGAGCACCATAAGAGATACCAGACCAACGACAGACCAGAGGGAACAGATCAAGGTCCGAGGAAGACTGTCTCATCTTCGATTTGAAAGATACCGTAGACAGTGCCAAGAAATGAGCCAACCAAGAGAAATGTCGTCAGAGTGGCCTCTAGCATATATTATCCTGACGGCTTCCTGTCACCTATCACCATTCAACTCAAGATCCTATTTCAAGGTCTGCACGAAACCCAGATCGATTGGGACGAACCATTGGATGAAGCCTCGAAGTCTGCCTGGTAGAAATTGATGGAGGAGTTTGGAAAACTCCAGCCAGTGATATTTCCAAGACATTATTTGGCCAATATCAGGGAAGAAGTAACCGCGCTCGTTGCATGGATTCTGCGACGCCTCTATGAAACCTTACGCCGCAGTAGTTTACCTCAAGGTGCAGACATCGAATGGTGCCTACATAAGGTTCGTCACGTCCAAGAACAGAGTGTTACCTCTCGAAAAACAGTCAATACCTCGGTTGGAACTCCTTTCTGCCCGCTTACTGGCAAGGCTTATCGCTAGCGTCGAAAGAGCACTGAACTCTGTGATGACACTCGAAACCTCTACATGCTGGACTGATTCCAAGGTCTCGCTTTATTGGATAACGCAGCTTGACAAAGAATGGAAACAATTCGTTGAGAACAGAGTCAACGAAATTCGGAAGCTTACCCAAGTCATCTCTTGGAGGCATTGTCCAGGAAACGAGAATCCAGCAGACGTACCATCGAGAGGAATGGCGCCATCAAATCTTATCAACTGTGAGCTGTGGAATCGCGGACCAGAGTGGTTATCCAACGAGAGCAATCTGCAAGAACGCCAAGAGCATTCCAGTGAGGACATTCCAACAGAGTGTACATAGGAAATGAAGATCGCTGATCGAAAGAGATTGGAAAACACGACTCAGAACACTCTTCTGGTAGTCGAGAATGAATGCAATATAGCCAAGATCATTACCTGCGAGAATTTCAGTTCGTTCCAAAAGCTTGTGAGAGTTACATTACTGGTTCTGAAATTTGTCAAGAGTCTAAGAAAAACATGCCAGTCAAGAGAAGTAGGAGCGAACGACATTAAGGAAGCAGAGTTGTTCTGGCTGAAGGAAGTACAGAGATCCTTGAAGAGAAATCCGAAATACGAATCCTGGCATCAAGAGTTTGGATTATTCACCGACAATCAAGGTCTGGTAAGATGTGGTGGACGTGTATCCAACGCTGAAATCAAATACGAGACGAAGCATCCTATACTTCTCGAAGGAAGTCACCGAGCGACAACACTCATTGTAGAAGAATGTCACCAAAGGACACAACACAACGGCGTAAAGGAAATCCTTACGGAACTTAGATCAAGTTACTGGTTGGTCAAAGGGAGACAATTCGTTAGAAAGGTGATTCATCGATGCGTTACCTGCCGTCGTATGGAGGGAAAGGCGTACAATCCACCAGATCCACCACCATTGCCCAAATGTAGAGTGACGCAGGATCAACCCTTTACCTATACAGGGATCGACTTCGCCGGACCGTTGTATGTACGAAGACAAGGCACAGCAGGAGAAGAAACGACAAAGGTGTGGATATGCTTGTAAACATGTGGAGTAACACGAGCCGTACATCTAGATCTTGTACAGGATATGTCAACAGAAGCATTCTTAAGAAGTTTCAGGAGGTTTTCCGCCAGACGAGGAATACCACAAAGGGTCATCTCAGACAACGCAAAAACCTTCATCTCTGCCGCTAAGAAGTTGACAGCGCTATTCGATCTCCCCGGTGTGAAGAATTACCTCTCATCAAAGAAGATTCACTGGTCGTTCAACCTGGAAAAGGCCCCATGGTGGGGAGGATTTTTTGAACGGTTGATAAAATCGGTAAAGCGATGCTTAAAGAAGGTCCTAAATAACGCGAAGCTCGCATACGAGGAACTGTTGACCGTTGTCATTGAAGTGGAAGCTGTCCTTAATTCAAGACCAATTTCGTACGTGTCATCAGAAGATACCGAAGAGCCGCTTACACCTTCGCATCTCTTGTGTGGAAGACTTCTTCTTTCTATTCCTAGCATCATTGAGTGGCAACCGACAAGGGATGACCTTGCCCGCAGAAGAACACATCTGGGAAACTTGATTGAGCACTTCTGGAAGAGATGGAATCATGAGTATCTCTTCGAACTTAGAGAATCACATCGTTTGAAATCCAGAAGAACTAGTTCAAGGACAGTGTCAGTAGGCGACGTAGTTGTTGTTCATGACGACACTGCCAGAGCAACCTGGAGACTTGGGCGGATTGAAGAACTCTTTGAAGGGGAAGACAATCAACTGAGAGGAGTAAAGGTTAGAGTCAGCAACAAGGGAATGCAACCTAGCATATTGAGGAGACAAGTACAGAAGTTAATACCTTTAGAAATCAACGATTCGAGAGACGGTGAACAAATTAAGGAGACCACGAAGAGCCAGACACCACAGAAAAATGACGAAACCCAAGACGGATAATAACTGGTCCAGGGAAAGACCAAGAAGGAGAGCCGCCATTGCTGCAGACGAACGAAGACAGCAGTGGATACAATAACTTAGTTGAACTATCTTGAACTATATATATATATATACAGGACAAGCCGAATGTTTATATTATCGTTCGTTGATCGGTTTAGTTGCATCGATCAACGGGAGGAGTGTGAGAGAGTGCGAGAGAGAGACTGAGCACGAGAGTACAGTAAAAATGGAAGTGACGTGTCGGCACGAGGATCTTGATTTCTTGAAGTTTATCGTTCGATGCTTTATATGTTAAAATGTCTGTCTTAATGTTTTGTGAATAAATGTTAAGAAAACCAAACGAATTTGAGCCTAAATATCCTACATCCATTCATAAAGTGCACCTTAACACCACTTATTCCGGGATATACTTCATGGTAACAATACATATAGTCTCCCACCATATTTTACGGTTATTATTAGGTAGGGTTAGGATTAGGGTTAGGATTAGGGTTACGGTTAGGGTTAGGGGTATAAAAAACAGATGGAAACCCGGTCTAGTGTTACCATGAAGTATATATATACCCTTATTCCTGAACGACGTAAAGTTCCTGTCCGACATTGAAGGCGAAGTTTACGGCTTTTGTAGCCTCGATGTTTGCAACCTGTATGGCTCGATACCATTAGAAGATGTTAACACCATGGTTTATTAGCTATGAGCGGAGAAGATTTCGAATCACTCCTTCGACTAAGTTTAACAAGTGATGTCATATTAATAGGAGGAAAAAGTTACAATCAGAAGACAGACCTAGCCCCAACTCTCGCAATCATCTACATGAACGAGCTTGACTCACAGATATTTGATATATGTAACAGATTAATTTTTCTGAAACGATATATTGATGATATTTTCATGGTGTGGACATCTAATACAATCACTCAAGAGGGACTATTATCCACAGTGAACAATTTGAATGCTGCAATCAAGTTCACCATTGAAATGCCAAATGATAACCAAATACCATTTTTAGATACATTGGTTTCGTTCGACTGTGAGACTAAAACATTCTCCACAACACTCTATGTTAAATCACAGTCAATGCATCACTCCTTGGGATAGCCATGGGTCAATTTCATCTAAACGTGGAATTTTGATTGGAGAAACGAGAAGAGCGATTTCGCGTTCAACTGATCCATCGTCGAGAACCAAGTCTCTCCGCATAATTACATCCATGTTCACTGAAACGGTACCCTATTAAGTTCGTGAAAGCAGTAATCAAACGTATACGTTGCGTACGACACCGCGTAAAGAAGAATATCAAACAGATATCTGCCTGAAGTATACCATTTGTTAGCGAAGAACTGAAGCGACGCGCTTTAGCAGTCATACGTCGTTCAGGAATAAGTGGTGTTGAGGTGCACTTTATGAATGGACAACCGTTGTCAAGAGTTTTCGCACCACCAAGAGATCAATAAAACTGTCAAGCGGATTGCGAAACATGCAATTAGCATTAAAAGAAAACCGTTGTTTTACCAAGCACAGCGTCTACCGTATAACGTGTTCCCATTGTCATATAGTCTATATTGGAGAAACCGGACGAACAATTGGTTCACGAATTAAAGAACACCTTCGGATGAAAAAGCAAACTGTATAAAAATCACCTAAAATCACACAAGTCACATTAATCCACTAGAAGATTCCGCCATTATACTTGGGAAATACTCCACTCAAACATTACACCTTTTAACGAACGGAGAATAATCGTAGCACTGGAATTTAGAAAACATGCAAATAACATCATGAACGGTTGCATTGGTAGATCACTTTGCATTTAGGTGTTATGGTTCTTTTAAAATTTGCGTATGAATTTTTAATATTATATTGACATAACCATTCACTTGTATAATATTTTAAATTTACATATATTTTGTAATCCTTTGTCTTATTTTTACAAAAATGTGTATATATAGAGGACGATTTAACAAACTAGATTTATTCCACTGAAGAAGTCTTCACCGGCGAAACGTTTGGAACTGATAACTTTTTAACACTTTGCCTGAAGAAGTTTACCTTGTCTTTATATTTGATCTTAGTTCAAGGAGACTTCTTTATTTAACTATTGTTAGGCCCTATATTGGCTATGCGAGTGAAGTATGGGCTCCGCAGGTCATAGGTAATATTGATAAAGTTGAGAGCCTTCAGCGTCGGGCTACAAAATATATTTTAAATCTGAATTGTCAAGATGATCTAGGCTATCGTGAGCGTCTCTTGGGATCTAATTTATTACCAATCTCATACTGGCATGAAATGAAGGACTTAATATTCTATTTTAAGTGTAGCATGGGCCTTTACAATGTACCAATTAATGATTTTGTTAAAGCTAGGCAATTTTCCAGGTCTTTACGTAATAGATCATCTCTTGATTTATTCGTACCTAAATGTCGAACTAAACTATTTCAATCTAGTTATTACAACCGTATTCCTAAATTATGGAATAATCTTCCATGTACCATTCGTAGTGTTGAGTCAGTCAACCACTTTAAGTCTTTATTATTTAATCGTTACTCTACTGCTCTTTCAAATTACTTTGAAGTTGAAAACAAAGTTACTTGGAAATCTATCTGTCCTAAATGTTGTACATCACGTAATATTATATCTAGTAAGATTTGTTGTTATTAACTTTTATATTCTTACATTATAGTTTTAGTATTTGTTGAATTTTATTTTTGGATAGGGGGTACTTAAGTTGGAGCCATGCTCTGTTGTACTAACCCTCGCTGTGACAATTTTATTGTGTTTTTTTTGTTTGTTTTTTTAGTCACAGTGTAAGCTTTGTAAATAAATAAAAGTAAATAAATATTCATATATATATAAATATATATATATATATATATATATATATATATATATATATATATATATATATATATATATATATATATATATATATATATATATATATCAAGATATATATATATATATATATATCAAGATATATATAAATCTGGTGAATTGAGTTCATACTGTCGGTAGAGTGCTCAATGCATTAATTTGCAGAGCGTAATAAATTGTAGATAAATTAAAGACAAGACATCACTTTGCTGTTACTCCGAGTTTCACGCTTACGCGATCGTAATTAGATTAAAGTCTGTCTGACAATCGCGTAGGCGTGAAACTCGGAGTAACAGCAAAGTGATGTCTTGTCTTTAATTTATCTACAATTTATCTACAATTTATATATATTTATATATATTTATATATATATATATATATATATATATATATATATATATATATATATATATATATATATACAGTCATTGTCAAAAAGGTTGTCCAAGTCAAGTATACCAATATACATATATACCTATCACGTGTTACATTAAATATGCGTTAACGCGCGTGGATATTTAAACGTCTAGCGTAGGCAACCGTATAGGCAAAGGAACTGCAGTACCTGCATGATTTGACATACAACGCAAGATGCCACGACCATACTGGGATGACTTGAGATGGAAAATGGTTTATCAACATTCGGAGTTATTTGTTTGTCCGAAAACTGTCTACTGTACCTGTTCTTTAACACAGGTGATGTAAGGCGTTGTTGCCTTTGTCGTTTAAGTGGAAGTATAACATTATATCCGCAGGAGGAGTACGTTATTATGGATTCTATCCTTCAAAATCCTAATTTCAGTTACATGAAATAGCAACTGAAATAATCAATTCAACTGGTTTTGCATTTAGTGCAGAGACTTAATTTAAATCTATTCACAGGCTTGCAGGAATTACACGCAAGAAGGCAACAACAATGACTAAAATCTTACTTATAAGTCATACTGTATTTGCCATTTCTTTTCTCGTGTGAACACTAAATGTACTTGTAAAACTGATGGTGTAAACTATTTATTTACGAATGAAAACATTCATGTATGATGTATGCAAACTTCTTGGATAGGTGCAGCGAATTGCGTATCAGCGAAATGAACGTCTCAGGCAACGATTCAATGCTCAAATTAGCATTTTTAACCAACTGGTTTTCCTGAATGAAACAGGCATTGTCAGTTGTATAGTTACATCAATTTTACTACCTACTTAAAATCAGATTTTCCAGTGTGTGATAACGGTCCTGATTATTCTTTTCCTGGTATACGTGTAGAACAAACGAATCGGTCGGCAATAGCGGAGCGCGTTAACTATTTATAGAACCAAAACTCAAACAAACAAACCGAAATTGACTCTCAAGGGATTCCTAACGACTCTTAGTTTTCTATTGTTTGGAATGCAATAATTATAGCAAACTCAGACAAACATACATATACTGACATCATTACCGCGCGCTTCGCTATATGGATATAGTCCTAGTGGAACACCAGCTGTTGTTAAAGATTACAGCTATGCAAGTTGGGGGCCCCACCATTATGTGATATCAGCAATATCGAGTGCAAGGGACGCTTGCGTTGGATATTATGGACGCAGGGAAACGATTTGACACAAATGCTTCATTCAGTTTCTTAATCAGAAACTTTTGCCAGCAATAAATCAACTTCATGAGGAAAACCCTCGCCCTGTTCTTGTTGATTGGTAATTACGTTAACTGAATATTACTTTAACTGAATACAATTATATTATAGAGCGCTTTACGCGAAGTAGCCTTGTGACGTTAATCTAATTGTCTTTATCTGTTCCCCTTTGGGAATTAAACATTTGCATATGGTGACTATTAAGTAAACTGTGCTGCTGTTGTTGTACAGGGTGTCCCAAAAAAAGGCTACCTTTTCAAATTCAAATTAGCATGTTAATTCAAGCAACCTATTGTAGTTCTTTGAAATTCATTATCGCTTTTGAACTACGAATGCGTAAAAACACACAGTTTTATACACATGGGATATTAAACACAATAGGTTGTTTGAATTAACACGCTCATTTGAATTTGAAAAGGTAGCCTTTTTTTTGGGACACTCTGTATATATATGATCTCCACATTCAGTACGTCTGGTAAAATATTCCGCTGAATTCTTACTACATTTCTGCTACGCTATCGACTAGGGGAAAATTTGTGATCCGTCTGACCTGGAAAGTTTTTGGTTTGTATGAGTTTGCTGTTAATTTGCTTGCACGTGATAGGTATATAAGTATATATTGGTATACTTGACTTGGACAACCTTTTTGACAATGACAATATATATATATATATATATATATATATATATATATATATATATATATATATATATATATATATATATATATATTGAAAGGATTTATGGTGAAGGCAAATTTCGAGTGTTGGAATACATACATTTTAAGACCAAACCGGGACCAGTTGCGAAAAATGCAACTTCAAGGCCTTCCGGCTGGGAATTGAACCCGCGACTCTGCGATACTAGTGCAGTGCTCTGACCACTGAGCTACGGAAGCCGTTGCCGAGAGCCTAGTCACGAGTTCTGTATATATGGTGGTGGTAATCAGCCGGGATAAGATTCTGGATATATTATAGGTAATATTTGGCATTTCACTCGATCAAACTACATGTTGAAAGGATTTATGGTGAAGGCAAATTTCGAGTGTTGGAATACATACATTTTAAGACCAAACCGGGACCAGTTGCGAAAAATGCAACTTCAAGGCCTTCCGGCTTGGAATTATGTATGTATTCCAACACTCGAAATTTGCCTTCACCATAAATCCTTTCAACATGTAGTTTGATCGAGTGAAATGCCAAATATTACCTATATATATATATATATATATATATATATATATATATATATATATATATATATTGTGAAAGAAAACTATCTTTTTTTGAAGTATGTGCGCTTGTTTGGAGATGCCTGGTAAAAGCAAAATTACCTGCATATATACTTACCAAACATATTTGCCAGTTCATATTTTGGAACATCCTCGATGACATGTGTGTTCAAGTCTTGAAGAAACATTCTAATTTGAACAAAGTTTTTGCTGGAAAACGACAAATTAATTCATATTAATTTGGTCTTTTGGTTCCAAAGTTTTGGGTTTTTAATGGGCACATAAATTGAAAATTGAGATAACTTTTATTGATTTATTTCAAAAACTTCTAAAACGACCAAGAATGGCTTTTTGTAGTTCTTGACATATCTCATCTCGTTCTTGAGTCACTCTCCTCCGCAGAGGCTTCTTGAGTTTTATATTTCTTGAGTTTTATATTTTCTCTGGCTACAGGATGTTTCGGGAACGCGTGGGGATAATGGGGACGCGGAATTGCGAGCGCGCGGGGGGAGATGGGGCCGCACTCGCCCGCCCTCCATAGCGCGATAGAACTCAAGAAGCCTATGCGGAGCAGAGTGTTCTTTATTAATGTTGTGTAATATGGCCTATGACGTCGCAAGTTGTACCCAATTATGCCCGATCTGAAAATGATGCATAATATATACAGGTATCTTCAAAGCTATTGCATAAAATTGCTTGAGACTAAAATATACATATTTTATTAAAATCAAGTTCAGAGTTACATGTCTGAGGTGAAATCAAGTAAATCGAAAGTAATGATAAAACTTATTATAAAATTTCAGTTATTCTCGGTTAGCAATATTTCACAATTCATCTCCGATAACATTTTCGGCCTTTGTATACGCCAAAGCAACAAAGGCATGGAAATTGAGCACCTGCGCCTGCGAACTTTCGTCACTACTTGGCGTGCGCTTCGGAGAGCCTGGTAATTAGGGAAGTGGTCGCTTGTAAGAGGGATGGTCATTTAATTACGGGTGGTAGTCGCTAGCTGAGAGAGATTTGTATAGACGATATAGTATTAAAATTAAACTTACCCCATGTATTCTGGGGTAATCTCTATCGTATCTGAACTGACATTGTTGCCAAATATTGATTTTGCCATAGTTTCTTTTAGTAGTGTTTCCTTAGCATCTTCGCTGGGATATTGTGCGTAAGATAATCGAGTTTCATATGCAGTAACGTCGCAGGGTTTTGGGCAAGAGCAATTTTGTGTAGACGTCTTCATAAATTCATCTGGAAAAGAAAATATTGTTGTCAACAAACTACGACTATCATTAGTTTTGTCAGAATGTTTTGAGATTTCCTGAACAATATTTTACCAATAGCAACGAAGATTTATATTTTCGTTGGCTTAAATATAGATATGATTGACAAGCCAGGCGGAAAGCCTAAATATTTTGGGATCAATTTCCATGGGGATGTCTAATCCTAACCCCAATCCTAATCGTAACCCTAATATTAACCCTAGTTAGTAGTTTTGAGTGAAAGAAAAAAATGAATGAATTTTTTAAAAATCCAACAGGAAAAAGACACCGCATAGAATTCTGCACCATGAGCGGTGACAAGAAGACCACTCGTCATAGCCACTCGCCGACCACTCGCCGGTCAAACTGCTACTCCAATCATTGATGGCAAGAAGTATAGTATTTAATGAATCTCAAGTCTCGGTTCTCAATTAAAGCTCCAATAAAAAATGATCCAATAAAAGTATCTTAAGTTATCTTTATTGGTCTAAAACCTAGAGGCCACGGGTGTACAACATCATTTACATAAAAATCATCATTACTCATCCCAGGTTATCAGCTTTTGGAGGTATTTTTGAAACGGAAAGATGTTGTTGTTCAAAGCAAATTGAAATTGGCACCAAAATCAGTGGCGTTACGGGAACACACGAGGGATTATGTTTGGCTGAATGAGAAAGCTTTCATTGTTATAGGAAAGAGATTTTTCACTCAATTGCAAATGCAACTTCTTAAAGGAGTATAGTGTCATGATGCTGATTGGCTAGCGTCCATGACGCGTAGGCATTGTGCAGCAGTCAAATGTTTACATTTTAGCGTGAAACCAGGCTAGAAAATAGAATACTCTACAAATGGTGTACTGCCGAAATAGGATATCTAAGGCCCAGGTCAAACGTCGAACTTCACTCATGTGCCGAACTCAATGCAAATGAGAGTAGTCTTTTGTTTAAGCTCATTTGCATTGGTTCGGTACATGTGAAGTTCGACGTTTGACCTATAGGCCTAGCATTTCAAGAAAAGGCCATTCATCAGAGAGTGAAACATAAAGACCTGCACCTACACAGTATTTTGGCAGTACCTGCATCAACCTTTAGAGTATTCTATTTGTATAGCTAGCGTTAAGTTGTAAAGGACAGCAGAAAGCGGATTTCAGACTGAATCGGAACAACTATTACTAAAGCTGACGATACATGGGCGATCGTCCAGCTCGTATCCTCAGAAAAATGATTCTGAGTCCCGGACAGGAATCGAACCTGTAACCTTCTGATTTCCGGTGAGACGAAGGTTACAGGTTCGATTTCTGTCCGGGACTCAGAATAATTTTTCTGAGGATACGAGCAGATTGACGATCGTCCATGTATCGTCTGTCTACTCCAAGCTCTCCCATATTACTACAGCAGTGTGTATATTACTAAAGCTAGTATCCAGAATCTCGAAAGTTTTACATCTCGAAAGACAACAGCACTGTCGAAACTCGACCGGTTCATTCGTTCTTCGTACACTGGCTTTTGATGCGCAAAATATAGAAGGTTTCGAAGAAAATAAAATCCTGAACTTAAATATTGAATACTGCGGTTTTACTATTTTAAATAGCTTATTAATAGTGTCAATAATGCGTTAGCGTATTTTGATTTCTGGACAGGATGTCCTAAAACTCAAACATTCGCACATGCGCATTCAATTTCGCATAATATTGACATTATGGCTGACGTTTCATATAAGTATCCCGAATTCAAAACATTTAATTTTTTAATTAAAAAAATTACCCTGATCCTAATCCTAAACCTAATACTCACCCTAACTCTCATGATAATGCTTTATTTTAGAAATAACAGCTGATTTTAATTTCGAATTTTACTACCGATAGTCTATGTGACGTCTTTCGGGATTTATATGAAACTTCACCCGACATTGTTTAGGAAATATGAATTGGCGAAAACTTTCTGACCAAACTAGTCACACTCAACTGGTAATCATAGCTTGTGCAACAGTTAGTAAAACGTTATAAAATGGTCAAAGAAGCACTTACACTGTTGAGGAAATACACATGAAATTTCTTGTCCAAATGTGCAACTTGGTATATTTGGCATTTCTGTGTTAAAGATATTAAATACACATAAGATCTTTAGGCTAAATATCAATGTCGAAGAGTATTCTCAACGCCGTCCTTGTTCTGTTTACAACGCAACTCTGAGCATTTTCACGTCTTCAGGACAACGCCTGAACTCATTAAGAGGTAAGAGCTGTACCAGTTACGGTCGATGGGGCGACTGAAGACGTATGAATTCAACACACGATCGAGAATCGGAAATATATTTTAATGCCACATGCAAACAACAAGAATGTATGCTTAAAGCTATTCCGTTCTAAAGCAGGATTAGTTTTAAGGTTAGTGTTTATAGTGTTGTAAGGTTAGTGTTTAGTGTTCTTCGAACCTTTTTGAAAGTAAAAGTTTATTCAGCACTCATGTAAGTACGGAATAGCTTTAAGCATACATTCTTGTTGTTTGTGGCATTAATATATATTTCTGATTCTCGATCGTATGTTGAATTCTTCCGGTAATATAAATCGTGCGAAAATATTTATAACATGAGTTTAAGACATAACCATTCTTTCTTTATTTATTAAATACAAGCGATAGGTTTCCGTGTATTCGTTGGTCTATTTAGATATAGATAAATTTGTAAACAGCGGTTGTCGTTTTGATAGAGTTCTTTGGAAAAAACAAATTTAAACAAACGGCCCGAAACAATCAAGAGGCAGATTTGGAGCAAGTCTATGAAATAGTGTGTAAGTTGTCTAACGTTTCGAGCGGCCCTTCGTCAGAGAGTGAAACGTAAAGTGAAATAATAACTGAGCCTTGATTATCACTCTCTGACGAAGGGCCTTCGCTCGAAACGTTAGACAACTTACACGCTATTTCGGCCAATTTCGTCAGTACACGCTACACCAACCTTTTTATACATTTTGATTTGTATTTCTACACTGCCTACGCAGCACAACACGTTTTATCACTTATCAAAAAATATCTGTGACTAGTAAGTGACTTTACGAATGTTCTATGGCAAATAGTATATTATAGTATTAATAAAGTTTATTATTATTATTATTTAATATTATTACGGTGGTCCATATATGCCGAATGCGCATATAATAGTTTCAGTCGACAAATATATTTTGTCGGTCGAGAAATATATTTTGTCAGAGTCCACAAATATATTTTGAAACCTCGCAGCATACGTTGTCGCGATTGATATTTCGAAATCCCGAATAACATCGTTTGCCTTTTGGAAAGTATCTACATATACGTTGTGACTATATCGATCACAATTGTATGCATGCCATGTATAATTTCTTCTGCATGAACGATCTTCTCCGGTATACTAAATACTAAATATTTACATATTTTGAATTTCACGACGAACATGTCACCGCACCAAACAAAGTATGCGGGAACCTTGCGACCACGAGGAATTTCACTCCGCTTACCCAGCATTCTATGAGAGATGAGATGATGGTAACGACCGCTTACGAAAGGGAAAATTGCGTCGCAACGTCGTATATCTTAAAATCCCTAAAGGAGCCATTGTATATTCACGTTGATCAACTATTTAAACAGCCACTATCCAGTGGCGGTTCCAGGAAGTACCCCAAAGAATCAATTTGCCCCCAAAATATAACCATGATTTCATTGATGTTGTAGAGAGTCACTGTTTTGAGTCGATCATGCAGGATATGGTTACTCTATTTATTTTAAGCGTTCGACTATTCAGTTTATCACTCTTAGGTGAACGGAAAACCCAATTAATTAGAGGAACAAGTTAAAGATGGTCATTGAAAAATAAAAACACACAGATCCAGCAGCAAAGTTACTTCGAGCTATTTTTTATAGAGAGATCACATGTAAACATTCTTACTTGGCATTTCTGCATCTCGACAGCCACAATTTTTAATAATAAACGACACGCGACATGCTTCATAGCAAAGAGGCTTGGAGTAAAGTGTTGTTCCAGGCAGTTTCTTGTTCTCACATTTTGTCTTGTATGGTGCTGGTAATGATAAGACCTGAAAAAGTTTAGTTAAACACTTTTACTTATGAAAGTACAATATTTGTTATAAATATATGCTAATGTCCGCAATAAAATTACTGATGATGATATTCAGTTAGCATTTTAACATATATACTAACTATGCTGTAACGTACACTGCTGAAACTATTAGTTAACTGTTAATTTTGAAATTTTCACTCCTCTCCCTTGGTTGACTGTAATGTAATATGTAACTGTAATGTAATATGTAATTGTAATGTAATATGTAACTGTAATGTAACATGTAACTGTAATGTAATATGTAATATGTAACTGTAATGTAACATGTAACTGTAATGTAATATGTAACTGTAATGTAATATGTAACTGTAATGTAATATGTAACTGTAATGTAATATGTAACTGTAATGTAATATGTAACTGTAATATGTAACTGTAATGTAATATGTAACTGTAATGTAATATGTAACTGTAATGTAATATGTAACTGTAATATGTAACTCTAATGTAATATGTAACTGTAATGTAATATGTAACTGTAATGTAACATGTAACTGTAATGTAATATGTAACTGTAATGTAATATGTAACTGTAATGTAACTCTAATGTAATATGTAACTGTAATGTAACATGTAACTGTAATGTAATATGTAACTGTAATGTAATATGTAACTGTAATGTAATATGTAACTGTAATGTCATATGTAACTGTAATGTAATATGTAACAGTAATGTAATATGTAACTGTAATGTAATATGTAACTGTAATGTAATATGTAACTGTAATGTAATATGTAACTGTAATGTAATATGTAACTGTAATGTAATATGTAACTGTAATGTAATATGTAACTGTAATGTAACATGTAACTGTAATCTAACATGTAACTGTAATGTAATATGTAACTGTAATGTAATATGTAACTGTAATGTAACTCTAATGTAATATGTAACTGTAATGTAACATGTAACTGTAATGTAATATGTAACTGTAATGTAATATGTAACTGTAATGTAATATGTAACTGTAATGTAACATGTAACTGTAATCTAACATGTAACTGTAATCTAACATGTAACTGTAATGTAATATGTAACTGTAATGTAATATGTAACTGTAATGTAATATGTAACTGTAATGTAATATGTAACTGTAATGTAATATGTAACTGTAATGTAATATGTAACTGTAATGTAATATGTAACTGTAATGTAATATGTAACTGTAATGTAATATGTAACTGTAATGTCATATGTAACTGTAATGTAACATGTAACTGTAATGTAACATGTAACTGTAATGTAATATGTAACTGTAATGTAACATGTAACTGTAATGTAATATGTAACTGTAATGTAACATGTAACTGTAATGTAATATGTAACTGTAATGTAATATGTAACTGTAATGTAATATGTAACTGTAATGTAATATGTAACTGTAATGTAACATGTAACTGTAATCTAACATGTAACTGTAATGTAACTCTAATGTAATATGTAACTGTAATGTAATATGTAACTGTAATGTAACATGTAACTGTAATGTAATATGTAACTGTAATGTAATATGTAACTGTAATGTAATATGTAACTGTAATGTAATATGTAACTGTAATGTAATATGTAACTGTAATGTAATATGTAACTGTAATGTAACATGTAACTGTAATCTAACATGTAACTGTAATGTAATATGTAACTGTAATGTAATATGTAACTGTAATGTAACTCTAATGTAATATGTAACTGTAATGTAACATGTAACTGTAATGTAATATGTAACTGTAATGTAATATGTAACTGTAATGTAATATGTAACTGTAATGTAACATGTAACTGTAATCTAACATGTAACTGTAATGTAATATGTAACTGTAATGTAATATGTAACTGTAATGTAATATGTAACTGTAATGTAACATGTAACTGTAATGTAATATGTAACTGTATTGTAACATGTAACTGTAATGTAATATGTAACTGTAATGTAACATGTAACTGTAATGTAATATGTAACTGTAATGTAACATGTAACTGTAATGTAATATGTAACTGTATTGTAACATGTAACTGTAATGTAATATGTAACTGTAATGTAACATGTAACTGTAGTGTAATATGTAACTGTAATGTAATATGTAACTGTAATCTAACATGTAACTGTAATGTAATATGTAACTGTAATGTAATATGTAACTGTAATGTAATATGTAACTGTAATGTAATATGTAACTGTAATGTCATATGTAACTGTAATGTAACATGTAACTGTAATGTAATATGTAACTGTATTGTAACATGTAACTGTAATGTAATATGTAACTGTAATGTAACATGTAACTGTAATGTAATATGTAACTGTAATGTAACATGTAACTGTAATGTAATATGTAACTGTATTGTAACATGTAACTGTAATGTAATATGTAACTGTAATGTAACATGTAACTGTAATGTAATATGTAACTGTAATGTAATATGTAACTGTAATCTAACATGTAACTGTAATGTAATATGTAACTGTAATGTAATATGTAACTGTAATGTAATATGTAACTGTAATGTAATATGTAACTGTAATGTCATATGTAACTGTAATGTAACATGTAACTGTAATGTAACATGTAACTGTAATGTAATATGTAACTGTAATGTAATATGTAACTGTAATGTAATATGTAACTGTAATGTAATATGTAACTGTAATGTCATATGTAACTGTAATGTAACATGTAACTGTAATGTAACATGTAACTGTAATGTAATATGTAACTGTAATGTAATATGTAACTGTAATGTAATATGTAACTGTAATGTAATATGTAACTGTAATGTAATATGTAACTGTAATGTAATATGTAACTGTAATGTAATATGTAACTGTAATGTAACATGTAACTGTAATCTAACATGTAACTGTAATGTAATATGTAACTGTAATGTAATATGTAACTGTAATGTAACTCTAATGTAATATGTAACTGTAATGTAATATGTAACTGTAATGTAATATGTAACTGTAATGTAATATGTAACTGTAATGTAATATGTAACTGTAATGTAACTGTAATGTAATATGTAACTGTAATGTAACATGTAACTGTAATGTAATATGTAACTGTAATGTAACATGTAACTGTAATGTAATATGTAACTGTAATGTAATATGTAACTGTAATGTAATATGTAACTGTAATGTAATATGTAACTGTAATGTAATATGTAACTGTAATGTAACATGTAACTGTAATGTAATATGTAACTGTAATGTAACATGTAACTGTAATGTAATATGTAACTGTAATGTAATATGTAACTGTAATGTAACATGTAACTGTAATGTAATATGTAACTGTAATGTAATATGTAACTGTAATGTAATATGTAACTGTAATGTAATATGTAACTGTAATGTAATATGTAACTGTAATGTAATATGTTACTGTAATGTAATATGTAACTGTAATGTAATATGTAACTGTAATATGTAACTGTAATATGTAACTGTAATGTAATATGTAACTGTAATGTAATATGTAACTGTAATGTAATATGTAACTGTAATGTAACATGTAACTGTAATGTAATATGTAACTGTAATGTAATATGTAACTGTAATGTAATATGTAACTGTATTGTAACATGTAACTGTAATGTAATATGTAACTGTAATGTAACATGTAACTGTAATGTAATATGTAACTGTAATGTAATATGCTACTGTAATGTAACATGTAACTGTAATGTAACATGTAACTGTAATGTAATATGTAACTGTAATGTAATATGTAACTGTAATGTAATATGTAACTGTAATGTAATATGTAACTGTAATGTAACATGTAACTGTAATGTAATATGTAACTGCAATGTAACATGTAAATGTAATATCGGTAACCAGCAAGCATTAACGGGCGACCCAGTAATATAATGAACTTTGCATAGCCAGTATCCAACTTATTGTGATGTTTAAACTTATCAAAAATTTTGAACATAATAGTGTTATTATACATCTTGTTTGCATTATTTGCCCGGTCAGAAACAGTAATTCAAATCGGCCGGGGAGAAACATGTACGCATTTTTCACCTATTTTTATTAGTTTTGTGGGAATATCTAACCTTGGTTTTTGTCACTCCAATAAAAGTACACGTGCCTGGCATTACTGCAAAACCATGTTCTTTTACGAGTGGTGGCTCATTTTGATCATGGACATGGACTTTAAACCCAGCTATTGTTGACTGAGAATCACTGCTGTGATAATTATCTTGTTGAACATCTAGGAAGAGTGCTAAGCCAAAATCGTCTCCTGGACTTGTAAATTCAGGATTATCTAAAACATCAAATATTTTAATCAATTAAATTTATATATTATATCATATAATATTATATCATAAATCATCGCAATATATATATATATATATATAATTCTGTCAAGGAACCTGCCCGTCTCAAAGTTTAAAAACATTAGATAATTCAATTACGATAAAAACTTTTAAAAAAACTTTATTTTCAACGTTTCGGGGTCCAGCCCCTTTGTCAAGAAATACGAGTTTACAAGAGTTCATGGGCTTTTATAGACAGGCCCTTATTAGATATGCAAAGTTTAGGAATAATATAACATGTTTATAAAGTAGAATATTTAAATAAAGTCTCTTAAATTGAGTCCCAGAGGTACAAAATAATTTAATTTATAAGCCCAGAACCCCTCCCTGTTAGTAGGTTCATTTACATTTGTCTTATCAATAATCTTTACTCTCATATCCTCAATACCATTATGGCCAGTTTCAAGAAAATGAGAATAAAGATGCTCACCAGCTATTCCTCTCTGCCCTTTACTATACCTATTCATGCTACTCTTGTGGTTGTTGAAACGCTTTCTAAAAGATGTAATTGTGCTTCCAACATAAATCTTGCCACAAGTTTTACAGTTTACACGATATAATGTAAATCACTCCTGCCGAATCACAATCAAATGAAAAATTAATAACAAATGTTCGCTTCGGTCCATCAAACCTACAGCTTTCGTCAACAAATTTACAGATTTGGCAGCGTGATTTACCGCACTTTTTCATACCCTTAATATTATTATTTTCCCGTTTAACTTTAGACCGAACCAGATTATCTTTTAAATTAGGTGCTCTCCTATAAGCAACCATAGGCCTTTCAACAAAAATCTTCCTCATGACCTCCGAGGCATGTAAAATTGGCCAAAGCGATTCAATAATTTTACCTAACCCGACAACGCTGGGTGGAAATTAACCACCAAAGGCATTCTTTTATTCTGCTGTTTTCTGACAAAGAAGACTTTCCCTACTTTTCACTTTGGCCTTTAAAAACCGCTGAGAATCCACTAACTTCCGCTTAAAGCCTCTTTTAACAAAATCGCAAGATAATTCTTTCAACCTCTTTTCAAACACCTCATTTGAATCACAAATTCGTCTTACTCTCAATGCCTGTCCGTATGGGATTCCCTGTTTTACATGTCTCGGATGACAAGATCTATTATCTAGATACTGACGTGTATCCGTTCAGGCGCGGATTTAGAAGTTAGTCGCATAAATTAGACACTTCATGAACAACCCTATTGGTTATGCTTTTCTTAAGAATAATCCAGAACAAAAACCTATCCAATAGGATTGTTATTCACAGGTATTTTGAATTGCAAATTCTAAATCTAATTTATGCGACTAACTTCTAAATCCGCGCCTGTATCCGTTGGTTTGCAATACAAATCAGTAGAAATTTTATTTTCTCCTAGTTTAATCATAACATCCAAAAATGGAAGCTCATTTTCCGACCATTCCCACGTGTACTTTATAGTATCATGATAGGAATTAACATAATTAAATAATTCTAACAATGCTTCCTTCCCATGCAGCCAAATCACGAATATATCATCTAAAAATCTCCACCAAACCCAAGGACTTAAATGATATTCATTCAACATTCTCCTTTCCAATTTAGACATGAAAATATTAGAATACGAAGGCGCAAACTTAGTTCCTATTGCCGCACCTAACTTTTGGCGATAAATCTTATCGTCAAACTCAAAGTAATTGTTTTCCAAAATTAGTTTGGCTAAATCTGTCAAATCTGCCGGTACTTCCAAATCATTATTACTTAGAAACTCTTCTATAACTTCTTTCATGCATGTAAGCCCTTCGTTATGTGGGATGTGTGGATAAAGACCAACAACATCCATAGTACAAATAATAGCACCTGTTGGAATATCACCCAAATTCTTAAGTTTGGCTAAAAAATCAGTTGTATCCTTAATAATATGGGGCAATGTACTAACAATAGGCTGAAGATAAAAATCCACAAACTCTGAAATTCTCTCCGTGGCTGTGCCGCAGTTTGAAATAACTGGCCTGCCTGGCACATCCACTAAACGTTTGTGGATCTTCGGGAGCAAATAAAACCTAAGGCCAACTTATTATCCTTACCCGTCAAATATTTAAGATTTTCTTCAGTTATAACACCTTTATCCCTTAAGATTTTTAATTTCTCATCAATAATCCTAGTTACCTCTCCTACCGGGTTATGATCTACCAACTCATCAACAGAACTCTCACTTAGCTGTT
This sequence comes from Chrysogorgia sp. JL179-B06, assembly GCA_035772405.1. Lineage (NCBI taxonomy): Eukaryota > Metazoa > Cnidaria > Anthozoa > Scleralcyonacea > Chrysogorgiidae > Chrysogorgia > Chrysogorgia sp. JL179-B06. The sequence goes on from JAYKKM010000148.1 coordinate 6,855,049, forward strand.
TATAAGCTTCATTACAATATTCTTTAATATCCCAAACTACTACCGCAGAGCCCTTATCCGCCCCTTTAATAACGATATCCCTGTAACTCTTTAAATCTTTTAAGGCAAGTCGTTCATCCTTATCCAAATTATTATAGTTACTACCCGTTTCTTCTAAAGAAAGAACTTTTTCTTCCAAATTTTTCAAAAATAATTCAATAGCTGGGTCTACTTTATCAGGTATCCAGGACGACTTTGCCTTAAAGCGTGTTTCTCGCTCAGATCTCCTTTGTTCAATATCACCAACATTACCAAAATAAGCTCTACACTTCATTTTTCTCCAAAACTCCGAAATATCCTTAACTAATTCAAATCGATTTATCTCTTTAGGCGTTGGACAGAAATTGAGACTCTTAGATAGTACTTTAATTTCAGAATTGGTGAGAACACGATCTGAGAGATTAACAACATTTTATACTTACAAAAACTGCGCTTTGTTGGCAATCTTCATTATTATCGGGCTCTTCCCTTTGTTCCTGTTCTAATATATTCTCTGACCTGTTTTCTCTCGACGAGAGTCCCTCCTGTACATTCTGAGCCTCTTCATATATATATATATATATATATATATATATATATATATATATATATATATATATATATATATATATATATATATATATATATATATATATATCTAGCAATCGCAGGGTCGCGGGTTCAATTCCTACCGGAAGGCCGCTAAGTTGCATTTTTCGCAACTGGTCCCGGTTTGGTCTTAAAATGTATGTATTCCAACACTCGAAATTTTCCTTCACCATAAATCCTTTCAACATGTAGTTTGATCGAGTGAAATGCCAAATATTACCTATAATATACCCAGAATCATATCCCGGCATTACCACCATATATACAGAACTCGTGACTAGGCTCTCGGCAACGGCTTCCGTAGCTCAGTGGTCAGAGCACTGCACTAGCAATCGCAGGGTCGCGGGTTCAATTCCTACCGGAAGGCCGCTAAGTTGCATTTTTCGCAACTGGTCCCGGTTTGGTCTTAAAATGTATGTATTCCAACACTCGAAATTTTCCTTCACCATAAATCCTTTCAACATGTATAGTTTGATCGAGTGAAATGCCAAATATTACCTATAATATACCCAGAATCATATCCCGGCATTACCACCATATATACAGAACTCGTGACTAGGCTCTCGGCAACGGCTTCCGTAGCTCAGTGGTCAGAGCACTGCACTAGCAATCGCAGGGTCGCGGGTTCAATTCCTACCGGAAGGCCGCTAAGTTGCATTTTTCGCAACTGGTCCCGGTTTGGTCTTAAAATGTATGTATTCCAACACTCGAAATTTTCCTTCACCATAAATCCTTTCAATATATATATATATATATATATATATATGTATATGTACTGTTTAATAAACTCGTATAGCAGTGTTTTATTAGACGATATAAAACACAAGGGCGTAGCTCGAGTGTTTTAGATCTGATGAAACACGTGCTGCGAGTTTATTAAACGGCTTAAAAAAACGACCCATTTGATAATTTCTTTTTTCGAATCTTTTTCGAATCCAAATAAATGATAGTCACACCGAATTTTAATCAGGCGTGAAACTGTACAAGTAACAACAAACATGCCCTTTGAGTTTTTACAACTAACTCTCTCTCTCTCTCTTTTATATTATATATATATATATATATATATATATATATATATATATATATATATATATATATATATATATATATATATATATATAGTTGTAAAAACTTAAAGGTTTGTTGTTACTCGGAGTTTCACGTTCCAACGGCGTGAAACTCCGAGTAACAACAAACCTTTAAGTTTTTACAACTATATCTGCTCTATCCCCTACGATATTCAGAGCACTCTTCCAAACGTCAATAGACCGCTCACTATATTTTACTATATATATATATATATATAAAAGTAGAGTGCTGCGTAGACAGTGTTTTGAATATATAGCAAAGTGAAAAGGTGGTAAACTGCCAAGAATTTAGTGACGAGATACTGACGTTTCGAGCGGAGCCCTTCATCAGAGTAAGATGAAGGGCTCCGCTCGAAACGTCAGTATCTCGTCACTAAATTCTTGGCAGTTTACCACCTTTTCACTTTGCTATGTATATATATATATATATATATATATATATATATATATATATATATATATATATATATATATATATATATATATATATATATATATATATATATATATATATGTACGCTCCTTCACTGCGGTGTTGTTGAGCGCTCTGTGAAGTAGCGTGGGTGTCCTTTTGCAATAATGCAACGCTCGCCACCATTGTGGCAGTTTGTGCGCTCTGGCCCCATGCGCACTTCACGCTATGAGGCGCCACAGTCACAACATATATATATATATATATATATACATATATATATATATATATATATATATATATATATATATATATTAAATGTAGATTGAACTATATATATATATATATATAGTTTTACCTTGTAGTAGTTTGAGCACTCTGGCCCTACACCGCTTCACGCTCTCTGGATGTGCGCATGACCGCTGTTTGTCCCACAAGCGGTTGTCACCGGCAAGCGCTTGTGTATAATTAGTGCTCATGCGCATATCTAGATTGTACCAAGCTACACTGATGAGCTGTGGAACAGCGAAACACGTGTCTGTAGATATTGTACTATATATATATATATATATATATATATATATAATATATATATATATAATATATATAATATATATATATATATATAGTACAATATATATATAGTACAATATATATATATATATATATATATATATATATATATATATATATATATATATATAATATCACCGGCAATCGCTTGTGTATAATTAGTTCTCATGCCCATATCTAGATTGTACCAAGCTACACTGATGAGCTGTGGAACAGCGAAACACGTGTCTGTAGATATTGTACTATTACGCTCCTTCACTTCTGTGTTGTTGAGCACTCTGTGAAGTTGGGTGTCCTTTAGCGATAATGCAACGCCCACTACCCTTGTGGCAGTTTGAGCACTCTGGCCCTATACCGCTTCACGCTCTCTGGATGTGCGCATGACCGCTCTTTGTCCCACAAGCGGTTGTCACCGGCAATCGCTTGTGTATAATTAGTTCTCATGCCCATGTCTACAATCATGGCCAAAAGTCATGGGACAGTGTTGTTGAGTTTTTGAAACATCCAGCCCCCCCTCCCCATATCAATGTTGTATTTTTTGGTGTTTCAAACGATATATATATATATATATATATATTTCAAACGATTTTATATATATATATATATATGTGTGTGTGTGTGTACGTGTGTGCGTGTGCGTGTGTGATGTTGTGATATTGTCACTCGGTAGTATGATGATGAGATGTTCTCGAGTGAATGAGCCCAAACCGCGTAAGCAGAAAACTGCTTGCCGTGGCTGGGTTTCGAATCCGCTACGTTTGATTTACTAGTTCAACGCTCTAACCATCTGAGCTACACGGTCAACTAGTCCGAAGGAGGTCTGGGATTCATGATTTATATACTGAATTTCGTAAACGTCATACTAGTTTACATCATTCCAGGATCGAAACAATACTTAGTTCAGACAGTGATATGTGATATTGTCACTCGGTAATATGAAGATGAGACGCGGTTTGGGCTCATTAACTCGAGACATCTCATCTCATCACATATATATATATATATATAATTAAATACAAATAATTAAAGGTTTTGTTCTTGCAAATAAAAACTTTTGTTGTTGCAAATATTGAAAAGTTTGATTGGTGCAAATTAAACATTTTGTTCTCGCAAATTAAAAATTTTGTTGCTGTAAATTAAAGTTTCGTTGTTTCAAATTAAAGAGAAAAACTATGCGCGCATTATGGCCACAAGGTCTACATGGTGCCAAAGACGGTGATGTCGGCTATACTGTGTTTTCAGTTCTCGATGCATAAAGAACGAAGAACGAAATGTGGAAATATCGAACATAACGTAATATTATGTTTTTACGAATGTGAGCGCGCAATGCATGACCCTGACATTCATTCTTTAAACGGAACATAAAAAGATTCATGTAACGTTTGACATAGAATGAAACCTTAAATCAATCAATCTGATCAAATGAATATCAATGATCAACTAAGTATACAGAGCCTCTATATAGGCCTTAATGTCTCCGCCTGCAGCTCCAGGCCCAACATACCCTTAATCCGGCTCTGTCGTAATTAGTATATATTATACCTGTATTGAATGTGTAGCAAAGACCCATTCTTGTAAAGACTGGTTTGAAATGTTCCTCTCCACATTCTCGTCCTTGAAAGAAACAATCAATCAACATGTTTTTCTTGTCCATTTTGTGTGCTCCATCTCTCAACACATCTTCCATGGAAGTGTTAAAAATCTTTTCAAAATGTTGAGCTATCTTGATCGATTCGTTATTAGGACTGACATGAAATGACAAATTATACAATAAATCGGTCAAATTCATCTGTTTTATGTAATCCATACGGATTGCATTGAAGTTGCAAATCGTGACTGCAGGGAATTTGGCATCGTCTTGGTTGATTAAAGTAACACGAGTTACAATATCGAAAGATAAATACGACAAAACAAGATTTTTTGTAACCACTATGAAGATTGCTGTTGAACCAAGTAGACAAAGCAACCAAATGAAACGTCTTATTTTTGAACTATCACCAAACACATGACAAATACCATGAAGAGTTGTTGATTCTGTAAATTGTCTAAATAAAGACTGTGCTGATGGCGAGATCTTTTCATCACACTGCGTTCCTTTTATCTCCACGGTTGATGAACGTTTCATCGCCGGTAACTTTTAAATATTTTGTTCGCAATATCTTAACCACGAGTTAGAACTCTATTATGGCGTAAAAAGAATTATCTCTGAGTTTGATAAACAAATAGGGAACATCAGGAAAATGTGTGATTAAAAATACAAATTGACCCAAGACAGATGGGAATGAATAATTTAAAATGCTTAATAACGTGCTTCGCAGAGACCTTTATTAAACGACTTTTAATAAAAAACGTCACATTAAGAAAAAGGTTTCGTAATTATTTTACTTTTTATTAACGATTGAAATTTTTATACATGCATACAAAGTAATACTAAGAAGTTCACAACATGAAAAATGTTTAACATAAAGTTGAAACTTGTGTGACTTCGTTTGTGGCAGTTAATTCATGTGCCAAGACAGGCTTTCGCTTCGTATAATTAAGAGTCGACTGTCGATCATATGATGCAGTGTGACAGGCGCAACCCACATGTGACTAGAAATCTCAGCGGTTTCTTCACTAGTGGAGTACGTCATCTATCGTATGTGATATAGCCTTTAGTATAATTTTACACTGGGCAACTGCAAAATAACTCTAATATGTTATGTTAATGTTAAAACATATTACTTTAATTTTAAAACAGTTCAAAATATAAAATTTTCATGAATATTTAACAGCTATATTACCCGAATTTACACGAAATTTCTTTCAAAAAGTGCCAGAAATTTTCATTTTGAAACGTTTGGGCTGCAATTCCCCCTTTGCTTCACGTCTGGTACGCCTATGCGTATATGATACGAGGCGACGTCCCGCTTATACGTACCGGGTTGGCGTTGGCGTAATACTTTTGAGTGGATGTAGTATGAGATGCGCATAAGGTATTATATTACATGAGGTATTAAGCTGACTTTAATCATTATTACAAAAGACAAGCTGACTTGGTTGTCAGGCAAGCACATTTTAATCATTATTACATAAGGCAAGCTTGCTTGGTTGTCACGCTGGCCCATTTTAATCATTATTACATAAGGTAAGCTGACTTTAATCATTATTACACGAGGCAAGCTGGCCTGATGTCATGAGGCTAGCCCATTTTAATCATCCCCTCACAAGCGAGGGTGATATTCTCGCCGGGGCAGGAATCGATTTCTCACAAAAGATTTGTATATATATATGTGTATATGTATATATATATATATATATATATATATATATATATATGCACCCTCCGCGCAAAGAAGAGCTTCTATAGCTCCGATAAATTTATTTTCACGATGGACGTCAAGTCCTTATACACCGTCATTCCCCATTGTGATGGCCTTGAAGCTCTGAAGTTTTTCTTTGATCAGCGCACTAATTTAGAACCCTCCACAATCACGTTACTCCGCTTAGCAGAACTAGTGCTTACCCTTAACAATTTTTCGTTTGATGGTGAACATTATCAACAAATAAGTGGTGTTGCGATGGGCACCAAAATGGGTCCAAGCTATGCTGACTTATTTGTTGGTTATGTTGAAAAACAGATCTTTGAACAATACACGGGTCCTTTGCCTGATTTTTTTGGCAGATTTATCGATGACTGTTTGGAACAGCGTCGTATTCATGACGTGTCCTTTTAGAGCAGTTCATCAACTTTGTTGATGATTTTCATCCTGCTCTGAAGTTCACGTGGGAAATCAGCGAGACCTCTGTGTCGTTCCTTGATATTTTAATTTCGATTAATGGTGATTCGCTGAAAACGTCAGTCTCGTACAAGCCTACTGACTCCCATAGTTATCTTCTATTTTCATCCTCTCATCCCAACCACACTAAGCAATCCATCCCTTACTCTCAATTCTTGCGTCTTCGCCGCTTATGTAGCGACGACCAAGATTTTCAAGCCAAATCAATGGAAATGAGATCTTTTTTTGTCCAACGTGGTTACCCTACCAACCTTTTAGACCTCGCCGTTCAGAAAGCTTTTCTCGTTCCCCGTTTATACGCCCTTGAACCATCTTTGGAACGAGTTTCAAACAATAAAATCCTTTAGTTCTAACATTTCATCCTTTCAATTTTAAAGTTAAAAATATTATTAATCGGAATTTTCACATTTTACAAAATGATCCTGAGACGTCAGCCATTTTCACCGACAACCCTTTGGTATCTTTTCGCCGTAATAAAAACATTCGTGACTCCTTAGTATATCGGCCCTTAAACAAAATACCTCGGCACCAGCGGGAACATTTTCTTGCGGCCGTTCCCGCTGTAACACATGCCTCCAAATTCGACCACACAATCCGTCATGCTTTTTCATGCACGTCCACCAACATAATTTATTGCATTTCATGCGATAAATGCCCTAAAATCTACATCGGTGAAACTGGGCGACGTCTTTCAGACAGGTTTGCTGAACATCTTCGTTCCGTGAGGATCAATGATGGTGACAAACCTGTAGCCCGCCATTTCAACAGCTCCAACCATTTGGTTTCAGACATGAAAGTCTGTGCCATCCTTCCCATCTCCGGTGGCAACGATAACCGCAAGCGGCAAGAGAAGCGTCTCATTTTTAAACTTGGCACCACACATCCTCTTGGTCTTAACGAACGTTTTTCTTTTATTTAATTTCCTAAAAGTTTTTTGTTATTTTAGTTTGCTTGGAACTTTTTATTATTAGCTTATGCACTTTCATTCCTTTTCAAGTCTTTGTTTCTATTATTATCGCCTAATCCCCTTGAATATTGGACCTGTCATTTCTCCCACCCCCTCAGTCTGCTTATTGATCGAGTGTTAAAAATAGCAAATGATTTAACTTTTCCCATCTCATTAATTATTAGTTAGTTTATTTCCCGTGCATTTGATTGGCTACTTTCTACCTGTGACGCCCTTTTGGCATATATATATAAGCCCTATTTATTTTATTTCATCTCGTCTTACTCTGATGAAGGGCTCCGCTCGAAACGTCAGTATCTCGTCACTAAATTCTTGGCAGTTTACCACCTTTTCACTTTGCTATATATATATATATATATATAGTTCTATATATATATAGTTCTATATATAGTTCTATATATATATAAGTATTATCTGATTCAAACGGATCACCAAAACAACTTTTTACTTCCTTATAAGGTGTTGGTCCTACCATGCTCCGCTTATATATATATATATATATATATATATATATATATATATATATATATATATATATATATATATATATATAATATATATATATTATATATATATATATATATATATATAGCAAAGTGAAAAGGTGGTAAACTGCCAATAATTTAGTGACGAGATACTGACGTTTCGAGCGGAGCCCTTCATTGGTCTTACTCTGATGAAGGGCTCCGCTCGAAACGTCAGTATCTCGTCACTAAATTCTTGGCAGTTTACCACCTTTTCACTTTGCTATATATTCAAAACACTGTCTACGCAGCACTCTACTTTTTTTATATATATATATATATATATATAGTTAAAAATGGTTTATTTACAATTAAAAGTTAAAAACATAAAAAAAATGTTTTTAACTTTTAATTGTAAATAAACCATTTTTAACTATATCATTGCTCCACAATTTTACTGTGTTGAGCTCTCTTGCTGACTAGAAAACTTCTACTCACACATATATATATATATATATATATATATATATATATATTATATTCTGACGAACTACATAAAGAGGTTTTTACCTAAGGGTATACACGTTTGCGTAATATAATAGGTACGTGTGTTATGTATTTAGATTCGCTAACTCGCTAATTGATCAAGATAACGTTCAAAACGAGGGATAGGTGACAAAGTCAGCTAAAGCTAGCTTGCCTGTACTCTATTATATGCTTGCTTTTAACCATAACGTAATTTCCTATATGCTACCACCAATCTTTTATTACATAATATACGACAATTTTATTATAGTACAAAAGAAGTTTGTTAACAGGTTGTTTACGCAATTAAGGTTTACGGTTTGATTACTCAGCTTTGCAGCTGTTGCGAAGGTTAGTTAATGGTCAATTTTTAACCCTGAAGATGACATTGTAGTCAAAAATTACGTTTGGTAGTTTTTAAACTTTTTAACTTTTAACCTGTATATAAGACATATTATGAAGCGAACATTATATAGCCTGGTTCACACGAGAGCATAATCATAATCATAAGGACAAGACAAAAGGCAAAACAAAGGAATGAAGTAAAGCCTGCGACATAAAGATGGACATAATCATGATCATAAGAAGCATAAGAAGCATAAGCCAAGAGCAAAATAAAAGAGGAAACAAAGAAAAATTCTCGTGGTTTTGTTTTCGTACGTCCCATAGCGAAAGTAATGCTTTGTTTTCGTTGCTTATGCTTATGTAGCTCGTGTGAACCAGACTTATGTATGCATGTCTCTATTTTAAGGCAAACCACACCAGTTTGTTGTCTGAAAAATATGACTCGTACATTCCACTTATAATGTATTCGTCCTGAAAGTTGGTGTACAGATGATCCAGAAGTGATCCATAATCGGTTGCAGGAAGGTGGAACGTCTGCAGCTGCTATGAGGGACCGATAGAATAGTTTAAGTATCTGCTGTTTCTGACCATCATCATCAAGCCAGTCAATGTTGAAATCACCACATATTATGCAAACTCCTGGGTAAATTTATCTAGTAATTGTCTAATTAGAATAGTCAAATAAACAACAAAGACTCCATATCGACTGACTCCGTCTGCCAACTACAGTATGGTTGTCCCAATTACGTCGTAATGCCGGGGCCTATAGTTATTCGTGGCTTATAAGCCTATTTTGCTTGTAAATTCGTGCGAAACGACCTTTTCTTTTTGTCTTATGACCAGCTGTCAGCTGGAACTAGTTAGAAATATTTTGAATATAGAAATTCGCTTCGCGCGAAAATACTCGCCCAGTGGAAAACCGCCCCTTATGTCGAATCTCCACAGGCGGAAAATAATATTTTCCTTTGTTCTGTGAGATATCGCATGGATCTACAGTATGAGTACAGAGTATGAGTATACGGGCACAGAAGCGTTCCAGAGCGCAGGTTGCCCGAGCTTGGCAGTTGCCGCCATATTGTAAACACCGTACTGCAATTCATGTTTGAGGATGTGATATGCCAAATAAAAGCAAATATAACCTATTCACATCTGGTGAAATTGTTGTAAATCCATAAGCCATTGATCACTTAGTCCTTCAAATGCCAGGAACAGTGGTTGATTTTAGAAATGTTAATGGAAACGCAAAGTTGTCAAGTCAAGCGACGATTTATATTTAGAAACGTAAACACTGAAGTAAAACAGAATTAGGGAGCTTATGCCTGAAACTTCTAAGAATAGAAACCCTTCTAACACGAAACAGTATGGAAAGAAGAGAGTATGGAAAGAAGAGAGAAGGGAAAGCCAGAAATTGAAAAGAGAGCTAGAAGTACTCGATACTATTAAGTCTTCTAGAATCAGGCAAGAGCTAGGTTAGTAGTTAGCAGTGATGGACCAGTATTTCAAACCAAGGATGGTACCCCAGCAGAATTTGTTGATATACTGACATCTAAAGATAGAGAAAAAGTAATTAGATCTTCAAAATGCTTAATATTTCTTGTTCAGGACGATTTAATGAGAACACCAGATATTTGTGGGGCATGCAAAAGTGTTGATCATTACCTGAGAACACTGCTATCAAGAGCAAACAATAAAAAAGAGAGTTCAGTTCCAGGGAGAATTAGATATGATTATATGGCAAAGGAAGAGCTTCTAGATGTTGCAAGAAATTCAGTCAAAGAAATGAAACATTGGAAACAGAAGTGTCAACGATTAGAAGAACAGAGATGTAAAATGACCACGGTGGGACCAAAAACAGATACTGATTTGCAAACTATTTTTAAAAAAAATGTATTAAGGAGTGTTTGAAAATAAACTACTTCTACACAATCCAGTATGTAAATGGGAAGGATGTGATAAAAAATTTGAAAATGTTGAAATTCTTTATGGACACAGTGAACAACACATTGAAAGAATTGAAAGTACGCTCCTTTGGTCGCTAAAATGAATAAATTAACGGAGGTCCTCACTCAAAGACAGAGTGAAATCTATAACGAAGCCGAGAGGAAAAAGCAAGACGTGACAAGGAAGAACGTCATCAACACGATTTGCGTGAACAAATGATGTAGGAGGAGAAGTTCGCTGCTGAGCTAAAGATGACTGAGAAGAAGCTGGAAATGGAGAAAGCAGCGAAAACCAGTCTAGAAAAACTCCCTCCGCAGCTGAAAATTACATCTTTCCTGACTGGGTTCGCTTCGAGAACATGTTTCTCACACAAGTGAACAACAGACCCATTTCCGATGAAGAAAAGTTTGGATATCTTCTCGAATCCGTCGTGCCCAAGGTAAGAGATCGAATATATAATTTAAAACCAAGAACATTGGATTGTAAGATGGATCGGCTTAAACAAGAATATGGTCAAACCAAATTAGTAATTAATGCTCATTTGGATGAAATAATCAACTTGCCTGCTGTAAAAGGCACAAATTACGAAAAAGTGCAAGAGTTTTATGAAAAACTGAGTAAGAACTATGACGCTTTGCACACACTTGGCCATGGAGACATGCTACAGGGATTTGTCATGACAACGTTAAACAGATTGCCCCATGTCAAGCCAGATCAAGTTACTGTGGAGTGGAAAAACTGGAAAATGGATGAACTTATCAATAATCTTCAAGCATGGTTAAGAAGAAACAAAGTGCATGGCAGCGTGAAACCAAAAGGCAAAGGGGATGATAACAGAGGGAAAGATTCTGAGGAAGAAATTCTTCGCCGATAAGAACTTGTGCTTCAATTGTGGGCGAGAAGGTCACAGAGGAAACCAATGTCGAAGCCGAGGCTGTTTTAAATGTGGATCAAAGCATCACACAAGCCTGTGTGAAAAGAACCAAACTACCAAGAAAGGAACTGATCCTATACTAACTGGGTACACCACATCGGTTGAAGAAACGTCACTCCCAGCTATTGTTCCTGTAAAGATACATGGGGAAGCCTTATGGGCCTATCTAGACAGAGCATCTGAAAGAAAGTTCATCTCTAGGGACGCAGTAAAAAAGTTGAAATTGGCTCCAATACATCACGAATCCAGGGAAATTGTCACATTGAATGGTGTCACGAAACAATCCATGTCAATCTACCAAGTAAACATTGACAACATATAGACATAATATATATAGACGGTACAGCACAAAACGAAATTGAAATAACCGGTTCAAGACTTTCTGACTTAACATCAATAAGAAGACCCAACATCAGCCAATTGAAACAGAAGTACAACCATGCCAAAGATAAAGAGTTTTAGATGACACGCAATCAGTGGCGGATCAAGCGTGCGCGGGGCCCCGGAAAAAAGAAAACAAGTCAGAGGGACGCCAGGAAAATCGGGGGAAAATCGGGAAATTAACCCAAAAAATGCGCATAGTAATGTGATCTTTGGTTTGGCCATTCATTGCATTAGTTGTATTAAATTAGAATCACAAGACCCTAAATAAACGCGAGGCACAAAAAAGGGCTCTTACTTCGTGTACCGGACACAGAAATGTAGCACTGCACTGCCTCGTTCTTTAAAAGATCCCGTTTATTTTTGTCCTGGAATTGTCCAATTCATACATACATACATACTTTATTCAAATGCTCCTTTACAGGCTTTTCAGCAGTGAATTACAATGAGTTAAAAATGTAAGAATATTCATTATATATATTCATGAATGAAACCTATTCCCAGCGGGCACACGACGTTGTTTCGACGTCGATTTTCGGTCGAAATCGGGTCGCGACGTCGATCAACCACATATCGACGTCGATACAACGTCGCTTTGTCTACGTGTTATCGACGTCGGAAACAGACGTTGTTTCGACGTTGAATCGACGTCGTCGATATCGAGTCGTTATATCACGTCGGTTCACGACCAAACATCGACGTTGTTTCGACGTCTGCTTTTCGACGTCTGCTTTTCGACGTCTTATCGACGTCGGAAACAGACGTTGTTTCAACGTTGAATTGACGTCGATATCGAGTCGTTATATCACGTCGGTTCACGACCAAACATCGACGTTGTTTCGACGTCTGCTTCTCGACGTGTTATCGACGTCAGAAACAGACGTTGTTGCTACGTTGAATTGACGTCGATATTTTATCGTCGAATCTCTCCTCACTTAACGACCAAGCATTGACCAAGCAAGTTACTTATATAATTGGTGATAAAATATTTTCGTTTCGACATCATATATTGTCCATCAAAAAAATAGTCCCAGACGATGAGTCAAAATGCTATAGTTAATTACTTTATTTTGTATGTATAAAAGCAACCTACTTTATATCAACTCGGACATGCGATGCAGCGACAGGGAAAAAGCCAGTAACTATATATGTAACTGTAGTTGGATTTGAAGTGTCCTTCGGTTCGAAGACTTTGTCGGCGATCAGGGACAAGGACTAAGAACCCATTTGTTTTTGAAGAAACCTGTCTTCCTGTCAACAAGAATTTTTGGCATAAGGTTAACGTTCGTGCTGCTGTCCGACTATAGCCGCCGCTTTTAAGTCTGAATGCCGTACTTATTGGCTTTTTGTTACCTTCTTTGTAAAATCGTATTAATCGTCGAGTACTGTCCAAGTTATTAAACATATAAAAGTTTTGTTCTGTTCTTAACTTGTAATACTGCAGTCTGCATGCTCAACAAATTTGTAAATCTTCGAAATCAGATTGTTTAAAATTTATTACAAGTAATATACAATATCATATAATATTAAAACTTAGCCGGTTAAAAATTTGAAAACGAAAATAATAGCCATCATAGTTCGTAAGTGCTTTTGCTAATTCATTATATACGATAAATATTACTATATATTTAAGGGGCGAGGTAGCGCAGCGGGTTAGTCGCGGAACTAGGTTAAGTTAACTTAAGTTAAGTTAAGTTAAGTTAAGCAAGCGCGGGTGGGTAGGTACATACAGGTCACCGGTTGGTCTTCCGAAAGTGGAATCTCATTCCTAAACACCCATGAGGGATGGTAGTTAGTCATGGGTTGGTTTTCCTCAAAAAAACGGGGGCAATTTTTACTCCGAAAAACGGACGGTTTTGAACCTTTTTTGTGCATCCAATAACTGAAATTGACGTTGAATCGACGTCGATTTCACGTCGTTCAACGACGTTGTTTCGACGTCGTGAAAACAACGTCGATCCAATTTGCGTTTTCAACCTTTTTTCAACGTCAAATCGACGTCGAAGAGCGACGTCGTTTCAACGTCGTGAAATTTACGTTGAATCGACGTCGAATTGACGTTGAATCGACGTTGAATCGACGTCGATTTCACGTCGTTCAACGATGTTGTTTCGACGTCGTGAAAACAACGTCGATTCAATTTGCGTTTTCAACCTTTTTTCAACGTCAAATCGACGTCGAAGAGCGACGTCGTTTCAACGTTGAATCGACGTCTTTTTGCCCGCTGGGTTAGAGATAAAAGAAACGGGATATTTTAAAGAACGAGGGAGTTCTATGCACTGCTAACTAATATTTTACTCATGCAAATTTCCGTGTCCGGTACACGAAGTAAGAGCCCAAAAAATCTGCGGGGCGCCACAAAAGCATGGGGGCCCTGGCACTTGCCCAAAGTTCCCCCCTCCCTTGATCCGCCTCTCCACGCAATGGTGAATATCCTATACACCTCATCCTGGGAGACAAAACCTTCAGCCGAATTATAACTCAGAAAGTGTCAGGGAGATCCGATAGTTGAAGAAACCACCTTTGGTTGGGTAATTCATGGAGGCGATGATTACAGCAATGACCAATGTATGTTCAGCAGAGAAACAAATGATTATGAGAAGTTCTACAGTTTAGATGTCATCGGTGTAGAAGATCGAGGTGAGAACGACCAACAAGAGGTGCTGACCAACTTTCAGGAAAGACGATGGTATAGATACGAAGTCAGTACACATGGATCCCGTGTAGCAGATTATCCAATACAAACGAAGAGTCAAGTAGACGACGACTACACAATGTCAAAAAAAAGCTGATTAAAGATGAGAAGCTTAAAAAGGAGTATGAGAAAATTGTTCAGGATCAATTAACAAGTGGTATCGTGGAAAATGTTCCAGAGAAGGCAACGGAAGAGCGTATATACATATTACATGCCTCACAAGCCAGTCGTGAGACAGAATGCTACAACAACCAAAGTTCGAATGGTCTTCGATGCGAGTGCCAAGCCGTACCATCATCAAACAGTTTTAACGATTGTATGTACACTGGTCCCCCCTTGCAGCCTCTTCTTTGGGACATTATGGTGAGAGCTCGAATGTCAACGAATCTGCTGTTAGCTGACATCCAAAAGGCTTTCCTTCAAATAGGAGTGAAAAAAGAAGATACTAGAGATTCGTTCTGTTTCTTGTATAAATCAAAGGAGAGGAGAAGCATTTGCGATTCGCTCGGGTGCCCTTTGGAGTCGAAGCAAGTCCCTTCCTCCTTGGAGCTACGTTGCAACACACCATCCGAATTTTGAAGAAAACGCATTGAAGGCTCTGAAGGAAAATACGTACGTAGACAACCTGATACCGACAGGGGAGGATCTCGAGAGTTTGGAGAAGTTCAAAGAAGAAAGCAGCATCATTCTATATAGAAAGTACCAAGTTACCAGTTCATAAGTGGGAATCAAATATTGAGTCGCTGGAGAGTGAAGAAATGCCAAATCCTACCAAAATTCTGGGACATACTTGGGACAAGCGAGATGACACGTTAGAATTGCCCGTGAAAGTTTGTGGTGAAGACGAACCCGTGACCAAGAAAAACATTCTTAGCCACTTAGGAAGCATCTACGATCCCCTTGGAATAATTTTGCCTACTACAGCGGAAGGAAAACGAATCTACCGAGAAGCTTGTGATGAGAACAAAGGCTGGAATATAGAAGTATCTCCCAAGTTGAAGAACCAATGGATCAAATGGACAAATCAACTAAGAAACGTGAAAGCTCCTCGAAGCATGACAGAAAGATTAACAAGATGCAAGCTGTACACCGACATATCTTTGCAGATGCCAGTAGTCTAGCCTGCTGTTCTGTAGCTATCGCGGTATAGTAGAGCACGATTCAGGAGCGGTCAAAGGTCTTTTGACCTCGAAGTCACGAATTTCGAAGAGAAACACTTCAATTCCGAGACTGGAGCTTGTTAGTGGTCACATGGCCGCAAATATGGCAAAGAATCTGTGCAATACTTTACGAAGATGGCCCATCAAGTCCATAACCATCTGGATGGACAGCATGGTTACTTTATATTGGATAACAAACCCTGGAAAGCCATGGAAAGTTTTCGTGTCTAATAGAGTTCACAAGATAGCAGAAATCCCCAACGACATCAACATCAATTGGAAATACTGTCCAACGGGGATGAATTTAGCTGACCAAGGAAGCAGGGGTGCAGCCAACATAAATAAGATGGAGAATGGAGACTGGTTTAATGGACCGGACTGGTTGCTCAACCAAGATAAGTGGCCCGACCAACCTAAGCTGAAATGTGGTACGAAAGAAAGCAAGGAATGCAAACCCATCCAAGCGATTCTCTTCACCCAAGAACACAAGCCAGATGAGTGGGATGAGCTACTCGAGAGAAGTACGTATTGGCACACTATGAGAGTGACAGCGTCGGGGCGTTAAGATTCATCGGCAACTGCTGTGCAAGACGAAAGAAACTAAAGAAGAGAACAGGACCGATATACGAACAGAAGAAATCACTGCGGTGAGAGATTACTGGGTGAAAAGAGCACAGAAAACATATCAACCAAACCCTGGATGGAAACTCGTTGAAGACGAAGATACAGGCATCCTCAAGTGCGAAGCGAGGATAAAGTATAGTACAAGCCGACGTACCTCGCTGGCGCGGATCATTGGTGGACAAACTGATCGCTCATACACATAATCAGATCATGCACCTTGGCACTGTTAACACGATGGCAGCAATTCTAGAGAAGTGGTGGATATCAAAGCGTGTAACATCTTCAAAGCATTTTCTACTAAACCGTTCGAAGCACCATCGACAAGCGCCTTGCCGAAATTCCGGACGGAGGGGAGCAGACCATTTTGAAGTGACTGGTATATACTTTGCTGGACCTTTGCATTACAAGATCAGTAAAGAGGAACAAGGGAAATGCTATGTGGTCTTATTCACCTGCGCCGCATCGAGAGCGATTCATTTGGAAGTGACGAAGACTCAAGCAGCTGACGAATTTCAGAGAAAGCTGAACGCCTTCATTGCCCACAGAACAAGACCTCGAGTTATCATCTCAGACAACGCCACAACTTTTAATGCGACAGCCGAATGGATAAAGATTATCAGAAGAAGTGAGAAGTTACAAAGTTTCCTTGCACGTAAAGACATACGGTGGGGAGGAATTTATGAAATATTAATTAAGGAAATTAAGAAAACATTATACAAGACCCTTGGAAGATCGCATCTATTTTTCGAAGGCTTTGAGTTAGTCATCTTGGATATCGAGAAGAACCTGAACAATTAGCCGTTGACATATGTTGAGTCTCAGGAAGGAGAAGAAGAAGTACTCACACCGAACGTGATAATGTGGGGAAGAAATGCGTACCCGATTGACGACATCGAGCCAGACGGAGACAAGTTGACGAAAATGGCCAAGCGACTGAATAAAGCGAAACAACATGCGTGGCAACGTTGGAGGAGAGAATATATACACAGCCTAATGGAGAGTCATCGCATAAACAGGAAGTCGGGAGCAACACCTGAAATTGGAGAATTACTGCTGGTTGTTGGAGATGAATCAAACTGTGGAGAATGGAAAAAAGGTCGGGTGCTTAGCCACGTTAAAGGCAAGGACGGAGTTGTAAGAGGCGTAGTACTGCTGCACAAAGGACATACCATTGAGCGACCCTTGCAGTTGGTCTGTCCGTTAGAACAACGAGCTGAAAAGAAGGACGAAGGGAAGAAAAATGAAGTCCCAGTGGTGGAACAGAAGGTGACAAGAGCCGCAGCCAAAATGGCAGCTGAAAGAATACGACTGCAAGCCGAAGACGAGGGCTAAGTGAACGGAACATGTTGAACAGTACAGTACAATACAGTAACTTATAGTCTAGTTCAAAGTTAATATTGTTGATGATTAGTAAAAATTAAGTTATAATTTTTAAGGGAGAGTGAGCCGGAGAATGCGACTTACCCTACTCCCGATAGAACATTTTGGTTACATCACGTGTCGGACGGGAAGTAACCAACAACACAACGCAATGAAGGTGATCGGACGTTGTGAGACAGTAATTTATTTGAAAACATTTATATATGTTTTGTGTAGTAAAGTCATTAATAATAAATATTTAAAATCTACAACGTGAGTTGTATCGAAGAAAGCAACGATGTTCGGTACACTATGACATGAATGACGAAGTTTGTGGATTTTATTATCAAATGTAACGCTTAAGCGTTTTAAATGATTAAATATATACAAATTTGACTCCTCTGCTCCCTGTGTGTATACTCGTTGTGCTCCCCCCTCAAACAAACTGCCAACTGTTGACAGGACTGCTCCTTTAACCACCCATTTATTGTCGCACATAGCTCAAAATGGCTTAGCCTATCATTTAATGGTACTTCTGTTCCTGAGAAGATGTCAGGTTTTGCTCTTGGCCTTGGTTGTACCATTTGACTTTCACACGTCGACAGTCCTGTTTCGGGAATTATTTCTCCACTATTCTGGTTTTCCAATTCTTATAGACGACTGGTAAGTTGTTCAATTATCTCTCTTAAGTTTTAATCGGCCATCATCGCTGCCACCAATGTAAAAGAAGGCGTTTTTATTATTAACAAGTGTTAATGCGAAGTTATAGCGATATACGATTCAGTATAAAAACCCAACTAAATTACTCAAAAACTGTCAAAAACAGCTCACGTCAATTTACGACGTGAGCATACTTTAGTATGCTTAGTTAACTCAGTATTCTTGCGATATACTGTACAAATGTGACGAGCAATCTAAACTAGTAAATGTTCTTTACTATTCCACACTATTGTAGCATTAACTACTTATTAACCGAGTTGCATCTTGACATTAGACCGACATGCATCTTGACAGTTATGGACCTCGCCCTACGGGCTCGGTCCGTAAATGAAAGAATACAATAACATCAGAAAATTTTAAGATTTAAATTTAAAGTAGGGGGCTAGTGTGGACAGTTTTAGACATTCTGTATAGTCGACGCCAAAATAGTTGATAATGTCTTTTATAGTTTTTGATTTTGGTCGATTTGTTTCGTAGATACAGGTATCTCTCTTCGACCATTGCCAAAAAACGCTATTTTAAATTCCCCGCGAGTCATTTTCGCGAATGGCAAAGAGTCTGGTAAGACGGTGTTGTATCTTAATGCTAATTGTAATTTAGTTGATTGACAGATCACGTGATGAAGATACTAAAAAAATACATTTATAAATAGTCTAGTCTGAGTTGTTCATGAGTTGTTCATGTCAGGTCGGGGTTATTACCCTGCTATCGGTAACCATGTAATCCGATACTACCTGTTCATGGTCGGGTGGTCGGCGACTAAACTGGCTCCCCCACCAGGCTTACCTTCCTTAGGATTAAAAATAAGACCTATCAAAGGGCGGTGAGTTCCCACGTGAGGCAAAACTGGTCATCCACTGCAGTTGAAACGTCCCCTGGTCGTCTTGCTATGCTTGCCACCAGACAAGGGATGTCGAAGCTGAGGGAGTGTGGTAGGACGTGCGCAACCCTACACCACTTAAATCAACACACTGCGCAGGAATTGGTTCTCTTTTCTGATGTGATTGAAACAGATCAGTGTTGGATTATAGAAAAAGTCGATGGGGGCGTGATGAAGCGTCAGGCAACGGATATTGTCGAAGTCGTAATCACAATCCTACACGTTAGGCGGCCTGGGATATTGGTCGTTCTGTTTACCATGGAACAATAACACAGTCCGGCAGCACCTCAGGCAGAGCAGCCCTATTTAGGGAGGACACTGCTCTCCCCCTTTAATTTCTAGTCCTGTCCCCGGATTGGGTCCCAACAATTGTTTGTTCCACTTAATCCGGTTAGCAAACCGCGGCTGACGGGCTATCTCTTATTGCGGTCGAAATACAAAGAAACGTAAAATTATGACTTTTGCAGCTTGGAATATTCGAACTCTCCAAAGCGAGCGCGTGGAGCGGAGAACGGAGAATGTGGAACGGAGAACTGCTATCATCGGAATGTAACTTGATAGATACGGTATAGATATTGAATTCTGCTGCCAGACTTGTGACAAAAATTCGAAAAACAGACCATATTTCACCGATCCTTCGGAAGCTACATTGGCTTCCTGTTCGTAAGCGTATCATTTTTAAAGTACTCCTAATCACATATAAAGTTTTGAATGGATTTGGTCCTAAATACCTAGCTGAGATTCTCTCTATCCATAAGCCTTCCCGTCTTCTACGATCAAATTTTAATGATTTTAATAAACTCAATGTTCCTCTGTATAAAACAGAGAATTATGGTGCCAGGTCTTTTTCGAACTGTGCACCGAGGCTTTTAATTGGAATGACTTACCTAAAGAAATTCGATCCTCCGTTTCTGTTGATATTTTTAAAAAAAAATTAAAACTTATCTTTTTAATTCCTAATGGATATTATTAAGATTGTATATTATCATTTATCTTAGTTTCTTATTTTATTCTGAATATTCTCTTGTAAATTTCATAGCATTGTAACTGTAAGGGCATTGAGAATTTTTTGTAATGCACTAGAATTAAATTATTATTATTATTATTATTATTATTATTGCAGCATTGAGCGAAACCAACTTGCAGACACTGGTCAAATATGTGAAAATACATCCGGTTATACGTTTCACTGGAGCGGTTTGCCATCAACAGAAAAGCGGATGCACGGGGTTGCTTTTGCTATTATATCTACTATTGTGAAGAGCCTGTCAAGTGTACCAATGGCAATAAGTGAGCGGTTGATGTCTGTTAACTTCCAATCAGCGTAAACAGAAGTGCAACCATCATTAGCGCGTATGCCCACACCCAGGAGCGAAACTAGCTCTTTTTCGTTGGGGGGGTGTACGGTAAAATTGCCCTGCTAAAATATTTGGTGCCCTGCAGCTCCGTTGGTAAAATTTACCGAAACGTATAAACGGAGGCCTGCATCCTCAATCTACATGCATTTGAACTAAATTCCTATTGTCAGTCTGGTATATGATGGCAAGCTGGCAATTGGCAATACATAGAGTTAAAAATAGATATTAATTTATAGCAAGACCACGAAAATAGGCATTCAGCCGTGTCCAACGAGGATGACAGTACAGCCCGCGCGTTTCCGGTTTCCTAAAGCACAGTACGTATGAACAGCTGCACAACTGCTGCGGACTAAGAATTAATCGTGCATAAAACTGATAAAAGTATAATCGTCATGCGTTATTTTTCTGGATGCAGAGTCGTAGGAATGCATTTAAAGTCGGGAGGCTAAAGTCGACAATCATGCAGGTAATCAGTGATCACATTTTTAGGGGGGTGTGGGGGTCCTCCCCCGGGAAAATTTTGAAATCTAGAAGCTCGGAAAGACAATTTGCAGCAATTGGAGCAAACCTTTCCCATCAATTCTACAGCGAGCATATTTCAAATGAATCCAAGCTTACATGCTGCCTCTTACCAAGTGCCGCCATTTTTCGCGCCTAGTACTGACAGAAGGGTCTGGGAACCAATCTAACACTCGCGTAGCCAATCTCGTTCCCAGAGCCTGCGCAGGCTCTGGGAACAATATTGTCGCGTGACAAGTGTTTAGGGGTTGGCTAACACTTCAGGCTACACCCGTTTGTAAAATCTCGTGTAGATGAAGCCCATAGGTAGATTCTCTCCTGGTCTCTGACTGCGCTGCCGTGCAAGATCTCTGACATTTGCCCTGCCAATTGGTGTTTTTAGTATTTTTGGGGGGGTGTCACACCCCCCACACCCCCCCTTGAGTTTCGCCCCTGCCCACACCATGACAAATGATGTCACGAAGGAAGCTTTTTATAGTCAACTTGATTAACTGCTACATCAAATCCCAATGTCCCAATGCTACGTCAAATCCCATGACAAAATCATCCTCCTTGGTGATTTCAATGCTCGAGTTGCAGGAAGAAATCACGTAGCATGGCCTGAAACACTTGGCCAGCACGGAATGGGCAAGCTAAATACTCATGGTCCAATACTACAATCAAAATGTAAAGAATATGGGCTAATTATTACCAACACTATGTTTAAGCTACCTACAGCACACAAAACAACCTGGATGCACCCTCGAGCCAAGCATTGGCACATGATCGACTATACTATCGTACGAAGTCGTGATGTAACTATCACAAAAGTAATGCGTGGTGCTGAGTGTCACACCGATCACAGAATGGTTCGAATGAAATTAAAGATGGTCATTCACCCAAAGAACCAAAAGTCCAGTTTCAAGGTAGTAAGAAAGCTAAATGTTTCGACTCTCAGGTCAGCAGAAACCCGAAACCAGTTGGCTGAAAAGATAAATGATGAGCTTACTGCAAACCCAGTAGATCCAAATGGCACAGTGACCAATGAATGGAATATCTTGCGTGATACGGTCTACAACACGTAGCAAAGAAGATGCTGAAATCCAGGAAACAACCCGACTGGTTCTCAGAGAATTCGTTAATCATTCGGAGGCTAATCGACAACAAGAACGAAGCATTTAGAGCTCCAACATTGTCAAAGGCAGCTACAAAATGAAACGCGCAAGTTGAAAGACCAGTGGCTGTTGCGAAAAGCCCAGGAAATACAACAATTTGCGGACCGAAACGACTTTAAGAATTTCTATGATGCCATAAAAGAACTGTATGGCCCTACTGTAGTGGTGGTGCCCCCCTGCTATCTCAAGATGGTAGAAAACTGTTAAAAAACCAGGCAGAGATTTTAGGTCGCTGGCAGCAACACTTTAACGAGCTCCTCAACTGCTCAACAGACCATCGCATGTTGACTAGCGTAGCATCGACCAACTGCCTCAAAAACCTGTGATTCAGCATCTTGAGAATGAACCAACTGAACAAGAAATTCGCAAGGCAATTAATTTATTATCAAACGGCAAGTCTCCTGGTGAGCACTCTAACTCGTGCTGTCTAGATTTTTCCATGATCTTCTTTCATTAGCTGCAGCAGTTCTTTGGTTGAATAATTGTCAATCATCTTCTCCATGAGCTTAAGAGCCTTCTCTGCTGGCTGTTCTTTTTCTTTGTTTCTCCTTTTTCTTGAAGGAACGAATAGCTGCCTTGCTCTTGGTTCTTTCTCTTTTGGGTTATTCTCTTTGTCTGAATGAGATTCATCCTCTCCATCTTTTAATTTGAGGTATTTGCGGTGAAATCACTGGCTGATGGTTCAATGGCTTGCTCCGGCTGGCACGAGTCACGGCTCTTTATAAAGGGGAACAACGCGTTGAACCAATTCCCATATCCCTTTTCGTCGGTGAAAGGTTTTATGCCTGTTGCCGTTTGTATTATTAAAGCCGCTTCCTTAATTACAGGTACTGATACACCACTTAAAGTTTATTCTAATTTGATTAATAGTGAATTGGAACGTAGGTTGCCTCTGCTTTACCTGTTCCAAGACTTCTTGGTAGACTGCGGTGTTTGTCGCTCGCTTATTGTTTGTGAAGACCAGCTTTCGTTTGAAGTTATCGTTGTTAATAACAACATCAACTATTTCGTCAATAAATTCAGCAGGCCATAACGATTTTCTTCCATTTGTTTTCTTTACTTTTCTGGCTTTGGGTTCTTCGGCTTCTGGGGTTTCATCATCAGGTTCGGACAGATTTTGATAACATTCACCATTGCCTTTGGCTTCACTGTCGATGGAATTCCTTGGTTGAATTGCACAATCTCTGCAATACCCAACGGATTTGTTTGCCATCCAGCCATCTGTTTCATCATTTATTTCAGGCACAGAACAATCAGTATTGGAACGCCACACAGAATACAACAATATTTTACGTACAATCAAATTCCAGTACAATCAAATTGGAACGCCACACAGAATACAACAATATTTCGTCTCACATACAAAACAAGGTAGTTGCTGCTCGGAAGCCATATTGAAAATGGCACTTGTGGAACACAGGCGGCGTAAAACAATGCTTTTAGGGGATAATGAATCATGATATAAAATATATTATAGTAATTTATGCATTTTGCATGCGACGCATTAAATGCGACGAAACTTCGACGTATAAATCAATGTCGCATTTGCGTAGCACTATGCCACAGATCGGAGCCTGACGCATTAAATGCGATGCATTAAATGCGACGCATTAAATGCGACGCATTAAATGCGACGCATTAAATGCGACGCATTAAATGCGACGCATTAAATGCGACGCATTAAATGCGACGCATTAAATGCGACGCATTAAATGCGACGCATTAAATGCGACGGAACTTCGACGTCTAAACCGGGCCTAAGCCTTGTGACAAACGGCGTATTATTCATGCGCCGTATTAAATTCCTATTTGGGTCGACCTAAATTGTGCTTCTGAGTTATACGGCGTATTTAATAGGTCGAACTTACATAATATATTTCCGAACATGCAGTACTTCGGTCAGCGATCGTTTAATCAAGATGGCCGATGCATCTAGAATACATGCGGCTAAAAGCTGACCTTAGCAACACCGCTGAAACGCAACGGGGCTCATGTTACAATATCTTCACGCCGACATGCCATGCGAGCTGCATGCGAGTAAAATTTTTACCTCTTAAAAATAGAAATGTTTCAGACACTTTCTACTTAAGAGAAAATTTGAACCGTGGAAAAAACATCTTTAATAAAACGAGTCTGTCGATATAGTTTCCACTCACATTGTTTCAACTTGAGTATTATATGTTTTTAAACAGTTTAGCTTTTATCGAATTATCGGGTTGGATATGTTTTGTCTACTTACGTTTGGGATGTGTCTAACATGAAATATAGTGCGCAAAGGAGCACGAGCAAGCAACTCCAAGGGAATAAACCTAGCCGAATAAACAAGAAGAGCTCGACGATAAGAATAAACCATGTTTCTCGAAATCTCGCAACAGAATGAAAACATGCTTCACATGATTGATTAGGGATCTCAAAAGATTATTATGGCAATACATTCACGTATATTGAGCTGGACTCTTATCTTTATACTAAGTGCGTGTGTTTCTTTAGGGATTACAACTTGACAGATAGCGTGTATCATATTACCATAATCATAATGACGTATCGCGGTGTTGCTATTTTTAGTCTGGAACAGGTGAAGCCGCATGTATTTCTACTTGTTCCGCCATTATTGCTTTATGCGCCCGCGATGGCCTACCTTCAAACCGGACAAACCTGATATTATTTTATTCGGCACATGAAAAGTACGCCGTATGCACCACGCCGTACTTAAGTTGTATTATACGACTGACCATGTCGAATTTAATTGCTGTGTCGGACTTAATAAATCTTGCCGTATTTAATGGTTATAGACGGCGTATTTTTCATGAACTTATTTAATTAATTAATTTATTTAATTAATTAATTTAATTAACTTATTAATACGGCGCATGAATAATACGCCGTTTGTCACAAGGCTTAGACGACGAGTGAAAATTCCTACAGTCAACGAAATACTCCAAAAGATGGAGGGAGCTAAGGTTTTTACTGAAGTCGACCTGCCGCAAGGTTATCTCCAACTGACCTTGGCTGAAGAATCGCGCCACATCACAGCATTTTCCACTCCTGAAGATTGAAACGGCTTATAATGGGAGCATCAGCACTTCCACGAGATTATTCACGAGCTCATCA
The DNA here is from genome assembly GCA_035772405.1 of Chrysogorgia sp. JL179-B06. Lineage (NCBI taxonomy): Eukaryota > Metazoa > Cnidaria > Anthozoa > Scleralcyonacea > Chrysogorgiidae > Chrysogorgia > Chrysogorgia sp. JL179-B06. The sequence goes on from JAYKKM010000148.1 coordinate 6,880,668, forward strand.
AAGAGGTACCCGATTGTGCCAATATCTCCGACAACATTTGGTTATGGTCAAAAGACAGAGAAACACACCTCAAGCAGTTAGAGAATCTCCTCACTATCATAGAAAGTAAAGGCATCACTCTCAAACTTCGCAGTACCTCAGATTAACGTGTTTGGGCATATTGTGTCGGAAAAGGGGATCCAACCAGACAGCGCCAAAGTCGAAGCCATAAAGAATGCTCCACATCCTACTACAGCATCAGAAGTCCGATCGTTCCTGGGTCTCACCAACTACTGTACTGTTCAAGATACATACCTGACTAAAGCACAATAACTTTTCCACTTCGTCAACTTACCAAGAATAACGTCAAGTTCCACTGGGATCACAACCACGAGAAAGCATTCCAATCACTCAAGGAAGCCATCACAACTTCACCTGTATTAGCCCATTACAGCCTGACTGCAGAAACCAGAGTTATCGTAGATGCATCGCCCTGGGCAGTAGGTGCCGTACTTCTCCAGAAGCAAGCTGATGATTGTTATCGACCGATCGCGTATGGTAGCAGATCACTCACAGAAGTCGAACAGAAGTATGGTCATATAGAGAAAGAAGGGTTAGCCATCGTATTCGGATGTGAATATTTTCACATGTACATGATTGTACAGTACCTCTATGGACGGAGTTTCGAGTTGGAGACAGATCACCGACCTTTAGAACATATCTACAAGGCAAAGATACAAAGCAAACCCACTTCAGCCAGACTCGAAAGATGGAGAATCCGACTTCAGGAGTATGACTTCAAAGTTGTCTACCGACCTGGCACTTCCAATTTAGCCGCGATCCTTTGTCCAGACTACCGAAAGATGCAAAGAGCAACGACAACCTTCGGAGCAACATGGAAGTATGTACTGATCGATATGTGCATTACAAAGCCATGAAGTTGGAAGAAATCCGAGAGACAACATTAGAAGATCCAGAACTACAACAAGTCAAAGTTAATCTACAGAACAACCAACTCTTCAAATTTCCAACATCGTATAAGCTCATCGTCCACGAACTCTGCATTACAGATCAAGATATTTTACTTCGTGGTGATCGCATAGTTCCTTCCAAGCTGAGACAACAAGCTGTATAATCTGGCAGACTAGGATCATGCTGGTATGGTCAGATGCAAACAATGCCTCCGCTCCAAACTCTGGTGGCCGGAGATGGACAAGCACGTTGAAGAACGGATTCGATGCTGCCATCCATGTCAACTTGTCAGTAACAGTCCACGACCACAACCAACCAATGGAACCAATCAAGCTTCCCAAGAAACCATGGACACAACTCGCTATCGATGTATGCGGTCCTTTTCCAACAGGCGAACAAATGTTCTTACCGACTATTATTCACGCTGGCCGGAAGTAAAAATCCTAAAATCAGTTACATCCAAGAACATTCTTAACTGGTTACTATCGGTCTTCGCACGGATTTCCGGATGAAATCAAGTCCGATAATGCATCCTACTTTGTCTCCGCCGAGTTCAAGAATACGTTAGATTCCTGGGGAATAGAACAAAAGATGGTGACGGAATATTGGCCGCAAGCTAACGGGAAAGTTGAGCGATTCAATCAAGTCATCGAGAAACACATTCTTACTGCACAGGCAGAAGGAAAGGATTGGAAACTCACCATTCCAACCATGCTACTCAACTACCGCACTAAGCAGAAAATGAAGCTGAAACGCGAAGAAAAGATGAAGAGGAGAAAGAGAAATCGAAGAAGTATACGGACAAAAAGCGAAAGGCAAGTTCAAGAAATCTTCAAATCTTCATTTTCCTCAGAAACACCGTAATAAGTTTTCCACAAAGTTCCACCCTGATCCAATGGAAATCACCAAAATAAACGGCACACAGATCGTATTAAATGATAAGCATGGTATACAACATCGCAGAAACTCATCGCATGTTATACCAGGAAAAACCCGATCCTGAAGAAGAAATCCAAAGTGATCAAAAGCATGACGAAGGAACAGAAGACCAAGAAGGAAACCCAGAAGTGATTCAACCAGAAACCAACCAGAACACGGCTGAAGAGAGAAACGCTCCTCGAAGATCGACGAGAAACAAGAAACAACCAGATTACGTCAAAGACTTTGAAACGTAGAACTGTAGAGAAGTACAACTGTTGAACAGAAGAAGTACAACTGTTACAACTCAAAGAATCTCCAAGACTATGGTCATAGAATAATACTAAGTAAGAATATATAGAATTATGAACTATAAAGGTTGATATTGTTTTAACTATAATCAAGGAAGGGATGTTGTATGTTAATGCCAATTGGTAATTTAGTTGATTGACAGATCACGTGATGAGGATACTAAAAAAGTACATTTATAAATAGTCTAGTCTGAGTTGTATATAAGTGTGTGAACACCGTATTAAAGGTATAAGCAAGATACAAAAGACGGTCATAAAAGGTACAGTCGAAGTAGCCTCTCTAATACGGACACTGAAGGAACAGAGGCCAACTTTCCGTATTAGAGAGATATCCGTAGAAATGACGTCATATCGACCATAAGTGCGGTGCCCCGTGGTATTCGTTAAAAATGTCGCGTCAAAAATGTCGCTTACTATTGATTCCTCACGAACGAACAAACGAAATCACACAGAGAATATAAAGCGCTGCTAAAGAGCATCGCAATTTAAGCCACAAATGACTCAATCTTATCTTTTCGCCATTTAAATTACTTGTCCAAATGAGAAACTCGTTGAACGTCGTGAGAAATGTTTTTGAAAGAGAATCCAGCTATCCGCAACGAAAAACTACGGATGAAAATGTCGAAAAGAAAAGAGGATAAAAGAGAAAAGCTGCGGAGAATTGATTGGGGAGCGTTTACTGGAAATAGAGAAAAATAAACATTGACAACATGTTGATATTATTGAATTAATTTTGGTCGCCACATGCAAAGGTATTTACAGGCCTTTATGGATATATTTGTGGCCGCGCGGAATTTGTCGCATAAAGTTCATTATGTTTGATTGAGGTTTTGGGATGTAAAAGAACAGATATTAAGTTTTATCAGCAGAAACCTATTTTTCTATACTTTACCAGCAAAATATCAGATAAAAATGTTCGTTTCATAAGCACTTTGAAGTGTCTAGTTCAACGATAATAGATAAAGCCATTAAAGTGCGCCTGCGATGAAATATCACATTACGTTTCTTGACATTTTTTGTTACAGAACATCATTTTAGGTTAATAAATGTTCGAATTTGCCAAAAATGAACAACAAATATTCTATCACAAGAAATTTAACCTTTTGTCCGCCATTGCTCAAAAATCAGAATATTTGATTGTGACGTCAAAGACTCAACCCGTGACAAAGCTTTATGGAAATTATACGACAAGTTACAATAGAACGTTTTCCCCAAGTAGCTTTATATTCATACACAACTAACCACGTGTCGAGTCTTCACTTCCTCTAATCACTTCCTCTAATCACAACCTAAGTGTCTGGAACATGTTCGAGTAATGGCGGCCGTATAATCTCGTACAAAACAGTCTGAAAGGCGACTTCCCATGCTCGCAATTGCTTGAAATTTGGCAAGTTAAGTAAGAACACCATGCTCTTTGCAAATATGTAAAAATTCGAGATACTAAACATTTGATCACAGGGCACTTTAAATATTCCATTAAGTAATGTGATCATTATTATCTTATTTTAGACATTATCTTATTTGAGACAAACAAAGAAAATAAAAAATCCAAAAATTCCACAACAGTAATAACACTTGCTCCAAGTAAAAGTCCCAGCATTCCACCAGCTTCCGCTTAAAAAAACAAAATGCATTTTATATTAATTTATTTTATATACTACATTGCTTCTATTAAGCCTTCTCCCTCTATTAAAGTGTCTATGAAGTGAAAAATTCGCTAGTATTTTTTTTGCTTTAACGGCCAATTACCACGGAAAGAGCGTGCACTGAAAATTTCAAGTGAATCTGCTGCATAGTCTTCGAGTTATCAACTCTCAAAGTTTGGCATGGCTAAATGTTTTTGGTGAAATCTGAAACACGCGGAAACGAGGTATGTCCAGTATAGCCATCGGATAGCAGATGGTAACGGACGATAGCAGGTAGTAACAGATGGAAGCAGATGGTAGCAGACGGTAACAGACGGTAACAGATTGTAACAGATGGTAGGGGACTTAGAATAGACGGAGAGTAGGACGGATGCTACCGATGGTACCGATGGTGCAGATGGTAACAGACGGTAACAGACGGTAGCAGGTAGTAACAGATCGTAGCAGATTGTAGCAGACGGTAACAGACGGTAACAGATTGTAACAGATGGTAGGGGACTTAGAATAGATGGAGAGTAGGACGGATGCTACCGATGGTACCGATGGTGCAGATGGTAACAGACGGTAACAGACGGTAGCGGGTAGTAACAGATCGTAGCAGATGGTAGCAGACGGTAACAGACGGTAACAGATTGTAACAGATGGTAGGGGACTTAGAATAGACGGAGAGTAGGACGGATGCTACCGATGGTGCAGATGATAAAAGACGGTAACAGACGGTAGCAGGCAGTAACAGATCGTAGCAGATGGTAGCAGACGGTAACAGACGGTAACAGATTGTAACAGATGGTAGGGGACTTAGAATAGATGGAGAGTAGGACGGATGCTACCGATGGTACCGATGGCGCAGACGGTAACAGACGGTAGCAGGTAGTAACAAATCGTAGCAGATCGTAGCAGACGGTAACAGACGGTAACAGGTTGTAACAGATGGTAGGGGACTTGGAATAGATGGAGAGTATCACCGATGGTGCAGATGGTGCAGATGGTACAGATGGGGGGTTCGGTAATAAAGTACTGGGAAGGAGTGATGGCATTGCGTCGTTTTATCGTCGGAGAGTGCTAGGTGGCTTTTCCTGTAGTATGAGTTGTTGGGTTTAGTGTTTTTAAAAGTTGATGTGTTTCGCCGTTTTGTATGTGACTTCATTTTTGGGGAAGATGTTGCAGAAACACGGTTGGCAATTATTCCCGCAAATTGGGCCAAAGTAAATATCACTAGTTCCCAGCTCACTTTTTGGCGGGAGTTACTCGGTTATGCGTCATGCTTGAGCGGCAGCTTTCTTTACAATTGTCTAGCGGAATGTTTGGAAAACTGAGTCACAGTCGAACGGCCTTCCGCTGATATCGAAAATCCCCTGTTTCTTAGCTTTCGTTTGATATATTGATCGGCTAGTTTTATCCTTGTCTGTATTTGTTGTTCGCGCATTTCTAAACCTTATTTTGACGATATAGACATCAATGACGCCATAATATGTTGGCGTAAAGTAGAGGTAAATAATATATATTTTACTTCATTTACCGATGAAAGCGAAACCATAGAATCACAATAGATGTGTAGAACATTCGACTGAGCGCTCGGGAAGAACGTTTCAAAATTTCTCAATGGGTGAAAATTTGTAACGAAATTTGTGAAATTTGCGGCGCGGGTGAAACGTGATGCCTTCGTTTTATTTACATTGGGTTTCTCAAACAGATTCACTCGCATGGCTCGAAATTAATTAAAAAAGGTTCGTGTATTCGGTAAATGCTATCAGAGAGATTCTCTTGACAATCCTCTCTGATTCACTGAGACATGAAACCGTATAAACGTAATCTCGAGTTATGCGAGTGAATTTGAATCTGTGTGAGCAACGCAATGTAGACATCACGGGAAGGCATCACGTTTCACCCGCGCCGCAAATTTGACAACTTTTGTTAAATATTTTCACCGAGTGAGAAATTTCGAAACGTTCTTCCCGAGCGCTCAGTCGAATGTCCTACATATCTATTGTGATTCCGTGGTTTCGCTTTCATAGGTAAACGAAGCAAAAATATATATTTACCTCTACTTTACGCCAACATATTATGGCGTCATTGATGTCTATATCGTTAAATAGGGATTAGAAATTCGTAGACAACAAATACATTTAAGGACAAAACTAGCCAATCAATATATCAAACGAAAGCTCAGAGACGGGGGGATATATTTATCGGCACAAGGAGGTTCGACTGTGTCCCAGTCTTCCAAACATTCCGATAGACAATTGTAAACAAAGCTGCCGCTCATACAAGACGCACAACCGAGCAAATCCAGCCAAAAAGTGAGCTGGGAACTAGTGTATTACTTGGCCCAATTTGCGGTTGTAATTGCCAACCGTGAAAGTGCGATTGATTCTGTTTTGAGACAGGTATCAGTCGCTCGTTGTTTGCCGTTTGATGCGTGAATTTCAAAGTTTCCTTCAAGACGCACAGTTTCATGGCAAGATCCTTATATTCCATATATTCTATGAGTAGAGGAACAGATATTGCGCTAGAAACGAACGCTCACTGCTGTAAATCATTGCCATTGTATTGGACAAGGCCATCGTAATCGAAGCCGTTGGGTTGTTTCACCGTGTAGCAGAGCACAGAGTGCGTCACAGATAATCAGTTTGTAATCACGATAATCGCTCAAAATATCCTATATTGCATGCTCCACAATCACACCAACACGTCGTCTGAACGTACATACTTTAGTGCCAGAGTGCCAGTTGGCCAGAGTTATATTGCGCACTGACTATAATCGGCCAGAGTGCCAGTTGGCCAGAGTAATAATAATATACAGACTTTCGGCCAGAGTGCCAGTTGGCCAGAGTAATATTATACACTGACTTTTGGCCAGAGTGCCAGTTGGCCAGAGTGCCAGTTGGCCAGACTTGTTACGTTCGGCCAGAGTGCCAGTTGGCCTTTCGTTACTTTCGGTCAAAGTGCCAGTTGGCCAGAGTAATAATAATATACACTGACTTTCGGCCAGAGTGCCAGTTGGCCAGACTTGTTACTTTCGGCCAAAGTGCCAGTTGGCCAGAGTAATATTATACACTGACGTTTGGCCAGACTGCCAGTTGGCCAGACTTGTTACTTTCGGCCAGAGTGCCAGTTGGCCAGAGTAATCTTATACACTGACTTTTGGCCAGAGTGCCAGTTGGCCAGAGTAATCTTATACACTGACTTTTGGCCAGAGTGCCAGTTGGCCAGACTTGTTACGTTCGGCCAGAGTGCCAGTTGGCCAAAGTAATCTTATACACTGACTTTTGGCCAGAGTGCCAGTTGGCCAGACTTGTTACGTTCGGCCAGAGTGCCAGTTGGCCTTTCGTTACTTTCGGCCAGAGTGCCAGTTGGCCAGAGTAATAATAATATACACTGACTTTCGGCCAGAGTGCCAGTTGGCCAGACTTGTTACTTTCGGCCAGAGTGCCAGTTGGCCAGAGTAATCTTATACACTGACTTTTGGCCAGAGTGCCAGTTGGCCAGAGTGCCAGTTGGCCAGACTTGTTACTTTCGGCCAGAGTGCCAGTTGGCCAGAGTAATCTTATACACTGACGTTTGGCCAGAGTGCCAGACTTGTTACGTTCGGCCAGAGTGCCAGTTGGCCTTTCGTTACTTTCGGCCAGAGTGCCAGTTGGCCAGAGTAATAATAATATACAGAGTTTCGACCAGAGTGCCAGTTGGCCAGAGTAATATTATACTGTACACTGACTTTTGGCTAGAGTGCCAGTTGGCCAGACTTGTTACTTTCGGCCAGAGTGCCAGAGTAAGAGAGCCGTTGACAGAACGCCTGTCGACGGCTAACAAGTGCCAATCTCTGTTATACTATAGTTTAGTCTGCATTATCTTTGATAAAGGCCTGAGTCAACAGGTCGAATATGTCAATAAATAATTAACGTTGCGTTTCAACAATTTTTCCCATAGTATTGATCTTGTTCACCATGCAAACATTCAAGAAATCATGTACAATTGCCCGCATCAGTTGATTGAATATTGCGGTAGACTGCGGTGCATGTGTATCAGATACAGAAGTTACAGAACGTCTGCCCCATACGTGGTTGTGCTTCTGCATGTCATAATAAACCTTCACTGTTTTGCAACAAAATAATAAAAGTCCGTTGATCTGCAGGCCTTAATCATTAAAGAGTTGATTTAGAGCGGTGTGTACTGTCTTCAGAGACACGCGTGCATGTACAGCCAAGTATTATAAATGAAATATAAGCATGTCATCATGCATGCGTTTGCCTGTCTTGTGGTAATTATGCGTGGTTTATCCCTACAACTCTTCGGTTTTTCATTTGAGCAATGATTGGAGATTTAATTTCTAAAGGTATTCACAGCAAAACTTCGGCATGCAATTTTACCGGGAATAAATTGCGATACATGTTGCTATTGTTCAACTATACCAACTAAGTGGCATTGTAATTCTTCTGCCTTCTCTGGGTAACAAATTATCTTATTACTGGTTGAAAAATTATCAATCTGATGGAGTTCATTCCCGACGGCAGTATATGTCCCAATATTCATGATTATCATAAATCCTGACGCATTTGACAATTGAGGATAACTAGTGAATCTCAGGTGAGAGGCTATGTTGAATTATCTATACTCCCACACAATAACAGTACGTAAATTTGGGTGACAGAGTCAGTTGATCACGACAAGTTTAATTTATAATATTTACACGCACAGAATCGTGACATAAAGCGCGACATTGTGTACTATACTGCTATATAACGCTGATAACATGACGTTATATCTCACCATTTTTTGAGCGTAACAATATCGTCAGAACTGGCAGGCGACTATATAACCTATGTTGCGCGCTCATGTATAATTGATAAACTGAATTAGCTTGTTATGCCTATAGAGTACATCCAAATGAAAAGTATTGAATTGAAATTGTTAAACGAAACGATCACAGGTATGTATATAAATAATACAGATATATAGCTGGTAACATCACAAAAATATTTTTTTATTTACTTACAAAATTCCTATCAAGGGAAAATGGCACATGCACGCAAAGTTTCAGCACTGATCGTGTGCAATCTTTAAAATCTACCATGGATATATATATATATATATATATATATATATATATATATATATATATAATTATGTTTCTATAGGAGGTTGCACACAAAAATTACATGGACGTTAGTCGTTACATCGCTTAGTATTATAGGTAACGTTATTTTTTTTTGGATTATATCGAAAAAGATAAACACTCAAAAACTAAATTGAACTAAAAAGAATAACGGCAAGGCGATATATATGCGTGTTAATGATCCGATGTGGGCTTTATTTAATTAATCTTTACCTAGTAGTAGTGTCATATTTTCTTCGACTTGTTGCAAGTAAATCTGCCGAAATAATTCTGCTTGCTGGTTTGTTTTCTTCATCATCTTCTTTATTGCCTTGTTGTCTTTTTTACTTAAAGATAAATTCATTCCTTGGTCTTCTTGGAGTTCTTTTAGAATGTCTACCAGCTCGTTATACCATGTCGTTATAGTGGTTTCATTTAGAACTTCTCCTTTTTTGATCACTTCGTCAATGATTGATTTCAACACATACGTTTCCATGGAGTTCCAATTTGGATCTCTCGGTTTTTCTCCACACTGCAGCATGTTATCTAGGCTTGTATTTCGTAAACCATTCAAGTCATGTTTTTCACGTGATCATGATGATGTAAAACTACTGATCGGCATATTATCGGCCTTTTCTGGTTTCGCACCATGAGGATTTTTGCAATTAAAACAGTGACATAAGGTCGAACATTTTTTCAGCGCACGGAAACAAGGGCACTGCACACGACGTTCCCCGGGAACTTGCATGCAAAATGTTCTTTCTTTGACCTTGTCTTTCTTTGCTGCTCCTCGACCACATCGACAGCCTTTTCCTTCATGCTGCATTTGCTTTGGATCCTCAGTCGTTGTATGTTGACCTTGGGATTGGTTGCCAGGTCCATTGCCATGACATGATTCTCTTGCATCCGTATTTGTAGATTCTACCACTGCGTCATAATGCCCACATCCCGAGTGATTAAACGCCAGATAAACTGGGCAGCTTATTAGCGCTTTTTCTCGTGGAACAACTGGAATAGTTTCCATTCTTTTCATAGAAGTATATAGAACAATGTTTATTCGGAGAACATTAGCAAGTCCTGTAACCATAATATTTCCCATTTGACCTGCAAATACACCAATTTCTCTGTAGGATTCTGCTAGCTCTTGGAACGATTTTTCACAACTTATGACAAAATTTTCGTATTCCGATATATTTGCCAACCATTCAGAAACTAGAAGTTTACGCAATTGGAGAACAGTTGTCGTCATATCCTTCAAATCCAAATTCAAATGATTTAAATGTTTTTTGTAGTTTTCATATTTCTTCAAAGAAACAATTTCCTTCAAGCCAAAAATAACGGAGGAAAACAAGCAGTCACCGTCTGCATTCGACTTTACGAGCTCCATTGTAGGAAGACAAAGTATTAATCAGGCGTTCTTCGCTTGACGTTTCCTCAGCATTCTTGTTGATACAAGTTCCCAAAGCAAAAAGAGCTGGGCTTGACATTAGATTAAGGTGTTCAGTATTAAACATTCTATTGCGCCCATTACAACTGTCCACACTTTCCGTAACAGCAGCTAAATTTGTTGCTCTATCTACAATTCTTTTCACATTATCTTTGTCCATTTTATAATTAGAGTTTTCTAACAGATCTTCTAAGTTTTGTTCTCCATTGTCCCAACTACAATTTGAAAACATATCGCAGTATCATGATGGTATTATATCATCATCGCTGTTAAAACTTCTTTCGCTTGAAACACCTACGCCAAATTTTTCGTCTGTTTTGGTATTCTGGTAAGCTGAAATATCAACGGGATTCGACCTGTGTCAAAGATAATGCAGACTAAACTATAGTATAAAAGAAATTGGCACTCGTTAGCCGTCGACAGGCGTTCTGTCAAAAAAGAAAGAAAAAACAAGCATAACATGTAGTAGGCCAACAGGCACTCTGGACCAAAGTATTAAATAAGTCAGTGTATTTACTGTATTATTTATATATTATTACTCTGGCCAACTGGCACTCTGGCCGAACCTAACAAGTCTGGCCAACTGGCACTCTGGCCAAAAGTCAGTGTATAATATTACTCTGGCCAACTGGCACTCTGGCCGAAAGTCTGTATATTATTATTACTCTGGCCAACTGGCCGAAAGTCACGAAAGGCCAACTGGCACTCTGGCCGAAAGTAACAAGTCTGGCCAACTGGCACTCTGGCCAAAAGTCAGTGTATAAGATTACTCTGGCCAACTGGCACTCTGGCCGAAAGTAACAAGTCTGACCAACTGGCACTCTGGCCGAAAGTCAGTGTATATTTTATTACTCTGGCCAACTGGCACTCTGGCCGAAAGTAACAAGTCTGGCCAACTGGCACTCTGGCCAAAAGTCAGTGTATAAGATTACTCTGGCCAACTGGCACTCTGGCCGAAAGTAACAAGTCTGGCCAACTGGCACTCTGGCCAAAAGTCAGTGTATATTATTATTACTCTGCATGCCAACTGGCACTCTGGCCGAAAGTACTCTGGCCAACTGGCACTCTGGCCGAAAGTAACAAGTCTGGCCAACTGGCACTCTGGCCAAAAGTCAGTCGGTATAAGATTACTCTGGCCAACTGGCACTCTGGCAGAAAGTAACAAGTCTGGTCAACTGGCACTCTGGCCGAAAGTCAGTGTATATTATTATTACTCTGGCCAACTGGCACTCTGGCGAAAGTAACGAAAGGCCAACTGGCACTCTGGCCGAACGTAACAAGTCTGGCCAACTGGCACTCTGGCCAAAAGTCAGTGTATAATATTACTCTGGCCAACTGGCACTCTGGCCGAAAGTCTCGGTATATTATTATTACTCTGGCCAACTGGCACTCTGGCCAAAAGTCAGTGTATAATATTACTCTGGCCAACTGGCACTCTGGCCGACTAAGTCAGTGCGCAATATAACTCTGGCCAACTGGCACTCTGGCCGACTATAGTCAGTGCGCAATATAATTACTCTGGCCAACTGGCACTCTGGCCAACTGGCACTAAAGTATGTACGTTCAGACGACGTGTTGGTGTGATTGTGGAGCATGTAATATAGGATATTTTGAGCGATTATCGTGATTACAAACTGATTATCTGTGACGCACTCTGTGCTCTGCTACACGGTGAAACAACCAGCCGTTGAGAATATTATAGAACACGCTGACAGACGACGGCACGAAGAGTGCGGTTGTTGGGAATTGTGTCAGCCAAAGCATTAGATAGCATAAATAGATAATAGCGTGAATGTAACCAACATATTGTAGTAATTTAGAACGTGATGACAGATATACTCAAGCCGTAAGTAGAAAGAATGTAATAAGATACGCGAATATAGAGACCGATTTCCTTAGTGAACCGCGAGCGAGCGAACACTGTGATTTGTGAATAAAAACCTTTTTCTTATATTTGTGAAGTGTTGGAATGCGCAAGGTCTTCTTAAGACCCATTTCTAACACGGTTCACAATATTCGACAAACTCTTGAGTCAGACATCACTATACAAATTGATTTAAACGACTTTTGTAAACAGCTTATTATGTCGTAAGAAGATAACCAAACAACAAGAAAACGTAATAAATTGAGGTAGTTAGAAGGTTAGAGGCCAGTTTCACAAATCAAAACAATAACACAAGCGCGCAAAGCATTAGCTGGACACTCTTATATGGAAACAGGTGCGAACAGGTGCGAAGTTTCTTAACACAAACAATTTCTGCACATCACTACTATTTATTATTAATATGTCTCTTCATTTTCTACCAACATTTCTCGCCTTTATTTACATCCATTTACGACCAAACTGGGGAGAAAATAAAAATATCACACCACATTCCTTTCTGGCACCCCACTTCGTCACACCCCAATATCCTGTAATAAGCTGCAGCGATCGCGGCAAAACAAACATAGTCAGCGGTATTGATAGCTGGCTATATGGACGAAGGAAACAAAGACAAGTGTCTTTTACTATCGCAAGCACAGCTTTTCATTGCAGTTGATGTTATTAGTAAGGCTTATTTGAAACGTCGAATTTATCATGTGTCGAATATAATGTGTATTAGGTTCGACAAATTGGACGTCGGTTTCAAACATAGAATTTATGATTTTGTCGAACGTAATGGGCCTCCCGTAAAAAGAAGTCGTTCGGATTGCATTTTAAAAGTACTGAACTTAAATATCGTCCCAGTTTATTTTGACGAGCCGTATTACATTTGACACATGATAAATTGGACGTTTGAAAACGTCGCACTTTGGTCGTTATATCCGTCCGAAGGGGTGGAACTTAATATTTCGTTCGACCGCAATTACGAACTTATCATGTGGATAATGCGATGTATTTGATTGGACACATGACGAATTCGACGTTTGAAACAGCTGTAAGCTGCGCCAAGGATATAAGTGAAAATAAGTGTGTTAAGTTAGTAAGCATTAGATCAATTATGTTGAAAGACATTTGTAATTGTGAAGTAAGAAAACTAAGAGATATATAGCGTAGGATATTTGTTACAAGGTTACGTTATTTGAGAACGTAAGATATTTGTTGCAAGATTTTTAAGAACGAGGTAATACATAACAGACAAAGTATGCATGTGACAATTGAAGTCATCGTAAGAGTTTGTTTGGGTTAAGAAACATTTATGTGTGTTATGAATGAATTGTAGCGTAGGATATTTGATACATGGTTATTTAAGAACGTAAGATATTTGTTGCAAGTTTTTTTAAGAACGAGGTAATACATAACAGATAAAGTATGGATGTGACAATTGAAGTCATCGCGGTAATAAATAGTAGTGATACATGTCAAGAGTTTGTTTGGGTTAAGAAACATTTATATGTGTTATGAATTAATTGTAGCGTAGGATATTTGTCACAAGGTTATTTGAGAACGTAAGATATTTGTCGCATGTTTTTTTAAGAACGAGATAATACATAACAGATAAATTATGCATGATCATTAAAGCTATCGGTGGCGATGGTGTAACGTAACATACCAGTGTGTTTGAAGTTTTTTAAGAACGAGGTAATACATAACACACAAACTATATAGCTGAATTGTAATACATAACAGACAAAGTATATACATGTGACAATTGAAGTCATCGTAATAAATAGTAGTGATACATGTCAATTGGAGTTTGTTTGGGTTAAGAAACATTTATATGTGTTATGAATGAATTGTAGCGTAGGATATTTGTTACAAGGTTACGTTATTTGAGAACGTAAGATATTTGTTGCAAGATTTTTAAGAACGAGGTAATACATAACAGACAAAGTATGCATGTGACAATTGAAGTCATCGTAAGAGTTTGTTTGGGTTAAGAAACATTTATATGTGTTATGAATGAATTGCATGTAGCGTAGGATATTTGATACATGGTTATTTAAGAACGTAAGATATTTGTTGCAAGTTTTTTTAAGAACGAGGTAATACATAACAGATAAAGTATGGATGTGACAATTGAAGTCATCGCGGTAATAAATAGTAGTGATACATGTCAAGAGTTTGTTTGGGTTAAGAAACATTTATATGTGTTATGAATGAATTGTAGCGTAGGATATTTGTTACATGGTTATTTAAGAACGTAAGATATTTGTTACAAGTTTTTTTAAGAACGAGATAATACATAACAGATAAATTATGCATGATCATTAAAGCTATCGGTGGCGATGGTGTAACGTAACATATGTGTTTGAAGTTTTTTAAGAACGAGGTAATACATAACACACAAACTATATGGCTGAATTATTTGGGTTTAGAAACACTTGTATGTGGTATGAATGAATTGTAGCGTAGGGACAGATAAAGTATCCACTATTATTGAAGCGATCGGAGCCATCGGTAGCATCGGTGCCATCGGTGCCATCGGTAGGAAAGTTGGCAGATGTGTAGGAGCATCAGTTTACAATCGGTCGCGATCGGTAGGCATCTGATGCAGATGCATGCCGATGGTTAGTACACTTAGGATAGGAAGGGATCAGTTTACAATCGGTTGCGATCGGTAACCATCTGATGCAGATGCATACCGATGGTTAGTACACTTAGGATAGGAAGGGATCAGTTTACAATCGGTCGCGATCGGTAACCATCTGATGCAGATGCATACCGATGGTTATATTGGACATGTATGCTTCCGCACAAGACAATGGTCTTGTGACGTATGCAGGTGTACTATGCAAATAAGAACAATGGATTTGAAAATTAATGATCCACCGACATACGTCAAATACCATATATATTCAATTTAAACTATGCAAATGGACAAATTTTGAAAGTTGATAGCTCGAAGACTATTCAGCAGATTCACTTGGAATTTTCAGTGAACGCTCAAGCCGTGCTACTTTGTTCGTTAGAGCAAAAAAAATGCTAGCGATTTTTTCACTTCATAGACACTTTAAGCCTCCCTTCTAATGAGCCCACATTGAGTGAAAATAAAAATAAGCCCCCTATATCAACCCACTCTATTAACCTTCCCTCTTTTAACTCCCGTTAGCTATATGACACTGAGCTACGAATGATACAAATAATTGTTATTAAAATACTTTTATTATTCATCATTGCTACGGTTGAACTTGTTTTTCGTAACAATATCTGAGATATCAATTAAATAAGCCTCCTCCCTCTATTAAAGTGTATATGTAATGAAAATTAAGTCTGTCTTATTAGGAAATTTAATATATTATAGTTAATTAGTAATTGTAATTTACTTTGAAAAGCCCTTCTGGGGAGATAATATTGTATAATGTATACGAGGGATTATATACTGTATGTCGACAACTCGAAAAAATCTCACGATTGTCTGTTCAAGAAGAATTTTTTTCTTTTTCATGATTAAAAGTTTTTCTTCAAGAATCAAGGCATAAATTGCATCTTCTTGACCCTGGTCAATACGCTCCTATTTGTTTGATTATGCACCATGCATTTAATGTTAAACTCGCGCCTAGCCATTTTCAGCATATCAAAGTTCAGTTTCACTTGCGTATTTTGCGTTTCTGAAGGATTAAAATGATTTCGGTATCTTTGTTTAAAAGCGTTGGCTGTTATTCCGATGTACGTCTTGGTCTCACCGTTGTCTGCTGTAGTAACTTCGGCTTGGTAGACTACGCTTTTCTTCATGCAGTTTCCTGCGATTGGGTATATTTGTCTGGTTTTCGGCAGTTGCAGGTTTGTTCAATGGCAGTTGCAGGTTTGTTCATGAAAGCTAAGAAAAAAGGCTTCCTGAACAGACGAAGTAAGATTTTTTCGAGTTGTCGACATGTAATGGGACACCAAATAATGATATGTATATATAATAACAATAGTTTAATCCGATCTGTCAGTTGCCTGAAGATCGCATGTAGCGTGAAACTCAGAGTTGCGACTCCTGTATTCAAACTAATTATATTATTCCACTCTACCTGCAATGGTATTGAGCGCTCTCATATCCAAAGTCATATTTGTAACTCATCTGTTACTTATATTTGTCAATATATATGTGTATGTATACATATATATGTATGAAGAGTACTACACCATTTGTGTGTGGCACGAAACTAACTAGTAATAAAATGTGTAGTCACAACTGTTGAGTCTTTGAATTTTTACTATATATATATATATATATATATATATATATATATATATATATGAAAGTGTAAAATCAAACTTCGTCAGGCAAAATAAAAACACACTAAAAAGAATGTATTTCCAGACGTTTCGCCGGTTTAAGGCTTCTTCGGTGGACTAAAAAATATTTACAATGACTCCTCCATATATATGGCAAATTAGCATGTGAAAAATGTTGGGAATTCCCAAATGTTAAAAATAATGTTAAAGTATTAAAAATATGTTAAAATGACATAATTGCATAAATTATTTAACTAAATGCTAAGAAATCTACCTACACAGCCGTTCATAATGTTCGTTGAGTGTTTCTTTATTTCAAGCGCCTCAAAAATCTTACGCTCCCTTAGGTATCTAATATTATGGTGAATTAGTTTCCAAGTGATATGGGAACCAACTTGGGGATTATTAACGTCGCGGGATTTCAGGTGGGTGTAAACTTTCATACGGAGGTGTTCTTTGATTCTTGAGCCAATTGTACGTCCAGTTTCTCCTATATAAATTGCACCTCCGTATGAAAAGCCAGACATGTTACACCCACCTGAAATCCCACGACGTTAATAATCCCCAAGTTGGTTCCCATATCACTTGGAAACTAATTCACCATAATATTAGATACCTAAGGGAGCGTAAGATTTTTGAGGCGCTTGAAATAAAGAAACACTCAACGAACATTATGAACGGCTGTGTAGGTAGATTTCTTAGCATTTAGTTAAATAATTTATGCAATTATGTCATTTTAACATATTTTTAATACTTTAACATTATTTTTAACATTTGGGAATTCCCAACATTTTTCACATGCTATAATTTGCCATATATATGGAGGAGTCATTGTAAATATTTTTTAGTCCACCGAAGAAGCCTTAAACCGGCGAAACGTCTGGAAATACATTCTTTTTAGTGTGTTTTTATTTTGCCTGACGAAGTTTGATTTTACACTTTCATTATATACCAGGCATGGCTTTCAATATTTATCCTTCATACTATCGCGTATAGCGAAGAAAATAGTTCGCAACCTAAGTCACATTGACTTCCTCCGTACTTGCAAACGTGAAAAGGCAATTCCCAAAGGTCTACGTGCTACTAACATCCTCGTGAACACGACTAACTCTCCACTACTAGCCAAAACCTTGGCTCTTAAACACAGCCGGCAATGGCTTCAACTAGCACTTGATACTCAATACTATCGTCTATCATATATTCAACAGTGTGTTTTCCCGATGAGCTACAAAGAAGACCAACAACTTACAACATTACGTAATAGCTTGAGTGAAAAGAAACAGCGCAAATTACAGATCTTACTGGACCAACGACGAAAAGAAAATACATCTACCAAGCAACAGCCGCGAGGCTTCGAGAATCTGTCATCGGAAGTCTTAGACCCTAATCTCGAAGCTATCCTCAACAAAGGACCCTCCTTTGTTAATGCCGAACCGAAAAGTCTTCCGAAGTCCTGTCAAACATCAAGGGCAAGCCTACAAATTGTGGTGGATAAACTCAAAGAACAAAAGATTCCTGAAAATGCAATCAATGAATTTAAGGGTGGCATTGCGCGCATCATTGACGAAAGCGAACGTCGCGGAACGACAGTGCTCAAATCGAAACGACAACAATATCATCCACCATCGAAGCGAGTCGTGATAATTCCAACAGACAAATCAAAACGACTTGTCGCTCTTGATATTAACCATTATGACGACATCCTTCTTAGAAGTACGATTGAAACTGAAAACTACCAACCTAAAACAAGACTGAGAACAGATTCGATTTAATGGTCAACTCAATAAAATTGCGGGAAAATATCGAAATGAAGACTGCAAACTTTGGAAAGATCTGCAGTGAGCCATTACCCTGCTCGGCGTATTGTCTACCCAAAGACCATAAAGAAGGCGATTTGAAAGGCCGACCGATACATGCAGCAACCGACACGATCCTGCCACACGCCTATCAAAATTTATAGCGAAATCACTCAATACTCTCCGCTTGGAACATATACCAGCCCACCTTACGAACACAGATGAATTCATGAAGTTCCTGTCTGATATCGGTGGGAAAATACATGGATTTTGCAGTCTCGACGTCTGTAATTTGTATGGTTCCATCCCACTTGAGGATGTAGATTCGACTACGCCCGGTGTCTTTACCGTTGCAAAACGCTTTTTTTCAGAACATAAATTGAATGTAAATTGAAATCTTTGAACGAAGACGACTTTGAGACGCTTCTCCGACTCTGCCTGATGAGTGATGTCATCCTAATTGGAGGAATAGCTATACCCAGAAGACCGGGCTTGCTATGGGAAACAACCTTGCCCCGACACTGGCTATTATATATATGAATGAACTAGACTCTCAGATATTACATAAAGCCGGTGAAACCATCGTATTGAAGCGATATATTGATGATATCTTCATCGCATGGATGTCGGATACCATTACCGCAGAAGAACTTTTATCCATAGCCAATGGACTTAATTCAGCACTGAAATCTACTATTTCTAGATATACATTGGTTTCACTTGATCTTGAGAAACGGACTTTTACCACGACATTGTATGTGAAACCGATTCATAGTCAGTGTATCACTCCGTGGGATAGCCATGGACCAGTGTCATCAAAAAGAACAATCTTGGTTGGAGAGATCAGAAGAGCCATTGCCCGTTCAACCGACTCATCGTCTAAAACCGCATCACTTCGTAAAATTACAACCACATTTACGTTGAATGGATATCCAAAAAGGTTTGTCAAAGCAGTTATTAAAAAAGGACTTTACGAAACACACAGCCTAGAGAAGAAAGTCAAGAAGATGTTTGGTTGAAAATACCATTTATCAATGAAGAACTGAAACGAAAAGCATTAGCTGTAATACGACGATCAGGACTTAGGAACATCAGAACACACTTTATGAATGGGCGACCATCATCTAGAGTTTTTACAGCGCCGAAGGAAAAACAGAATTGCCCAAATGAATGTGAGACTTGCAAATTAACTAAAACCGGAAATAGGTGTTTAACGAAGAACAGCGTCTACCATATAGAGCGTTTGCATTGTCATGCAATTTATATAGGAGAAACTGGACGTACAATTGGCTCAAGAATTAAAGAACACCTCCGACCCACCTGAAATCCCACGACGTTAATAATCCCCAAGTTGGTTCCCATATCACTTGGAAACTAATTCACCATAATATTAGATACCTAAGGGAGCGTAAGATTTTTGAGGCGCTTGAAATAAAGAAACACTCAACGAACATTATGAACGGCTGTGTAGGTAGATTTCTTAGCATTTAGTTAAATAATTTATGCAATTATGTCATTTTAACATATTTTTAATACTTTAACATTATTTTTAACATTTTGGAATTCCCAACATTTTTCACATGCTAATTTGCCATATATATGGAGGAGACATTGTAAATATTTTTTAGTCCACCGAAGAAGCCTTAAACCGGCGAAACGTCTGGAAATACATTCTTTTTAGTGTGTTTTTATTTTGCCTGACGAAGTTTGATTTTACACTTTCATTATATACCAGGCATGGCTTTCAATATTTATCCTTCATATATATATATATATATATATATATTTATATATATAGTACAATATCTACAGACACGTGTTTCGCTGTTCCACAGCTCATCAGTGTAGCTTGGTACAATCTAGATATGGGCATGAGAACTCATTATAATGCACAAGCGATTGCCGGTGACAACCGCCTGTGGGACAATAAGCGGTCATGCGCACATCCAGAGAGCGAGAGGATTTTTGGTGAAGGAAAATTTCGAGTGTTGGAATATATACATTTTAAGACCAAACCGGGGCCAGTTGCGAAAAATGCAACCTCAAGGCCTTGGGCTGGAATTCAACCCGCGACCCTGCGATGCTAGTGCAGTACTCTGACCACTGAGCTACGGAAGCCGTTGCCGAGAGCCTAGTCACGAGTTCTGTACATGGTGGTAATGCCGGGATAAGATTCTGGGTATATTATAGGTAATATTTGGCATTTCACTCGATTAAACTACATGTTCTAAGGATTTATGGTGAAGGAAAATTTCGAGTGTTCGAATATATAACCCTAACCCTTTCAGACTTACCAAACAAACTTGTCAGTTGATATTTTGGAACATCCTCGATGACTTGATAGTTCAAATCTTGAAGAAATATTCTAATTTGAACAATATTTTTGCTGTAAAAATAAATAACGATAATTTGCCAAGTGGTCGCTTGTGAGAGCTAAGGATGGTCATTCGATTACTAATTAATAAAGAATTATTCCATGGATGTATCTGGTTTAAAGCCTCTGTTCTTGGTATTTATTCACTGAGACGAAGGCGAGGTAAATATTTCCGAAGATCAACAAAGACTTAGGTAACTAGTTGTCTTAGCATAATTCGAGAGTTAAACAGATATTTTCCAGCGCTCTGATTGGTCTAGAGGCGGTGACTCTGACGGAAAGCTCACATGCAGTAGTGAGGAGAATTTACATTTTGATAACATTAATGACGGGACGCTACTTCATTGTTTTACTGGGTTATTTTATAAAAGAAATAGAAAACATTTTTCCTTGTTTCCTTCGAGTTATAATTAATAACACTCATGGATGTTTGGGAGAACAGATGAACATCGCAATTGAAACACTTGCCCCGTTTGTGTTCGTGTTTCCATTGCGAGTTCTCGTTCTCCCAAACTTTCACTCGTGTTTCTTGTGACGTAATTCATGTTTCTATCGCAGTAAAGAGACACAAAAGCAATTTTCTATTTGTTTTATAAAATAGCAAGTGTAAGAGGCAATCTATAATACAAAATACAAAGGACGTCATTTCTGTTAGTTTTACTCTGAAGTATAATTAGGCTTGACCAATCAGAGCATGCGCAAAACACTTGTTATTTTATAAAACTGAATAGAAACATGGAAAATGTTTGCTATTTCTTGAATAATAACACGTGAGATGTCAGTGGGAGACTTTAGAAAAGCGTAACAAATACACGTGCCGTATATAGCCATGCAAGAATTTTTAGTTTTTCGAAACTCACATCATCACAACATAGCAAGTATTGCTATATATTATAGTATATAAATATAAAAACATTTATATTTCTTTTATAAAATAAATTTTTTTTTAAAAGAGCGTGAAAATTCCTTCCTGTTACAAAACACAGTTTCGGGAAATTAGTAGTATCGTGAATTAAACTTACCCCATATATTCATATACACTGTCTGTCATATCTGAACTGACATTGTTGCCATATAGTGCTTTTGCGAAATGTTTTGCCAGTACTTCTTTAGTATGTTCGCTGGGATATTGTGCGTAAGATAATCGAGTTTCAAATGAAGTAACATCACAGGGTTTTGGGCAAGAGCAATTTTTCATAGACCTCTTCGTAAATTCAACTGGAAAAGGAAATATCGTAATCGGTCAAGATATGATCGTGATCAATTTATATGCATTTGATACTTAAATGAAAAGAAGAAAAAGAAGAACTTACGAAGTTTAGGAAGTACACAAACACCTTTTTGTTCAAATGTGCAAGGAGGTATGCCAGGCATTTCTGTTTTAAAGATAGTATATAAATACCCATAAGATCCACGTGTTGAAATTGACCAACATTATACACTAAAGATTTTAGATAATGCCGTTTTATTTTTAGAATATCATATAGTCAGTCAAAAATGTAAATTATAAAGTCAAGCAATCTACAGCTAGGGGTACCATAAAACATGGCCAATGCAACATACTAGATGACCTTTATGTGCAGTATGAAATTTGAATAGAGGCTTTTGATTTTGGACTCGTTTTCAATTTCAACTGAATATGAAAAATAAGTATATAAACATGATGCAGTTGTGTTTATAGGTGAAACAAAAGGATATTCCGTAAACTTTGAAAATAATCCCTGGAATTATATTTGTTCAAAAGAACAAATACTTATATTATATTCGGAGATATACTTATATTCGGAAAGGGCATATTTTCACGAGGGCTTATTTTCGGAGGGAATTTTGCATTTGCGAAATACCTTGGACTTATTATAGGATTATATTTTGCGTCATTTTGCGTTATAACAAGTGAAAAACTCTAAACACTATACAATATAGAACACACGAACACCATCTTTATTGCAAGAGTATAACAATATAAAATAAAAATGGAAACTCTCAACATCACAATATAGAGCACATTAACACCATTTTTATTGCAACAGTAACAATATGAAATAAAAACGAAAACTCTCAACACCATGCACAATATATTACACAATACACCATCTTTATTGCAACAGTAACAATATGAAATGAAAATGAAAACTCTCAACACCACAATATAGAACACATGAACACCATTTTTATTGCAACAGTAACAAATGAATATGAAGTGAAAATGAAAATTCTCAACACCACAATATAGAACACATTAACACCATTTTTATTGCAACAGTAACAATATGAAATAAAAACGAAAACTCTCAACACCATGCACAATATAGAACACAATACATCATCTTTATTGCAACAGTAACAATATGAAATGAAAATGAAAACTCTCAACACCACAATATAGAACACATGAACACCATCTCTATTGCAAGAGTAACAATATGAAGTGAAAATGAAAACTCTCAACATCACAATATAGAACACATTAACACCATTTTTATTGCAACAGTAACAATATGAAATAAAAACGAAAACTCTCAACACCATGCACAATATAGAACACAATACACCATCTTTATTGCAACAGTAACAATATGAAATGAAAATGAAAACTCTCAACACCACAATATAGAACACATGAACACCATTTTTATTGCAACAGTAACAAATGAATATGAAATGAAAATGAAAACTCTCAACACCACAATATAGAACATATGAACACCATTTTTATTGCAACAGTAACAATATGAAATAAAAATGAAAACTCTCAACACCACAATATAGAACACATGAACACCATTTTTATTGCAACAGTAACAAATGAATATGAAATGAAAATGAAAACTCTCAACACCACAATATAGAACATATGAACACCATTTTTATTGCAACAGTAACAATATGAAATGAAAATGAAAACTCTCAACACCACAATATAGAACACATGAACACCATTTTTATTGCAACAGTAACAAATGAATATGAAATGAAAATGAAAACTCTCAACACCACAATATAAAACATATGAACACCATTTTTATTGCAACAGTAACAAATGAATATGAAATGAAAATGAAAACTCTCAACACCACAATATAGAACATATGAACACCATCTTTATTGCAACAGTAACAATATGAAATGAAAATGAAAACTCTCAGCACCACAATATAGAACACATGAACACCATTTTTATTGCAACAGTAACAAATGAATATGAAATGAAAATGAAAACTCTCAACACCACAATATAGAACATATGAACACCATTTTTATTGCAACACTAACAATATGAAATGAAAATGAAAACTCTCAACATCACAATATAGAACACATGAACACCATTTTTATTGCAAGAGCAACAATATGAAATGAAAATGAAAACTCTCAACATCACAATATAGAACACATGAACACCATCTCTATTGCAACAGTAACAATATGAAATGAAAATGAAAACTCTCAACACCACAATATAGAACATATGAACACCATTTTTATTGCAACAGTAACAATATGAAATGAAAATGAAAACTCTCAACATCACAATATAGAACACATGAACACCATTTTTATTGCAACAGTAACAATATGAAATGAAAATGAAAACTCTCAACATCACAATATAGAACACATGAACACCATTTTTATTGCAACAGTAACAATATGAAATGAAAATGAAAACTCTCAACATCACAATATAGAACACATGAACAGCATCTCTATTGCAACAGTAACAATATGAAATGAAAATGAAAACTCTCAACATCACAATATAGAACACATGAACACCATCTCTATTGCAACAGTTACAATATGAAATGAAAATGAAAACTCTCAACATCACAATATAGAACACATGAACACCATCTCTATTGCAACAGTAACAATATGAAATGAAAATGAAAACTCTCAACATCACAATATAGAACACATGAACACCATCTCTATTGCAACAGTAACAATATGAAATGAAAATGAAAACTCTCAACATCACAATATAGAACACATGAACACCATTTTTATTGCAACAGTAACAATATGAAATGAAAATGAAAACTCTCAACATCACAATATAGAACACATGAACAGCATCTCTATTGCAACAGTAACAATATGAAATGAAAATGAAAACTCTCAACATCACAATATAGAACACATGAACACCATCTCTATTGCAACAGTAACAATATGAAATGAAAATGAAAACTCTCAACATCACAATATAGAACACATGAACACCATCTCTATTGCAACAGTTACAATATGAAATGAAAATGAAAACTCTCAACATCACAATATAGAACACATGAACACCATCTCTATTGCAACAGTAACAATATGAAATGAAAATGAAAACTCTCAACATCACAATATAGAACACATGAACACCATTTTTATTGCAACAGTAACAATATGAAATGAAAATGAAAACTCTCAACATCACAATATAGAACACATGAACAGCATCTCTATTGCAACAGTAACAATATGAAATGAAAATGAAAACTCTCAACATCACAATATAGAACACATGAACACCATCTCTATTGCAACAGTAACAATATGAAATGAAAATGAAAACTCTCAACACCACAATATAGAACACATGAACACCATCTTTATTGCAAGAGTAACAATATGAAATGAAAATGAAAACTCTCAACACCACAATATAGAACACATGAACACCATCTTTATTGCAAGAGCAACAATATGAAATGAAAATGAAAACTCTCAACATCACAATATAGAACACATGAACACCATCTCTATTGCAACAGTAACAATATGAAATGAAAATGAAAACTCTCAACACCACAATATAGAACACATGAACACCATCTTTATTGCAAGAGTAACAATATGAAATGAAAATGAAAACTCTCAACATCACAATATAGAACACATGAACCACCATCTTTATGGCAACAGTTACAATATGAAATGAAAATGAAAACTCTCAACACCACAATATAGAACACATGAACACCATCTCTATTGCAACAGTAACAATATGAAATGAAAATGAAAACTCTCAACATCACAATATAGAACACATGAACACCATTTTTATTGCAACAGTAACAATATGAAATGAAAATGAAAACTCTCAACATCACAATATAGAACACATGAACACCATCTCTATTGCAACAGTAACAATATGAAATGAAAATGAAAACTCTCAACATCACAATATAGAACACATGAACACCATCTTTATTGCAACAGTAACAATATGAAATGAAAATGAAAACTCTCAACATCACAATATAGAACACATGAACACCATCTCTATTGCAACAGTAACAATATGAAATGAAAATGAAAACTCTCAACATCACAATATAGAACACATGAACACCATCTTTATTGCAACAGTTACACTATGAAATGAAAATGAAAACTCTCAACATCACAATATAGAACACATGAACACCATCTCTATTGCAACAGTAACAATATGAAATGAAAATGAAAACTCTCAACATCACAATATAGAACACATGAACACCATCTTTATTGCAACAGTTACACTATGAAATGAAAATGAAAACTCTCAACATCACAATATAGAACACATGAACACCATCTCTATTGCAACAGTCACAATATGAAATGAAAATGAAAACTTTCAACATCACAATATAGAACACATGAACACCATCTCTATTGCAACAGTAACAATATGAAATGAAAATGAAAACTCTCAACATCACAATATAGAACACATGAACACCATCTTTATTGCAACAGTAACAATATGAAATGAAAATGAAAACTCTCAACATCACAATATAGAACACATGAACACCATCTCTATTGCAAGAGTAACAATATGAAATGAAAATGAAAACTTTCAACATCACAATATAGAACACATGAACACCATCTCTATTGCAACAGTAACAATATGAAATGAAAATGAAAACTCTCAACATCACAATATAGAACACATGAACACCATTTTTATTGCAACAGTAACAATATGAAATGAAAATGAAAACTCTCAACATCACAATATAGAACACATGAACACCATCTCTATTGCAACAGTTACAATATGAAATGAAAATGAAAACTCTCAACATCACAATATAGAACACATGAACACCATCTTTATTGCAACAGTAACAATATGAAATGAAAATGAAAACTCTCAACACCACAATATAGAACACATGAACACCATCTCTATTGCAAGAGTAACAATATGAAATGAAAATGAAAACTCTCAACATCACAATATAGAACACATGAATACCATCTCTATTGCAAGAGCAACAATATGAAATGAAAACGAAAACTCTCAACACCACAATATAGAACACATGAACACCATTTTTATTGCAACAGTAACAATATGAAATGAAAATGAAAACTCTCAACATCACAATATAGAACACATGAACCACCATCTCTATTGCAAGAGTAACAATATGAAATGAAAATGAAAACTCTCAACATCACAATATAGAACACAATACACCATCTTGATTGCAGCAGTAACAATATGAAATGAAAATGAAAACTCTCGACATCACAATATAGAACACATGAACACCATCTCTATTGCAACAGTAACACTAATATGAAATGAAAATGAAAACTCTCAACATCACAATATAGAACACATGAACACCATTTTTATTGGAACAGTAACAATATGAAATGAAAATGAAAACTCTCAACATCACAATATAGAACACATGAACACCATCTCTATTGCAACAGTAACAATATGAAATGAAAATGAAAACTCTCAACATCACAATATAGAACACATGAACACCATCTTTATTGCAACAGTTACACTATGAAATGAAAATGAAAACTCTCAACATCACAATATAGAACACATGAACACCATCTCTATTGCAAGAGTAACAATATGAAATGAAAATGAAAACTCTCAACATCACAATATAGAACACATGAACACCATCTTTATTGCAACAGTAACAATATGAAATGAAAATGAAAACTCTCAACATCACAATATAGAACACATGAACACCATTTTTATTGCAACAGTAACAATATGAAATGAAAATGAAAACTCTCAACACCACAATATAGAACACATGAACACCATCTCTATTGCAAGAGTAACAATATGAAATGAAAATGAAAACTCTCAACATCACAATATAGAACACATGAATACCATCTCTATTGCAAGAGTAACAATATGAAATGAAAATGAAAACTCTCAACACCACAATATAGAACACATGAACACCATCTCTATTGCAAGAGTAACAATATGAAATGAAAATGAAAACTCTCAACATCACAATATAGAACACATGAATACCATCTCTATTGCAAGAGTAACAATATGAAATGAAAATGAAAACTCTCAACACCACAATATAGAACACATGAACACCATTTTTATTGCAACAGTAACAATATGAAATGAAAATGAAAACTCTCAACATCACAATATAGAACACATGAACCACCATCTCTATTGCAAGAGTAACAATATGAAATGAAAATTAAAACTCTCAACATCACAATATAGAACACAATACACCATCTTTATTGCAGCAGTAACAATATGAAATGAAAATGAAAACTCTCAACATCACAATATAGAACACATGAACACCATCTCTATTGCAAGAGTAACAATATGAAATGAAAACGAAAACTCTCAACATCACAATATAGAACACAATACACCATCTTTATTGCAACAGTAACAATATGAAATGAAAATGAAAACTCTCAACATCACAATATAGAACACATGAACCACCATCTCTATTGCAAGAGTAACAATATGAAATGAAAATGAAAACTCTCAACACCACAATATAGAACACATGAACACCATCTCTATTGCAAGAGTAACAATATGAAATGAAAATGAAAACTCTCAACATCACAATATAGAATAGAAACACCATCTTTATTGCAACAGTAACAATATGAAATGAAAATGAAAACTCTCAACACCAAAATATAGAACATATGAACACCATTTTTATTGCAACAGTAACAATATGAAATGAAAATGAAAACTCTCAACATCACAATATAGAACACATGAACACCATTTTTATTGCAACACTAACAATATGAAATGAAAATGAAAACTCTCAACATCACAATATAGAACACATGAACACCATCTCTATTGCAACAGTTACAATATGAAATGAAAATGAAAACTCTCAACATCACAATATAGAACACATGAACACCATCTCTATTGCAACAGTAACAATATGAAATGAAAATGAAAACTCTCAACACCACAATATAGAACACATTAACACCATCTTTATTGCAACAGTAACAATATGAAATAAAAACGAAAACTCTCAACACCAAAATATAGAACATATGAACACCATTTTTATTGCAACAGTAACAATATGAAATGAAAATGAAAACTCTCAACATCACAATATAGAACACATGAACACCATCTCTATATTGCAACAGTCACAATATGAAATGAAAATGAAAACTTTCAACATCTGAATATAGAACACATGTACACCATCTTTAATTGCTACAGTAACAACAGAAACATATTCTTACCTGGCATTTCTGCATCTCGACAGCCACAGTTTTTAATAATAAATGACACGCGACATGCTTCATAGCAAAGTGGCTTGGAGTAAACTGATGTTCCTAGCAGTTTCTTGTTCTCACATTTTGTCTTGTATGGTGCTGGCAATGATACGACCTGAAAGAAAAATAAATGTTTTTTCCAGTGTTTCTATAACCATGTATGCATATCATGGGGACACAGAAATAATGTTTTCTATTTCATTTATAATATTACATTTTGGAAATTGGTAAAAGGAACCTCATTTATTAAATTCTCCTTACTTACGCGAAAATCATGCACTCTCAGCTGTCCATTACCAGAAATTAACGACAAAATGGCCGCCGCTTGAGCGTTAATTTACATATGATCCTTAGAAAATGGCGTCCCATTTTACTCCATTTTTAGTAAATATGATTCAGCCTCACATACCTATGTTAAAGTTTTGAGAGTTATTGTGAGCTGTGTAAAATACCGATAAAATGGAGTGACGTGCTTTGAATTTTTTGTTCGTGCATCTCTGATTTTTATTAATTTATCAAAAGTAGAAAAATTCACTATAACCAGTTATGTTAATTTTCCCAACATTTTCAAAGGCAAATCCTCGTGTTTGGATACCTTCCAAATACGCGGCCGATATTGACCAATTACCATGCACACATAGTATACATATGTTATTTTATAAAACCAGAAATACGTTATTCAACAAGATTTTCAAGACTTCCCTCAAAAAAAATCCCAAAAACAACACGGTCAAGAATAATGAAAGAATAGGCTTTAATATTTTAATTTATAATGAATCAAAATCGTTAAAAGTTTGAAACTCAACTTTAACTGTACTACGTCAGTGAACTTGTTGTCAAATGATATGAAACCAAGATTTCATCTACAACTTAAGTTGAGAAAGGCTATGTATGCAAGTTCGCTGTTGCGGACATTGAAGAAGCTATCAAGCGGTTGACTCAACACAACGAGATTGCTCCTCAGAAGACTAAGTAGCAGGAAATTCTACGGTTCCAAAGATATTACACAATATTTAAAAAGGTAGAAGTGATAATGAAGAGGGTATGAATTAAGTGTTGAAGATGGACAAAATGCGTGTAGTACAGACATATAAGTGATGAAGTAATGAGGAAAGTGAAAGTAAGGAAGACATTCAGTGTTACTGAGGAAATTGAAATTATCATTTTGAAATTTTACAAAACAGCACTTAGCTAATATAATTTTCTTTCTATTTATAGTTACATTAAACTGTTCTGTTTATAAATAAACCATTGTTGCTAGAAGATTAAATAAAAGGTCTTCAGCAAAATTCTAACCTCCAAAATTTTGAAGGCCCCCTAAAAAGCCTCTCCATATATTTGCATACCCCCTTTTTCTAAAGTAATGTTTCCAGACCCCCTATTTTCTCCTCCACCCCCTTCCAAGTTAAATAATGACCGGTCTCTACCCATGTAGATTTGTTGAACAAATGTATTTTTATTATAAATTTTTGGGAATATCTAACCTTGTTTCTTGTCACTGCAACAAAAGTGCACGTGCCTGGCATTATAGCAAAACCATGTTCTTTCACGAGTGGTGGCTCATTTTGACCATGGACATGGACTTTAAACCCAGCTATTTTCTGCTGACCGTAATATTGATCTTGTTGAGCTGATAGTACGACTGTTAAGCCAAAATCGTCGCCCGGATTTTGTATTCTTGCAAATGAAGAATTCTGTGAGTCTAAAACATCATGGAACAATTATATGAATCTTGTTAATTTTCCTATTATTGTATTGCGTAAAGTATGTTATAAGCCTCGCCATTTCATAGACCCTCTCATTATTATAAGTAATAGCGAGAAAGTCAATGGAAGGTTTGAGACTTCAGTAAATAACATTAAATACAAACTGTGATTTAAGATTTGCTGTATTTCTGACCAGGTCGTTTTCCACAACAATAAACAATTATTGGATGAGGCTGAGCATGATATCAAGAATTATCCAGACCAAGGTCAATGTTGTCTGCCGAAGCCGAAGGCTGCATAGGATAGTGCTTTTCGCGTAATCTGATTGGTTCTTCTAGCTCGGGATATCCTGCACTATTATGGAATGTCAAACCGGACGAAGAGCTAAATTTTTCGCAAGAAAAATTGGTCGTGCGCGTATATAGTACTTGTCTCTATTATATAAACTGAAACGATTGTCGCGTAAGACCAAATAAAACGCGTACGTATAAAAACCCTTAAACCCTTAAACCCGTACGTAAAAATTTTTATCTAGCGCGTAAGACTATACTGTATTTACGTTATCACGAATCGGTTAGTCCGTGTCAGAGAAGGCTAATAGGTTTCTGGAGTCGCGGATTTTTCGACAAGCAATCACATCTTTCGGAGCTGGATTTCAGAGTTATGGCGTTAGGAAATAACCATAATTTGCTGTCTGCCGCGATAAAAGGTATATTAAATTCATTGTCATCGAGTGGTCCAATTATTGCCTTGGAAGGAGAAGCTCATGGTTCAGGCAACTCAGCAACTGCAGGACAAACTCGTGTGGATAAAGCTAATATATACAGTAGCTTCGTTTTAAGTTACCATGTGTCTTGCGATATATTCATTGCTATGCCGCGCTTTTGAGTATCTTTATGACATCTTTCAGAACAATATCTAGTTTAGAAAATATTTGGGTTTGTTTTTTCTCTTTTTTCCCTCTCGATTCCAAGGTCGAATCTCGGTAAACGATTACTTGCCGGTCAATGTCTATGTGAGAACAAACTTTCCAAAACTCCTTACATCATCGACACGAGTTTGTCCTGCAGTTCCTTCTGAGGTTGTTTGACTATCGATGCCAATGAATTGAATATACCTTTTATCGCGGACAGCAAGTCACGGCTGTTTCCTACGATTTAAGGTCGTTATCCGTCTTACCATATACTGATATTGTTGCAAAGTCAGCACTTTGAGTGCCGACCTAGGATTTGAACCCGTGTCTATACATCACATGCATGCATTCTATGAGCTGGGAACCACGCTAAACCACAACAGCTGGTCTAAATACATTTTTATCAGAATAGAGACAATTAAGTACTACGAGCAGGACCAGTTTTACTTGCGAATACAATATAAGTACTGTTTTGCGAACAAGATGCATGGCATCGTTCTCGTGAACGTTTGTCTTTTTGCATAATTTAAAGAAACTTGTAAAACCAGGAACAATTAGGTCTATAGCAGATGGAAGTTGTTATCAGCCCTGAACATTTGTTGTTCCAACATCCGCGTGAACCGAGTTGTTGCCGTTTACCATTGCTGAAGAATATTGTTAAAACAATGTTGAATTTTTACAGTATTAAGTTCGGCTAATATGCCGTATAACTTCTGCCATTTTTAAATGTGAAATTCTCATTAATCCCATGATAAGTGATTCCCAAATGTTTGTTATATGCTGCAGTCCAAGCTTCTACTCATTGATACATAATTTTATTGCACATCGTGGTTAAAACTGAATAGCTTGCCATAAAAAAGAGACAATAAAATATTTAAACTTACACTACTTTACCCAATGCGTATTAAATTGTATACCTTTGTTAAATGTGTAGCAAAGACCCATTCTTGTAAAGACTGGTTTGAAGTGTTCCTCTCCACATCGTCTTCCTTGAAAAATGCAGGAAAAAAGCATATTTGCGTTGTCCATTTTGTGTCCTCCATTCCTTAACACATCTTCCATAGAAGCATTAAATATTTTTTCCGAATAAGATGCCTGGTTATTTACTTCTTCCTCATTTGGAACCTGCAGAGCCAACACTTCTGTCAAATTCACCCGTTTTAAGTAATCCTTACGCATTGGATTAAAGTTGCAAATCGTGATTGCAGGGAATATGGCATGGTCTTGGTTGATTAAAGTAACACGAGTTACAACATCGAAAGCTAAATACGACGAAACAAGATTTTTTGTAGCCACTATAAAGATTGCTGTTGAACCAAGTAGACAAAGCAACCAAATGAAACGTCTGATCTTTGAACTATCACAAAACACATGGCAAATACCATGAAGAGTTGTTGATTTTATAAATTGTCTAAAAGACTGTGCCGATGGAGAAATCTTTTCATTGCACTGTGTTCCTTTGCTTTTCATGTTCACAGTTGATGAACTATCAATCGTTGACGAATTATCCATCGTCGTTGATTTTGAAAGATCTTGTTCGTAAAGTCTGAAACATCTGGTTAAGTTAAAAACCATTAGCGTAACGGTAATTATGCGCTGGAGTTTGATTAAGCACACACTACGGGAACATCAAGGAATATATTATTAAAATATAAAGGAAGTAATTGTCGCTCCATAACATATTGAATAAAATAATTTAGTTCTTATTGTCTTCATCAGAGTCTCGGTAGTTCAATGGTTATAGAGCGTCTCACTCGCAATCAGAAGCGTTATTACAGGTTCGATTCCTGTCCGGGACTCAGAAACATTTTCTGAGGATTTGCACTTGAAGTAAATAGACGATTACATCAGTGTATTATACAACACAATATCTTAATTATTATACATGTAAATATATAAATTATATATATATATATCCTTTTCATATTTAATGACAAGAACAAAAAATGTATAATCACGGTTCTTTAAACCCAACGAGCTAAGCAAATATTTGCATGCAGCATTCAAAATTAAAAAGCATAAAAATACAAAAAATAATTTAGCACTATATTGGGTCTTTCAAGAATTTCCTGGTGGAGCACGAATGTTTATAAACATGATAGCCGATTTGCCATTAATTATTTGCTCGATTGAACGTCGGAACTTTCAATTTGTCCTACAGATGGTTGTTTTGCATAATGATGTTCTTAGGCGGCTAATTTCCACTTTGTCGTTTCGGATCGTTCGTTGAGACAGACCCAAAGGACCCAAAAAGACGGAATGGAAACACTGTTAAATTAAAGTTCCAGCAACCACAACGACCTCAACTATCCGGAATGACTGCTCTTCTCAAGTGGCAACAACGCTGAACGATCCAAACGACCGTTAACGACCTAGTAGAAACTGGTCTTAACGACCCGAACGACTCAAATGTCATAATGACCGTCGCAACGAGTTTCTCTGTCGCCGCCGCAATTTTCCTTTTCGTAAACGGTCGTTACCATCTCACAAAACTTACCAAAAAGTCAAGTAACCTGATAAATATCAAATTTGATAAACAGAAAACGAAATGTCTTCCACGTCTACGTTTTTCTGTATGGAATGCACATTCAATCAACAAGAAATCTGCCTCCATTTGTGACTTTATAATTTCAAAGCGTATTGATGTTCTTGCGGTTACTGAAACCTGGCTTTCTAACAAGAACGCAGCTGATACTACCATAGCTGAAATTATCAATACCTTACAAGATTACAAGTTTCTACATTTGCCAAGATCCCAACGAAAGGAGGTGGAGTATTCCTTCGCAAGGGTTTCACCGTAAATGAAAATGATGTCTTAACGTTTGCGTGAATGGAATATATGGATCTTTCCATATCATCGTTTCAAACGCATATTCGCCTCATCACAGTTTATAGACCTCCCCCATCTCGTAAGAACAAGCTTACGACATCCATGTTCTTCAATGAATTTTCTACGCTTTTAGAAGAGTTATGTTGTTGTTCCGGGTTATTTGTTAATTGCTGGGGATTTCAATTTCCATATGGATGTTGTTAATGATGACGATGCTACTAGGTTTACGGAACTCCTGGATTCAACAGGTTTACAACAAAGAGTTACTGGTATGACTCATCGATGTGGCCACACACTGGACCTTATTATTGATCGTCAGGAGGATAGGTTGCTTTCTATTGCCATGGAGATCGTCTCTGATTTACCTTCAGATCACAGTGCTGTTGTTTGCAGCATGGATTTTCCGAGACCATCATCTAAAAGAGTTATTAATCATCGCGATTTACGTCGTATAGACTTACAGACATGGCGAAAAGATATCCTTGACTCGCAATTAATTTGTTCGTCCGTATCTGATGTAAATACTGCTACTGAACAGTTAAATTGTGTATTGTCTGAGTTTTTGGACAAACACGCACCCAAACGACACGCTCAATTACCCTACGCCCAAATGCTCCATGGTTTAATGATAGTTTAAGAGTTATGAAGAAAAAAAAACGACAGTTTGAGCGTAAATTTCTCTCTACACGCCTTCAGGTTCATCACCAATTGTACAAGGAAAAATTTTGAAGGCAAAGATATCTAACTCTGATCAGAATCAGCTATTTCACATGATTGAGGGCATGTTCCGAGTAAAATCTATTCCTTTATTGCCATCACATGATTCTTCGTATGACCTGGCTGATGCTTTTAGTTGTTATTTTTCAACTAAGATTCAGTTACTTCGAGATAAACTTACTAGTACACATGAGTCAGTTAAGAAGCTATCTATAGCAGTTGACTCTCCTTGTTGTAAAAGCTCACTCAGTGGATTTACTGCTGTATCTGAAAGCTTTGTCTGTAACACTATCAAACAGTACTCGTCTAAGTCCTGTGCCTTAGATCCTGTACCTATATCACATCTGCTAAAGGAATCTCTTGACGTGTTAGCTGCCCCAATTACTGACATTATCAATTCATCTTTGTCCACAGGAGTATTTCCTCTTTCACTTAAGAAAGGTCTCATCTGCCCATCTATTAAAAAACCTACTATAGTGATAAAGAGCAATTCCCTAACTATAGACCTATTACTAACGTGGCTTTCTTGTCAAAAGTATTAGAGCGGATTGCTGCCAGACAGACAACAGACTATCTTATTGAGAATAACCTCCTTGCAAAAATGCAATCTGCTTATAGACTCTTTCATAGCACAGAGACAGCAGTTCTGCGTGTTTTCAATGACATCCTTAATGCACTTGATGAAAATCAGGAAGTAGTGTTGGTACTGTTGGACTTATCATCTGCGTTCGACACCATTGACCACACTGTTCTATTGGAGAGACTTCAGCATCGTTATGGGTTTAGTGGAACTGTACTAGCCTGGTATCGCTCATACCTTTCTGATCGGGTACAGTCGGTTATGCATGGTGAAGAATATACGCATTCCTCAAACAAACCATTGCAATATAGTGTACATGTACCTCAGGGTTCTGTACTGGGTCCACTTCTCTTTTCACTCTTCTTTGCGCCATTGGAAGATGTGATCAAAGCCCATGGCCTTGATTGCATAATATACGCTGATCGCATAATATACACAGCTGTATATGCCTATAAAATCTCCAAGCGATCGACCTGCTGCTCTAACTAAACTTGAGTTATGTATTAAGGACATCATCAACTGGTGTACTATGAATTGTCTTATATGCAATCCGAGTAAAACCGAGATTGTCCATCTATCATCACGTTTTATGCATTGTGAACCAATGCCAGAAATATGTGTCAATGATGTGAAAATCCAACCGGCTCCGGTTGCACGTGATCTCGGTGTTGCTGTAGATAGACAATCTAAAATTAAATACTCATGTAAATAACATCTGTAAATCGGCCACTTTTGCTATCAAAAATATCGGCAAGATCAGGAAATATTTGAGTAAAAAGGACTGTGAGAAGTTGGGTGCATGCATTCATAACATCAAAACTTGACAGCTGTAATAGCATCCTATATGGCTTACCAGAAGCTGAATTGAGCAAGTTACGGCGAATTCAAAATACAGCTGCAAGACTTGTAACAGGGGTTAAAAAATCGGAGCATATCTCCCCTGTGCTTCGTAATCTTCACTGGTTGCCGGTGAGATCAAGGATTGTATTTAAAATACTAATAATTACTTTCAAGGCTTTGCATGGCCAGGCGCCTGTTTATATTACTGATTTGCTAAATAAATATAAACCTACTCGTGAGCTTTGAGATCATCAGACCGTAATCTGCTAATTGAGCCAAAATCCAAAACGGTGACTCACGGAGACAGAGCGTTCTCGGTTTCGGCACCAAAACTGTGGAATTCATTACCACAGGAAATTAGAAGCTTTGATATGTTGGGTAATTTTAAGTCAGCAGTTAAGACTTTTCTTTTTTAAAATTAATAGTTTTTTTGTTTATAGTGGTAATATATGTAGTAGGCTTTACCTTATAATGAAACTGTAATAAGTTTTATCAGTATATTTAAGAATATATTGTTGTAAGAGCATTGAGACTATTGTATAATGCTCCTAATACGTCTATTATTATTATTATTATTATTATTATTATTATTATTATTATTATTATTATTATTATTATTATCTCTCATAGAATGCTGGGTAAACGGAGTTAAATTCCTCGTGGTCCCAAGGTTCCCGCATACTTTGTTTGGTGCGGTGAGCAAAATAATATTTTGGGCTCGCATTTTGAGTTTGCCTTAGTAACCAGGCCTTATTCAAAATGGCAGTCAATATTGGGGTTAAGGAGGCGGCGGGTTAGGGTTAGAAAACTCGTTAGGCGGGGGGTTAGGTTTAGGGTTAGGAACTTTGTTGTTTTGGGGTTGGTGGTTATTCCAATGATAATAACAACTTTAATCTTACAACATCAAATAAATACAATTAAATTACAATGAATTAGTTCTTCCTGGTTGTACAACACGACGAACAGTACTTAGCTCGCTACTTTATATGATTTATGTTACTATACTACATTACGTTATATAAGAAAAACAAAAAAGAAGAAAACAAAGTATCAGGAAATATAAAAGTATCAGAAAAAAAGTATCCAATTGTCATTGAAATTTGCTTGTCGCACAGGCAATCTCAATGTTACCCGGATCGAGTTCGACTTTCTTTCGCAGAGTGGTTTCTTTAGTGGTTATTTACATGGTTAAGTGATAAAATTCTGACGATTATATAGCTCCCCTTTTAGCTAATAATGGCGACCATTTTGAATAAGGCCTGGTTACACAGGAAATTTCAAAAAACGAGTCCAAAATATTATTCTGCTTGCGGTGACATGTTCGTCGTGAAATTCAAAATATGTAAATATTTAATATTTAGTATACAGGAGAAGAGCGTTCATGCAGAAGAAATTATACATGGCAAACTCTCAATCCTGGACCATTAAATTCGATTTTGTGATCGATGGTCACAATGTATATGTACGTAGATACTTTCCAAAAGGCAAGCGACGTTATTCGGGATTTCGAAATATCAATCGCAACAACGTATGCTGTGAGGTTTCAAAATATATTTGTGGACTGACAAAATATATTTGTCGACCGACAAAATATATTTGTCCACTGAAACTATTATATGCGCATTGCATATATGGACCACCGTAATATACTGTATAACCATAAATGCAGTTAAGTATTTCTGCATTTGCCATAGAACATTCGTAAAGTCACTTACTAGTCTTAGATGCTTTTAAGTAGTAGTTAAAACATGAGCGGCTGATGTTTATGGGCAGTTACAATGGCCAGCCGCAGGCGAGGCGTTGTAACTGCCCATAAACATCGACCGTGAATGTTTTACGAACTTGTAAAATGATTAGAATACATAATACATACTTTGTTTGGAAGTTGTAGAAACCGTACAAACAAATCATTTTAACTCCGAAAAAGCTCAATTTGAGCAAGTTAACTTTGATAAAACATTGATGTTTTATTAATCAGCAAGTTAACTTTGATAAAACATTGATGTTTTATTAATCAATGTTTTACCCTGGGTTAAAGATGCTGATTAAATATTAATTTATTTTGAATTTTCTTCATGAATTATTACAAATAAGTGATAAAACGTGTTGTGCTGCGTCGGCAGTGTAGAAATACTAATTAAAATGTATAAAAAGGTTTAGGTGTACTTCTGAAATAGCGTGTAAGTTGTCTAACGTTTCGAGCGAAGGCCCTTCGTTAGAGAGTGAAACATCAAGCCTGGTTCTCATATGGTTGTAGTAGTTGTACAACAATCGCGCAACAGTTGCACGATTTTGGTTGCAGATGTCGCGCAACAGTTGCACGATTTTGGTTGCAGATGTCGCGCAACAGTTGCACGATTTTGGTTGCAGATGTCGCGCAACAGTTGTGCGATTTTGGTTGCAGATGGCAACAGTTGCACGATTTTGGTTGCAGATGTTGCGCAACAGTTGTGTGATTTGGACACGTGCCAAACGCGGGACGATCGCGAAAAGCGCGCCAATTTTCGAACATGGCTCCTCTGGACGAGAATGCTTTACTTCTTGTGGAAAATATACTTATTTTAATCATGACATGGTTGCGAGTACGACAAAAACGAAGACCAAGAAAGAAACGTAGATTCTGGGTGAGGAAAATATTTAGAGAGAGGACAACTTACGTTTCAAAGCCATATTATTCACTTCGAAAACTTTGAACATGTGTTGTAGTTCAACGTTCCCACACCAGAGCACTGGGAACGAGGATGGCTTCAAGGATTTCTGGGTAAATTTAGTCGCGCAACAGTTGTAAGGCCGTTCTGTGCCGTTCTCATTTCCTAGTTTTCGTGCGATGGCGAGGTAGTGGGTTGCAGAAATAGAACTCGCGTTCATCTCTGCAACCCGGTCGTTCAACAGCTGCGAAGCTCAACTGGGTTGTACGACAAGAGAAAACAGTTGTTCCCATACAGTTGCGTCGCTATCGTGCAACTGTTGCACGGCGACTACAACCTTATGAGAACTAGGCTTAAAGTGAAATAATCACTTAGTTATTATTTCACTTTACGTTTCACTCTGACGAAGAGCCGCTCGAAACGTTAGACAACTTATACACACTATTTCATAGACTTGCTCCAAATATGCCTCTTGATTGTTTCGGGTTTGTTTAAATTTGGTTTTTTTTCCAAAGAACTCGCCATATAGATACTGTACTTGTTCGCTTTTTAGATAGAAATATTATTTCACGCCGCTTACCCAACATTCTATGAGAGCTGGAATGGTAACGACGTTTCGGGATGGTAACGACCGTTTACGAAAGGGAAAATTGCGTCGCCGCCTCGCCGGGGTTCAGTGGCGTAACTACTATGGGTTCGAACGGGGCGGACCCGGGGGGACCCCAACCCCAATGGCGGCCCCCAGGCTCAGGCTGTAGATCAAAAACAAATTGCCAGGGAGGCCTCTGAGAAACGAAAAACGCATGCACGCAACAACAAAATATCCATTTGATGGTGTGATATGCTTCTTTCTTCTCCTTCATGTGTCACATGGTGACGTGTACGACATTTGGCGATTGTGATACTCAATATACCGACGGCTTTTTGAAGGCTTGGTCACTTTTCCAATTTCAATATGGCGGATGGTTATTTTTCAAGCAGCAAGACAGAGCAAGACAGCAAGTGTATTTCGTACTAATTTCTAAACAAATTGTAAATTTTGATATGTTATAATGTCGTTTTCTGACAATCAGAATTCTGTAAAATCTTCCCCCAAAGTCCAGGAAATGGCATTCAGAGACTCTATACTCTTTCTGGGGGAGCATGCCCCGACACACCTAGAAAACTCGTAACATAAAATTATAACATAAATATATATAATTATAACATAATTATAACATAAAATTAAGTTGTATTTTCTATCCGCTTTCCAATGCGTGTCGTATTATAATACTTGAAGTGTCTCAACATTTATGCACGCGATTGTAGATCATCACAGATGCAATGAGTGTATTCAGTTGAACTGTTGAAGTAATTCACTTGATCAATCTGTTTATATGCATGTATTTTATTTGTAAGTTGATCAGTATTTGCGAACATAAGTATCTTTGCACTGCATATTTAATAGCTACACAAATAGGCTATAATAATATCATGCTCTTCTAGAAAAATTCGGTTTTGTTGATTCAATCGCGGTCTTCGCTAGCATGCTGAATGGTTATCAGTTCGCACTGTGATTTATGTAAAATCCAACGATTAATTTGAAGGCGGGTGGTAACCACAATCATGTCATGTGAAGGACATTAAAGTGTTGAGGTTTAAGACGGCACAATCGCGAGCTAGAAGGTCCGATGACTGGTATAAATTGTATAATTGAAAATTGCACGTATTGCGGTTTATATAATCAACGATTTTAATAATATTTAGAGCGGCAGATTAAGAATGAATTCAAATAAGGTAGTTCCTACATTTTTTGGTGGTGTAAACATGCATTGTATACCGGTTTGGTTCGTCCTTTTTGCCACAAATTAGGCATTACGGTAGGTTGACACTCATTGTGTCGAGGAAAATCTTGGATATTGAACGGAAGGGTATATATTATTTGAAGGGGAAAAATTTGCTGCCGTAGGCAGCACACTAATCTTTACTTGGGTTGCTGTGTCACTAATCTTTACTTGGGTTGCTGTGTGCTGCCCAGTCCTCTTTTCGGAATTTTGTTCGACGTTAAATTACGCTCAATTGTTCAATAATGTATACGTCCACAGATTTAGGACGTAACTCGTAGATGTTTGTTTAATGGTCGGATGCGGAACCTATCCAAATCAAATGTTCGGAACTCGCCAACGGCACCAGGGCCATAATACTTTGTAAGAGCTTCGTTCGTCCACGGTTTTCGTCAAAACCTCTGGCAGCTGTGCTTTTGCACCTGGTTGTGCTTCCGAATTTTAACTTCGATTCAGTGAAGAAAGATTCTCTTGTCAAGGTAAGGTAACTAGACTGTATAGAGATGTCAATTGTCATCTGCAATTCATTGCCATCACTGACAACTCGGTTTATATGCTGACACTGTCATGGCACTGTCAGTATTACGGGGCCATTCGTGGGTTGCGCAGCCTCGTATTTTGGGTGGAGTTGTACACAGCAAAATCGTGATTCTTATTTTAAGAAAAAAAAATCTTGTTTTAAGCAAGATATTGCTTAAAACAAGTATAATCATTCTTGTCCATATAGTGAGAATATTATTCTTATCAAGAATGCCATTCTTGCCAAGAATATTATTCTTGTCAAGAACATTATTCTTGACAAGAACATATGTGCTTTAAATAAGCAATATATTTCTTATCCGATTCTTATTTTAAGGAAAACAATTCTTGTTTTGAGCAAAAAATGGCTTAAAACTAGTAAAATTATTCTTGTCCATATAGTAAGAATATTATTCTTAGCAAGAATATATTCTTACCAAGAATATAATTCTTACCCGATTCTTGTTTTAAGAAAATAATTCTAATTTTAAGAAAATATTTGCCTAAATTGAGC
Source organism: Chrysogorgia sp. JL179-B06 (assembly GCA_035772405.1). Lineage (NCBI taxonomy): Eukaryota > Metazoa > Cnidaria > Anthozoa > Scleralcyonacea > Chrysogorgiidae > Chrysogorgia > Chrysogorgia sp. JL179-B06. The sequence goes on from JAYKKM010000148.1 coordinate 6,923,018, forward strand.
AATTTTATTCTTGCCTGCATATTAAGTAATAATATAATTATTGGCAAGAATCTTTCAAGAATATTTGTGCTCAAAACAAGTAATATCCTAAGCAAACTGAATTTGTCTAGTCTAGCATTTGATTCTTACTTTTATATAAACTGCAAGAATCACAACCACAAACATTATTAACATCTTAGAACATGTATATAAATATACAAACATTTATTTAAATAAATTAAATTCAAGATTATAGTCCTACATGAAAATACTTCGAACAAATTAAATGCTATAACCATGCATGCCAAGTATAACTGTATGCAAAAGTACAGGTCCCCTTATATATACTGTAAATATTTAAAACTATTATTAAAAAAAAAATATTAATGCAGGATTAGTGAAAATGTATAGCAGTCTGCCCGGGTACCTGAGCTGGCTCGCCTCCATATAAACACCACCTAAGGTATAATTAGATATAGGTCTTTTGGATAAAGATGGCAGACATCACAGGAACGAGGCTTATGGGTCAAAATTACTTGTTTTGCCTCAGTCCAAACAACAAACGAATATATGTATAGCAAATTTCAATTGTTCACCCTGAGCTTATTTTTGACCCACAAGCCTTGTTTCAGCTGCAATCTTTACGAAAAAGGTTTATAAATAATGTTAAGGTTATGATGTTGCTGTAATGTTAATGCAATAAATTTTCCTTCTCTACAGTAATAATAAAAATAATCATATCAATGTACATTAGCTTCTCTCAGCTTTGTAAGTTGTAATTTTGTCATCTTCCTTCCAGTTCCAACCATATTGTTATTTCCTGTGAATTCCACTGTCCTTTGGATAATGTTATCCTGATCAAGACATACCTGTATATGGTACTATCAGCTAAAAACAAAAGATGCACAATAAGAATAAATAAAATTAATAAGAATAATTAGGGAGTAAAGATGTAAATTAGGTTGCCCTGAAGTTGTTTGCAATTCCCAGTGCCATCTGCTAACATTCAGATGGTTGCAAAATGATCCTGACACACAGTCACGGCAACCTGAACCAGAAATTCTGGATGTTTAAAATTTAATTATGCATTGCATGGCAGTATACAGTATATGTAATAGCTGTAACAGAATGCCATTTCATTCAAATCCAAACATAACAGAAGCTTTTATTAAACAACACGATAACAACCTTTTAATATAAAAAACCTTATACCGGTACTTTATTATACAATATATGTATAAAATATATGTAGAAGAGTATTTTACCAGGAACTATTAAGGAACCGGTCTCACCAATTGAAATACACCAGCCATGCAACTTTTAAAACAATAACATGCATTTCCTTATTTCATATTGGATCTGCCCTACAGTACAATATGCATGTTTGGATGGGCAAGCTTAATGCTAAATATTGACTTTAATAATATATATTTAACTGCTCTTGAAGTTTTGTTCGGTTGAGTCTGTGGCATGTTGTTCGAACTGCAGATACACTGTATCTTACTTAATATCTGGAGTTGGTTGTTCAAAGCCTGGATAGCTTATCCAATGGATAAATCCTATCCAGTGAATATATATTTCTATCCACTGAATGACCATCTAAGAAAAATAGCAGGTAAATATCACCAGCCATGTTTTCAACAACATATTCAACTAATGGTGGTATTCACTCACTATTTTACTGAGATGGCCATTCACTTCAGTGGATCGAAAATATATTCACTGGATAAGCTATATATATAGCTTATATATATAAGGATTTGAACAACCAACCCCAGGACTTATCTACAAGCAAATATCACTCATGTTAATGAACTAGTTCTGAATCCAGAGGATATAAGTACAGTATATATTTTCTGATAATTTCCAGTAAACATACATGTATAACAAAATATATATTTAATATTTTAATATATAAAACATAAAACAAAAAGTACAGTGCAATGCAATAGGGTATACATGTACATGTATACGAGACTGCTTTTACACTGCATTAAATTCCGATGTTTGGATACTTTTATCCAAACACAAGTATAATTAATATATTTCACTGTAGACGATACATGGGCAATCGTCAAGCTCAATTAAGTATCGTCAAGTACATACTGTATATCAATCAAACCAGTACATCGACATTGTAACTCTCGCTCTCCATCTGAGTCTCAGTAGCTGAATGGTTAGAGCGTCTCACCGGCAATCAGAGGTTACAGGTTCAATCCCTGTCCAGGACTCAGAAACATATTCTGAGGATTTGAGCTTGATGATTGCCCATGTATTGTCTATCTACTCCAAGATCCCACATTCACAACATCAATATATATAAATATACAACATATTTCACTGTGTGACGAAGGACCTTTGCTCGAAATGTTAGACCTCCCATACACAATTTCGGCAGTATACCAACTTTTAAGAGTCGTAAAATGAATCGTAAAATGAATATCAGAGCCCAGCTCAAAATTCGAATGTGGAGAGCCATCTCATAACAAACATACATGTATATATATATATATATATATATATATATATATATATTCATATGGATTTGTGGTGAAGGAAAATTTCGAGTGTTGGAATATATACATTGTAATACCAAACCGGGACCAGTTGCGAAAAATGCAACTTCAAGGCCTTCCGGCTGGGAATTGAACCCGCAACCCTGCGATGCTAGTGCAGTGCTCTGACCACTGAGCTACAGAAGGCGTTGCCGAGAGCCTAGTCACGAGTTCTGTATATATAGTGGTGGTAATGCCGGGATAAGATTCTGGGTATATTATAGGTAATATTTGGCATTTCACTCGATGAAACTACATGTTCATATGGATTAGTGGTGAAGGAAAATTTCAAGTGTTGGAATATATACATTGTAAGACCAAACCGGGACCAGTTGCGAAAAATGCAACTTCAAGGCCTTCCGGCTGGAATTGAACCCGCAACCCTGTGATGCTAGTGCAGTACTAGTGCAGTGAAATGCCAAATATTACCTATATATATTACCTATATATATATATATATATATACTTTATAAAGCAGATGTTAAATTAACAATATCCAAAATATAAAACTTACCATGAAGATAATTTTCCAGAAGCAAGACCTTGCATCACCTCAATACAACCACTTTATGAATCATTTGTTAACCCATCAAATCTACCAAAGAATAAAAAGAAGTAGGTTTCAGAAGTTCAATATATATATATATATATATATATATATGCCCTCTTTCAGACAACTCGACTTATCAAAAGGGCAAAAGTCCATTAAAACTCCAAAACAATCTTACTGTTGCATATATATATAAATAATAGCCTGGGTAGTGGGTCTCTGGCCTCTGGGAATATCGTTGACGTTCCATACTTTGAATACTTTCCTTATTTCAAATTTGCTAGGATCACACAATTTTTCCACGACCATACCAAAATACACCCTGGCAAATTATTTGTTTGTATAAATATTTCAATTCAATTGTGTAATGTCATTAAAATCAGTTATAAAACAGCGCAATGGCATGGCTCGCGCGGTAAATTCAAATTTATAATGTAAATATTTGTTTGCGATACGTCTTATATTAAACAATACAAGCCAGTCCTACCTTTAAGATCGCCAGCAACTTGTTTATTGATTTCCGCAATCCTGGCAAACATCTTCAGACATTATGTATTGGTAATTGTTCCAAATTCTTTCAAGCAATCGATAAGCATTGACAAGCACGCTGTTTTCTTCTCCAACTGAAGTTTGAAGGACGCTATCCCACAAACCATTGTAAAACAACAGACTGAACAGCGCATGCGTATTTCGGGAAATACTTCATGATAGTCCCACATATAGTTGACGTCAGTAACCGATGTTTGTCCGCTTTTACCCATGCCATAACAAAAGAAATAGTAGCCAGACTCTACGCTATTAGTCGTTTTAGTTAGGGTTTAGCCTCCTCCGTAGCACTGGGAGGGATAGACGAAGTTATCGCGGGTACTATATGTGGACTTCCATGAAGTATATACCTGTATTCCTTCATACATGTATTTCCATTTCTTATAAAAATAATATATCACTATCCTTTTTGCTTGTTTTCAGTAAACATATATACTTATGTCTTCGTGTTTAATCTCGGTAAGAATATTTTCCATATTTTAAGAAAAATCTTGTTTATTCTTGGACAGAATATTTCGATCGAATATTTTTCTTATTTTAAGAAAGATCAAGTTCTTCTTTACTCTTCGTAAGAATATTTTTCTTATTTTAAGAAAAATTAAGTTCTTGTTTATTCTTAGTAAGAATAATTTTCTTATTTTAAGAAAGATCAAGTTCTTGTTTATTCTTGGTAAGAATAATTTTCTTATTTTAAGAAAAATCAAGTTCTTGTTTATTCTTGGCAAGAATATTTTTCTTATTTTAAGAAAAATCAGGTTCTTATTAATCTTGGTAAGAATATTTTTTCTTGTTTTAAGTAAAATCGATTCTTGGTAAGAATAATTTTCTTGATTTTTCTCATTTTAAGTAAAATATTGACTAAAATAAGAATTTAACAAGAATTTTATTCTAGATAAGAATTCACAATTTTGCTGTGTATGTAAGTACCATTAAACTCGTGTCGATTGTTTATTATGGGGCTATAGCTGACATTAATTACTGGGTTAATTGTTGGTTTCAATCATTGGGGTGGTGCACGGCTTGGTTCTGGCCCTGTCTGTGTTGTGGGGTAACGTTGCTTATTGGTGAGGGCGCGCAGTGCAGCTAATGCGCCCGAAAATTAATTGGGCTATTTATACATGTTAGTTTGATGTCTTATAATGCGTGACTACGACACTATTCAGACAAGGCAAGCTTTGTGGTTTGAGGCTCTCGGAGATGACCTGCTCCACCGAAGGAATAGTCAGATTGGCAAATGGAGGGTTGTTGTCGGTTCCCAGGCGAAGGAACTGGACACTGCACTATGGGCGTTTCGAGCAGTAGGCTGGCCGGGGGGTTGAGTACACGCCTTTCAGTAATCGGTTTATTGATCAGTGTGCAAGGCAGAAGCTGAGTAACGTATATAAGACTACAACGCAACGCAACAAGACTACGACTATACTTACATACCGTAAGACTACAATGCAATCATGACTTAAGATGGGGTTGGGTGCTCCTGTTTGGAGGGTTCGCGTCCTCTAATCCCTCGCTCAAGCTAGCTGGATGTGTAGCATGGGTGAGGGTTTTCGCGGCCGCGCAAGAAACACCACCACAAAGAACCTAACCATGGCAGTACCGATTATTGGCCAGGGCCACATGGAAAGGCCGCCAGGCCTTGGCGAATTACAGGAGGGCCAGGCCTTGGCGTCTCGCAGGACTACCAGGTCTGTGGCAGCTCACTAGAGGGGTGGTGTAAGGTATGCACGGCTCAAGCGATTCCTTGGGGACTGCGACCCTCCAAATTTGTAGTATGCTTTGCCGGCTCGTGAACTGGTGGGGCGTATACAGTGCCTTCACACGGGAGTGTTATTAATGGTCTGAAGAATAGTTATTTAAGTTCACTAGAATATCATTATAAAGTCATGAATTCCTGTACACATGAGAGCTCCTATATGAAAAACGTTTCTTGAGAAAAATTTTTTTGTTTTTCTAAGGAAAACTTTCTATCGTCATTACGCAAATTATAATGTTCATTCTCTCATAGACTGAAAAGATCAGATAAGTAATCTGGTACCATTCCTTTGGCTGCCTTAATGGATAACGAAAAAATGCCATGGATAACGAAAAAATTCCCCAATAATGCAAACTAGGTGAAGTCGCGCCTGCTTACAAGAAAGAAAGTGTGTTAAACAAAATCAACTACATGCCATTAACCATCTTGCCTTCTCTTTCAAAAGTGTTTGAAAAGATAATGGCTATCAGAATGATAACCCATTTCGAGAGTATGCGACACCGGATGCGACACCGCCCTTCTCAGCCTGACAGAAGAATGGAAGAGAGAACTGACAACCATAAAGTAATTGGACTTGTGTCGATGGACCTATCAAGCTTTGCCAAGTTACAATAAAAGTAAATAATAAATAGTTGAAGATACAAACAAACATACATACAAACTAATATAAAACTAAATGGCCGGGAAACCACAACAGCGTGAGCCAATTACAGTGGGCCCGTTAAAGCTGAGACACTATGCAGGGGCTGACCAAATGATATCTGCGCTAATCAAGGATTATCTCAGTTCCAATCGTCGGAAAGAGTGAAGCATGGAATGGCAAGATATTTCTGCGGGCATTCCTCGAGGATCCATACTGGGACCGCTGCTATTTAACATTTTTATGAACGACCCGGCATGCATACGTTGTCAAGCAGAGTAAATTATCGGCTTACGCTGACGATACACAAATCTTTCATGCTGACAAAGATCCGGGCGCTTTCTCGATATACGAACAACCGAAATACAAACCAATACCTAACCCTAATCCTAATCCTAACCCTAACGCAAATCCTAACCCTAAAACTGACTTGGGTTGATGCTATAATAATTTTATATTTCGGTTGCCCATATATCGAGAAAGGGCCAAGATCCGGTTAAAGTCCAAGAGATCATAAATGCTGACTTGGCTAATGTTGATAAAATGGTACGCAGAAAACGGAATGAAAAGGAACCACTCCAAATATCAAGCAATTGTTATGGGTAAAACACAGACTAAGCCTTAATTTTCTTGTGAAAATACAGTTATCAACAACAGCGATGATCTGGAACTATTTGGGGTAACTGTTGTCTGTTGATATGTATACGTTGTATGGTAATATGCATATCAACAAAGTCTGTTGGAAAGTATCTCAGCAAGTTGCCGTGCTAAAACGTACTTAAAAACTAGGAATTATTCCTTTGAAGCATCGAGTAAAAAATAGTTTGTATAATGTATATAAATTATTAAATATCACCAATTCTCCACATAGTTTAAAAGATCTAGTAGAGCCAAGACAAAGTGCGTTTTCACTGAGAGGAAAATATATTCTTAAACTTCCTAAGGTGAATACCACCACGTATGGGCTAAAATTATTGGCGGTATTAAGCTGCTAAGCTATGGAACGCTCTCCCAGATTCGGCATGCAGATCGGCAGAGAACTATAATGTATTTAAAAATTGTATAAATGACATCGACTTTGAGGATATTTTAAAAAGTATTATAGTTTCTTCCTATATTTATGTATTCTTTCTATTTTAATAATTATTTATAATTTAATTATTTATAATTTATTTTGTATTCTATTTATAATTTCGTGGCAATACCTGCTAAGTGTATTTGATCGCGCTAAATAAATTGTATTGTATTGTATTGTATTGTATTGTATTGTATTGTATTGTATTGTATTGTATTGTATTGTATTGTATTGTATTGTATTAATTATGATTTCGCGTTTGTCAAGGCTTCTCTTGATTGGATACCATAAATTGTAATATATTAAAAATTTCAATACATCTGATACTCTTATGTGAGCTTGTTATAATACGAGCAGCTCGTTTTTGCTATTTACTGTCATAGTTTATCGATATGAGTATTACTACCATCATGCCATGTGGTGACACAATAATTGAAATGGGGCAACACAAGTTCTTTACACATTCCAACGTGTTTAGATATTGTTTTGCATTGTTCCTCATTGTGTAATTCTCATTTCAGGGGCGGAGGAAGCAGGGGGGCCGAGTGTTAACCCGAGTGTTTTACTCAACTAAAGTACTAATATTTCTCTAGTTTACGCTGCCCTACTCTAGTAGGCTTTCTTTTTTAACTAAGCAGAATTGGAAGGGCGGAAGTCGTGGAATGATTGAGGCTAAAAGGTATGTCGGACTCGCTGACCATTGCATTAATATGTTGTCAGTGGTTAAGGAAAACTATTCGATTGGGGCTCACAGCGGGAGAGCAGCTTGGACCCACCACAGTCCTAAATATGAAATTTTATAAACTTCTGAGCTGAAAAATCACCGCTCAGAATGGAGGAAATGCCATTTGCGGGAATCTAGATTTCAAAATTTTTCGGGGGCATATCCCCGGACCTTCCTAGAAAGCCTTACGCTTACGGCGCTCAGATTAATAGTTATCATGACCACCCCGGCCATTTGGGACTAGCTTCGCCACTGACAGGTGCAACGAAAATTTTGCTTTGGTCGCCCCCCCCCCCCCAAGTTTACAAAGCTTCCTACGCCCCTGTCTCATTTCAGATGCTCGTCAATAATTACAGCCAAATTAACACTTTTTAATGGGTACACGTTCAATCCTCTAGTGATTCTCAAGGTCTGTATTTAGTTTTTGTTTAATTTCAACAGACGTCGATCCCTTGCTTGTATAAGATTGGTATCGTCTGCCAACAAGGCTGTGCTTAAATTTTCCAAGCAAGTGGGAAGATCTTTTATATAAAGAAGAAAAGTAGTGGTTCCATGAGGTTTGAACCCTAGGGTACACCACAGTATATTGGTCTGATTGCCGAAATTTTTTCATTAACCTTAACAACATGCTTTCTATTTTGAATTAAGATTGAAACCATTGAAGAGCAGTGCCGACTACGCCATACTTTCTACGTTTGGAAATTAAAATGCTATGATCTACAGTATCAAAAGCCTTCTTTAAGTATAGGAATACAATGCCATTAATTAGGCCTTTATCTGTATTGACCAGCCATTGATTTGTAGATCCAAGAAGTGCAGTTTCAGTCGGATTCTTTACACGAAAACCGGACCGTTGATGAACGATAATTTTGTTCATTTCTAGAGAAGAAGATACTATTTGATTAAAAACCAAATTAAAAACCATGCGTTTACCAACCGCTGAGATAATTGAAATGGGTCGATAATTACTACAATCGGATTTGTTACCTGATTTATGAATTGGAGATACCCTTGCGAGTTTCAAATCATCAGGAAATACTCCAGCTATTATAAGGGACAAATTGAAAATAAATACTAGTGATTCAGTAATCGAGTCACCAGCATCTTTTAGTAATTTAACTAAAATTTGTCAGGACCAGATGATTTATTGCTTTTCGTTTCATTTAATGCTCTCTTTGAGTCTTCTTTATCGATAATTGTGAACTAGTTAAATGTGCTAGATTTGCCGCTAATTTCTGTCCAATCGTTGCGAAGTATTGGTTACTGAAAGCCTTTGTAATAATGTCGTTGTTATCTATTATATTGTTCCCGTTAATTACAAGATTGTTAACCCTTGCATAAAGTAGATCATAGTGAGTAGACATAACAATAAACTACAGCCGATGTGGACCATTGTTGGGGAAAAGAAACTCTAGAGGTGGGGTGGGTGGTGTAGTGGTATAAAAGGTGAGCGAGGGGATTATTGCGGATTCATATTTCTAGTATATAAGAGCGAAGTGAGGGCGATAATCTCGCCGCGGCAGGGATCTATTTATCATTAAAGGTTTGTATATATATATATATATATATTTATTTGAGCGGAACATGGTAGGACCAACTCCTTATAAGGAAGTAAAAAGTCATTTTGGGTGATCCGTTTGAATCCGACAATGGACATGGGTGGGGAAAAGAAACTGTAGGAGTGGGGTGGGGTGGTGTGGGGGTGAGTGATAGAAAAGGCGAGCGAGGGATTATTGCGGATTCGTATTTCTAGTATGTGTTCTGTGCATCCAACAAGATTTACGTATGTCCTCATTAGTTGGAAAACTAAGTTGGGGAGTCTATGAGGTGGTAGTTTCGGAATGGGACTCTTGCTTGAGGTTTAGGATTAGGGTCACTACAATCATATAAACACGAGTGGAAGTTTGGGAGAACGAGAAATTATCGTGGCAAGGGGAGCCAGAAGGGCGAGTGTTTCCACTGCGATTTCGAGTTGTCCCAAACTTTCACGAGTATTTCTATTTCTGTACGAACACGGAAAAAATTATCAGATCAGATCCGGCTTCATCATTGCGAAATTGTCCTAGCAATGTTCTGTGACTCTTCTGCCAACCTTCATTGGCATGAGATAACACGAGAAGTATTTCGGGTGCGACTCGTTGACGAGGAAATCGAGTGATGGTTGCGGACTAAATAAAGAGGTAGAGCCCAATGCCATATAGTTTGGTTTGGTTTCTTTTGGGCTTCCTTCCTGTTTTATTGTTTCGGTACATTATGTGTATTGGCAAATTAAATATTGAATACTGAATACAGAAAAATATAAAATATGAAGAGATATAATTGTATATCTTTCTAATCCATTATTACGAAACTTTATAAGGAGAGATATGAATATCTTTCTAGTGGATGATTATTGTTTTCTATAGTTGAAGTAACAGGCTCATTGCTATGGTTACTGTAAAGAGGGAAAGACTCTAAAGACATTCTGGAGCTAGGTATAATTGTAGCCACCTGTTTATTGCCAAGACTTCGACGGACATTTGATATTCAAAGCCAGGTAATTGTTACCATCTGTTTATTTCCAAGGCATAATAAGATGTAGTCGACGCTGGAAAGCACTAGAACACGAATGAATAACAACAAAGACAGCTGAATATTTCTTGTTAAAGCAACTAGCAACAGATCTGACTGGCGACTGCGACTATAAATGGAAGAACCTGAACTTATTTATTGTGAAGTAAAGGACACGGGAAAAGAAGTTCAACCCTTACCACCGCCACTTCCAAAGAGAGAATATATTCCAGCGTTATATATCGAGGTTAATCCTCCCAGAAGAATACCTCCTCCTCAAACTCTAACTGTTATCACCAACAGATGTAAACGATGTAGTCGAAACTCCACATCAAGAAAACAAGTGATACTGGCTATAGCAGTCGGCATTTTGGCCATTTTGTCAACGGTATTTGTGGCTACATATTTTACGACCGTGGGTAAAGGCAAACCTTGTGATTGTCAGAATAGTCTTGCAAATAAAGAAAATACAAGTTGCAATAATGTCAAGAAGAAACATTGTGTTTCCAAAAACTGCAGCCTTGTGATCAACTGCAGTGAATCCAACATCAGTACAACAACAATGCTTATTGGGAACAACACAGGTTAGCATACATGTGATTAAAGATTTGATAATGGTGTCCGAGGTCTGTAAAGGAAAGTATTTATCCTGAGGTTTTCAAGGTTAATAAGGAACCCACTACGTGGCTTTTCTTTCATTTTTCTCTCTGTTTGTAACGCTGTTTTCGTCTTCAGATACTGCCGTTTACCTTACCTCTTCCGTGGTAGTTTCGCTTCTAACCTCTATCTACATGTTAAAATTTGAAAATTGGGTAATTCGGCTAACGTTTTATACCAACATTTTAATTATCACGAAACTGACAACAGGACAATTTTAAAATTCCCATCATTAATAGAGGCACAAGTATTGACGAAAGTTATCTCTAGAAATTGTCATTTGGAGGATCGTAGATTTGACTGATCTAATATTAGACCGCGGTAACTGAATAATTTGAATATCGTTGTTGTATATATTAAGAGGTCGGCAGACGGTAGACGAGGTACTCGGAAGCAGAATTTTCATTTTAATATTTTCGCTATATGTGACTCACTGTAAAATGGGACGCCATTTTCTATGGATCAGAGATGGATTGAACAAAAATAATATAAGATATAACAATAAATAATCTAACTAAAACTCTAAAAGGTAATTGGTGTACAGCCAAAGTAGTATATAGGTCTGACGTTTCGAACGAAGGGCCTTCGTCACAGAATAAAACGTAAAGTCACATTTTCACAAAGGCCCTTCCATCGGAATGTTAAACCTCCCACATTAGAGACATTTACTGTAGCATGGCGTTTTTTTCTGGCAAACGGCAAACCTCAAGATGATACGTGATCATGGTCATGCCGTCGCGATTACCGTTCGCGTTTCACGTTTCAACGTTTGGAAGCCATAATTCTAGCGGTAAGTGACCTACTGCAACGGTTTTTAGCAAAAACATAACTCTTAACTCGCGTTTAGGCTAAAATTTTGGTTTTTGTATTTTTATGCAACTTAAATTTAAGTTTTTAACGTTTAACATTGAATTATAAAAGCATGAGATTTGAACATTAACATAAATTAGTGTGAGCGAAGGGAAAATAAACATAGCGGCCTTTACCAAAATTCCATCTGTTTTGCCAGCAAAGTGGACCGTCGTCATGCAGTAAAGTCGCACGATTATAGTTGTTACGGTAAACGGCTAACTGCAGTTTTCCGTTTGCCGTTCCCCGGGATTACATCGTGATGCTAAATGTCATTAATATTTCGGCAGCACACCAACCTTTGAGAGTATTCGATTTGCCTTGCAACACTATACCTACGTAGTACAATCTACGTAGCAGAATCTAACAATGCATGGATAAGCTATAAATAATAAAAATGATGATAAATGATGAAGATTATTGTTGCGTATAAAGTCACTTGACGTTTCACTCTATAACGAAGGGCCTTCGCTGTTAGACTGACATCCTAAACACTGTTTTGACACTACACTAAACTTTTAGAGTATATTAGTAATTAGATATTTCAACACTGCCTTGGCAGGACAACACTTTTAGTAACCTAAACATACCATTTGTTCAACAATATAATAAATGAGAAAAAGTCACTCCTACACGGCTATTATATAATGTTGATACTCATGATATAGGAATATATCTATGTAAGCAGCGCGTAAAGTAAATTCGTTACCGAAGTGGATGGGCCATGGGCATGAGCAAGGATTGAACAGTTCAACAAAAGATATTGACTATACATGGACGATCGTCAAGCTGGTATCCTCAGAAAATAGATTCTTAGCCCCGAACCTGTAAAAACATTACCGATATTATAATGACTGCCGCATTGGCAGTACACATATATTATCAATCGAACCAGTACATCATTGTAACCTTCTCTCTCCATCTCTCTCCACCGAGTCTCGGTGGCTCAATGGTTAGAGCGTCTCACCGTCAATCAGAAGGTTCACTACAGCAGTGTATATATTAACAAAAGATATTGAGTACGTTTTCCATAGTTCGTAACCATTTTAGAAATAGAAAATCGCGGCCCTGGTTTACATAGCCTGTTGCAGACACAAGAGGGAGTTTGGGAGAAGCAGTCGAAAGTTTTTGTAAAGAAGACATGAGTAAATTAAATATTATTATTTGCATGCTTTGAGTCACGTAAATGACGTTCAAACGCTTACTTCAGTAACTGACAGTTCTGATTAATATTTAATTGAAAAGTATATTCGGTGTTAATTATTTTCTTTTTGTTTCTCGGTAGATAACACAACGCTGGAACGTGACGTGGGAGAAAAACAGTGTAAGTCAAATAAGTATGATGTTATAAATGTATAGATGGAAGGGAAGGGAACTTTACAAGTGTGAGAATGCAGTGCTCTTTTAAGAACCAACAGGAACCATTAGTAAAAAAGTGAGATTTCAAACCTTTCTTATGGATTTATATGTATATACATGTATGTATACGTATATAATATTATGATTTATACGTATATATAAATTTACATATTATTACGCTCCTTCACTTCGGTGTTGTTGAGCACTCTGTGAAGTTGGTGTGGGTGTCCTCTAGCGATATGCAACGCCCGCTATCCTTGTGATAGTTTGAGCACTCTGGCCCTATACTGCTTCACGCTCTCTGGATGTGCGCATGACTGCTATTTGTCCCACAAGCGGTTGTCACCGGCAATCGCTTGGGTATAGATAGTTCCTCATACCATGTCTATAGATTGTACCAAGCTACACTGATGAGCTGTGGAACAGCGAAACACGTGTCTGTAGATTGTACTATATATATATATATATATATATATATATATATATATATATATATATATATATATATATATATATATATATATATATATATATATATATATAAATAGAATGAATTGAATAAGTAAATAGAAAACATATTTTCCGTGTACCCATATAGTTATAGCAACACTCGTTAAAAAATCGGCGTTCTCCCAAACTTCCACTCGTGTTTCTATAACTGTATGGAAAGGCGGAAAATGTTTTCTATTTCTTAAATAATGTTAATATAATGTTGTTTGGATATCACTTTCATTTTAGGTTTGGAAAAATCCATGTTATTTCACAGAAAATCTATCTCCGATTATGCTATTTCTCCGGGCGCACCTGACGATATGATGGCAATAACAGCATGTCTCTGGGTAAAAATACGTGAAACGCCAGACGAGCAGACTTTCGTATCCTATGCAGTGACTGGCAGGCACAACGAATTATTAATAGCAGTACATTTGGATGTCTTGGCTTTTCACTTTAAAGGTTCAGTGTTAGAAAGGTAACTAGAGTATTACCATCACCATCGTCGTCATCATCACCATCATCTTCACCATCTTCTTCATCTCTATCTATCCCCGAAGATGATATTCATAATTTATCATCATTTTTATTATTTATACTTATCCGTGGATATTAATCGAGTTTAATGTTAATGTGTTGAATGGTGAATGCTACAGTAAACACCAGTTATAAAAATATTTATTTTACTAAACTAGCCTGTGATATATACACTGTAAAAACAGACTGGTTGAAACAACCGATTTGATAGGTTATCTCAGATTCATACCAATCTGAATGGTTAAAATAACCAAATATTTTTGTTAAAATGACCGTAGTTTGGTTGTTTCAACCAATAAAATTGGGCTGTTTCAACCCGTAAAAAAGGTCAATTGGTTGTAATAAAAACTATAGGGTGTTAGGTTTTTTATTTATTTTACCAAGCAAAATAATAGTAACAAATATGGTAGACGTTATCTGAAATAACTAACGTCAAAGAGTCAGATAACATTTTAATTTGTTTGAAAGATGGTGGGGTAGATCACAAAATTTGGATCATCTCATTTAATAGTTTATGATTGGTTTAAATCATATTTGCATAATATAATCATATTATGCAAATATGATTTAAACCAATCATTAACTATACCACGAATACCATAACATTCTAATTTTTTGCACGAGAATGTCACGAGGCCCAAAATTCCAAATATCGGCTTGAGGTGAAGGGTTTTTGTTAGCGAGTGGTTACAGTAATTCAATAAATGTTATTTTCCATTTATATACTTCTATTTTTGTAACTTTTGAAATATATTAGAAGCAATGTTATAACCCAGGATGGAGATTGGCACGCAATTTGTTGTGTATGGTCAAGCAAGATAGGACATTACAAACTATACAAAGATGGCAAATTGGCAGTTGAAAGAAGTGACCGAAGGCGTGGTGAAAAAATTTCGGGAGGAGGAACATGGGTTTTAGGTCATGATCAAGATAAAGTTGGGGGAGGCTTCAAAGTCAATCAGATGGTGGAAGGAGAAATGACCGAGGTTAATATCTGGGATAAGGAGCTTTCTTCTAAAGAGATTCTGGAGTTTTCCACTACCTGTCAGTCTAAACTACAGGGAAACGTGAAATCGTGGAATGATTTTATGGCTGGAGTTAAAGGAGATGTGAAAATTGTGGATAGACCAGCTTGCTGTACTCCAAAGGTTTAGACATGGATGTTATACGTAGAATGTAAAACAGTCGGAGATGTGACATACCGGAATATTATTAGGCCTTCTTGCAATGTGATTGTCTGCCTGAGCGGACGTTATTTTGCGATATTTGACCACGTTCACGGAATCCTACATACTAAAATCATTATTGGTTTGTTTTCTTTGCTTATTCAAAATAATGTAGTTTTACTAAATTCTCAAGTAATTCACGTTTTCTCGCCTTATATAATATAAAAAATAAATGTTTCGTATGTCCGTATAGAAAATATTTGCCCCTGAAACCTCAGGCGGTAAAATATTGTTGTTTTCGGACCTCCCAATCAGTAAATAACATGCATATATGCATCACGAAAGACCCTGCTCCATTTTGAGTAAGTAAGTAAGTAAGAAAGTAACTAGAAATACGTATACGCAACAACCCCTCGCCCAATTGCTGTTTGAAACTTACAGTACAGTGCTTCTTTTAGTTCTAAATTACTTGAATTAGATAATAGCCATTTCATTTGCCAAGCTAAATATATTTTCAATGGACAATGTCAATATCTCTCCGAGCTTTGTATTGTCTGAATTTAATTGTTTCATAGGACAGCAAACTAAATTTTTGAGTGCAGCAACATAATAGTGGGGGGTCTACTACTGTTTCTACCATCAATCACTAAGAAAGAAATTACTTTTATCACAATATTGATGACTTACGAAATAATCAATGCAGTATTTAGTATATAGATACCAAAGGCTGTTGAAGGAAGAAAGTGCATCTCTATCATACAATGAGTGTCCTTTAAAAAATCAAATTCATTCAAATGTCTACGCGTATAGTTCAAATGTAAAGGGGTTCATTCAAATTAGATTTACTAAGACGTATTAGGGATTCTACTCCAATTGTTAGTGTGGATAGATTATATCAGTAAGTTGATAATTCTACCCACATTGGACTACTGTGATGTGGAGCTGGCAGGAATATGGATAACTAAATATTGATGGTCATAATCAGAGGTCTCTATGCATGTCAGGGAAACTGATCTTTCCTAAGTCGGGACTTGAAACTGATTGGTTAATAGAAATCCTAAATTTTGTACCTCTTGTATTAGAAGCAAGTTACATTGTGTAATGCTAGTTAGGAAATTCCATGGCATTTTAACATCATATCTACCGGTAAAAGAACTATTTTCCATGTTTCAATTAATCTGTTCATACATGTTATAGCACCATTATCTATTGGCTTAATTGACAATATGTGAAGGATATACAACTTTTGAGTTAAAATTAGTTTTTGTAATATTGTACTGTACATTTATGAATATGTGTTACCAGTGTTAGTATTGAAGGGGCTATCCTGTATAAATATTATTGTATTATTATTATTATTATTATTATTATTATTATTATTATTATTAATACTAATAATAATATTGCATTAACAAGAATACTACTAATAATAATGCCAAATGCAGATTGCAGATCCACTGTGCCATATCTGCCATGTAACAAAGCATATATCTATGGCATTGTGTACTATAATATCTAAATTATATCACCATGCACATATATATTATAACCTATATTCAGGATGCCATGCGTAGTCTGCTTGTCGACAATGTTCTAGCTAACACAGTACTTAGTAGTGTCAACATACCCAATGTGAACATAATAATAATAAGCTGTAATTTACATTGACAGATAGCGACATAATGAATTGTGACCCACTAGGCCAGCTAAGTAACCGTAGGTCTAATATGTTCCATAATGGATGGAGTACTGTAAACACAGATTATATATGGAATACATGCCAGTATACAAAACATGGACGTCAAGATCATATCGTCATAAACATAAAAAATTATAACCTTATTGCCAGTGACGGCCTCTAACCATTGAGCCATCGAGATTCAGATGGAGAGAGGTTACAATGATGTACTGTTCTAATGATATATGTACTGCCTATGCAGCAGTTACTATATATATCAGTAGTTGGGTGTGTTAATATATACACTGCTGTATGCAAATGCGAGCTGCATTTAGGCAGACATATATCAATAGAATCAGTACATCAATGTAACCTTCACTCGCCATCTGAGTCTTGGTAGCTCACTGGTTAGAGCATCTCACTGGAAATCAGGAAGTTATCCCTGTCCGGGACACAGAATAATTTTTCTGATCATATGAGCTTGCTTGACAATCATCCATGTACTGTATCGTCTGTTTCCCCCCGAGCGCTCCCTTATTCACTACAGCAGTGTATATATTAAGTATTAACACTGACAAGTATACAGTAATGCTTGTTTATTGCTACAAAATTGTATGCCAGGCCTAGGTCATATAAACACAGCAATAGTATGCATGTTTTTTCATCCTAAACTACTGTATATATAGGCTAATTATCAAGCATAGTATTTATAATTTCAATAAAATAATAAACATACTGTACATGCAATTCCAAAATTTGTACTACCACTTACTATTCTGCAGTATTATAAAGAACAAATGGTATATATTTTAAACTGCATGGATTTAATTCCAACTGTCAAAATATTATACATACAGTATATATGTTTGAAAATTCTAAACATTCAAAACATTACACACCTTCAAATTTTTCCAAATCTCTGTGTTTAAGTATTTCAAAATGTGTCTATTAGATTTCGGAGCTTGGAGCAAATACACAATACAGTGTACAATTATTTAAATTACATTAAAATTAGCGAGTCAAGTAAAAAAGTTAAACGATAAAGTGAAGCACTGAACTGAAGGTAATAATAATAATAATAAAATAATTGATGGTTTATTGAATATAAAATCGCACTAATACAGTGAAATGCTTTATATTTACAACTGTTTAAAAAGGTCTTAAAAAAGGTCATATTTTAGACCATTTACGTTTTAGTAGTTCCGATAAATTTATTTTCACCATGGACGTCAAGTCCTTATACACCGTCATTCCCCATTGTGATGGACTTGAAGCTCTGAAGTTTTTCTTTGATAAGCGCACTCATTTAGAACCCTCCACAACCACGTTACTCCGCTTAGCAGAACTAGTGTTTATGAAATTATCAATACCTTACAAGATTACAAGTTTCTGCATTCGCCAAGATCCCATTCGAAAGGAGGTGGAGTTGGAGTATTCCTTCGCAAAGGTTTCACTGTAAATAAAAATGATGTCTCAACATTTGCATCAATGGAATATATGGATCTTTCCATATCATCGTCTCAAACGCATATTCGCCTCATGGCACAGTTTATAGACTTCCCCCATCTCGTAAGAACAAGCTTACTACATCCATGTTCTTCAATGATTTTTCAACGCTTTTAGAAGAGTTATAGTTGTTGTTCCGGGTTATTTGTTAATTGCTGGGGATTTCAATTTACATATGGATGTTGTTAATGATGATAATGCTAGTAAGTTTACGGAATTCCTGGATTCAGCAGGTTTACAACAAAGAGTTACTGGTATGACTCATCGTTGTGGTCAAACACTGGACCTAATTATTGATCGTCAGGAGGATAGTTTGCTGTCTAGTGCCATGGAGATCGTCTCTGATTTACCTTCAGATCACAGCGCTGTTGTTTGCAGCATGGATTTTCCGAGACCCCATGAATCCTCTAAAAAAGTTATTAATCATCGCGATTTACGTCGTATAGACTTACAGGCATGGCGAAAAGATATCCTTGACTCGCAATTAATTTGTTCATCCGTATCTGATGAAAACACTGCTACTGAACAGTTCAATTGTGTATTGTCTGGGCTTTTGGACAAACACGCACCCAAACGTACACGCTCAATTACCCTTCGCCCAAATGCTCCATGGTTTAATGATAGCTTAAGAGTGATGAAGCAACAAAAACGACAGTTTGAGCGTAAATTTCTCTCTACACGCCTTCAGGTTCATCATCAATTGTATACAAGGAACAATGTCGTAAATACTGCACGCAAAGGCAATATTGATTTTGAAAAAACAGATTATTAGAAGCTAGATATCTAACTCTGATCAGAATCAGCTATTTCACATGATTGAGGGGATGTTCCGAGTAAAATCTATTCCTTTATTGCCATCACATGCATGATTCTTCGTATGACCTGGCTGAATCGCTTTTAGTTGTTATTTTTCAACTAGAGAACAGATGAACATCGCAATTAAAGTGTTTATGAAACGAAATTTTCGACCCCTGTTTTATTTGATATTCTTATAGTTTTTGACGCGCTGATTGACGTGGTGTGATTCATTTTTTTCTCGGCCAAGTTTTAGAAAGTAGTTTATTTTTCGTCTGAAAGTGAGCATTTTGAGTAACAAGACGTCCGGGGTCTGGAACCGAATTAGTTGCGGTTTGACGTCACTGGTTAGAGTGGGTTCTTTATATGATTCGTCATAATAAGCTTGAAACTGCGTTTTCCCGATGCAAATAGTCGTTCATGCACGTTCAGTAATCATACAGTTTGTATGCTTTGTTTAATATGCTTCTACTTGTCGTATTTCAAACATTGAGAGGCATAAGTCGCAACTCGGACAGACGCATATGGTCCATATGTCGGATGAACTGTGCTTGTGGCAGCTTTCATAGACTCTCAAATACTATACAGTGTGAAAGTAAAACAAAATCCCTTGGTATGCCTGAATATATTATATTTTATTTAGATATCCAAAACAGAAATATAACCACCTACTTTCAAGAGAACTGTTCAGCCGCAGCCGTTCAGCCGTTCATGCTAAGTAATGTGTGGATAGTAGTTATTTGCGTTACCGCGAGTACCGGCTACCACACTAGTAATTCACATCACAGACCGCGTCATATTCTTGATGTATAAACCCGATTTGTTGGCAAACAGAAAACAATGCGAAGTGATATCTATTTATTTTATAGGCTCATGACAATTATTTAAGTTTGGATGTTTGCTTCGCATCATGTTTCAATCAACTTACCTTATGCGTGTTAATTGGATGGCTGCACGTTTACTATTAGCGCACAGCTGACTTTATACGAGTAGATGTATCTACACACGGCCACAGGTTAAGTTTTAAACCACATACATTCACGCGGTATCGAATAGAAATGAACCACTTGTGTTACCAACGTTTCTGTAAATATACATCAAGTCCAGTCGGTATCAACAGCTCAAAAGAAAACACGTGAAAATCCGATGATTTATCCACGGAACATATTGAATATATTCAATGGCGTACACTCGACGCACCACTTCGCTTTCTTTGTGCATATTTAATGTACTATTTTGTTGTTAATCATGATGAAGATTAAGCAATGAATTTCGTCCTCTTGATTTAATAGCAAGACTTGCGATTTTCTTTAGACACTTCTGACTTTCTTTAGCATTTATTATCGATACGTTCTATTTTCACTGCCGTGATTCTGCTATACTTGTTTATGTTCCTTGATAAGGTCGATAAAACTACTTTGCAAAGTCATAGAACAAAAATAAACAGCACTACGATAATCAGCGAAGCACGAACTATAAGAATATCAAATAAAATCGAGGTCGAAAATTTCGTTTCATAAGCACTTTAAAGCACTCGCCGTTCGTGTTCGTATTCCCATTGCGAGTTTTCGTTCTCCCCAACTTTCACTCGTGTTGCTTGTGCGTGTATATTAATTGCTGTGATAGTAACATGAATGACGTCATTTCAACAGAAAAATGCCTCTCGCAACACGAGGCTAAGGTATTTCCCAGTTGAAATTATTTCCCAGTTGAAATTATTTCCCAGTTGAAATGACGTCATTCATATAGACACAAGAGCAACTTTCTCTTTGTTTTATAAAATAGCAAGTGTCGTAGGACAGAGGCAATCTAATACAAAATGCAAAATGACGTCATTTTTGCCTTTGTATTCTGAACTAGAATGATGCTTGACCAATCAGAGCATGCGCAGATTTGTTATTTTATAAAATTTGGAGTAGCCTTCGCACATCTAGAAAACCTGCGGAACAGCGTGTGCATATTACAATAAGTATTTATTAAAAAGTACAAAACTCTCAGAAGCAATCATTATATAGCAATGTAGTCATGCAGGAAGAACCCTGAAAGGGTACGCAAATCGAACGACACTTGAAGCGATTGCCGTGTAAACAACAACGCACAAGCCCGTAATAGCCGAATAATTAAACTATCATAATACTAAGAGACAAAACCTATAGTGCTGATTTCGGCAGATTCAAGAGATGTAACACATTTAAACATAAGTTTGATCGATTCAATAAAACATGTAAACACAGATTTGATCGAGTACACATCAGCGTACGGTTATCGAGATCGCGGTGACCAACCTGGCGTTTCGACTGAAATCCCTTGCAGGTCTACCGCGATCGGCGTGTGCGATTTTAAACATGATGAGCATGCATTTTATGAGCAAGATACTTGCCAACAACATTCCTTATGAATCTTATCACAAATTTACTATATTTATTTGGATATTTTGAACAAATGGCGCATGAAAATGAGCACATCGCGTGCTTTCGCAAAGCCTAATAATTACAATTTGCAATTACAATTATAATTACAATTATTTGTAATTACAATTTGTCGACAGGATCGGAAAAATACAGGAACTGAGCCACCGAAACCTAGACTCGACTACCACAGGTAGCCCGTGTAATAACACGCGAGATGTCATGAGTGGGAGACTTGAGAAAAGCGTAACAAAACACTCGAGCCGTATAGCCATAATATCGAAACTCTCACAATATCGCAAGTGTTGCAATATTTAAAGTGCCTATGCAACGAAATTTTCAAATTGGAAATAATAACATTGAAGTAATATTTGGTATCGCTTCTTTCGACTGCGAAAGTTTTAGTACGAACAATTAAATGGAAGTATGTTTATTTACCGTTTGAAGACCGTGCTTTTCCCCCTAAAAATTGAGACTTTTCCCCCTAAAATAGTTGGCATACTTGCACAACTAATGACATCACTCGACCCAGACCCCAAATTTTGATTGCTTTCTAAACTCTTACCGCAATAGCGTGTATATGTAAAAAGAAAATAAAAGGATTTGTTTCGTTCATTTTGTGGTAGAAACTTCGAAGTTCATAAATGAACTATTCACGAATAGATGTCGAAAATCGACGGTACATTCTTAATTGGATACGGCTTCGACCATGTATATTTTAAAACAAATAACTCGTTATGAATAAATTTTACACACCCTTGTGCACACTTTCCCACAAGAGTTTAGATTTTTAAAGGGTGTTTTGAACAGTCTGTTCGATAACAATAAGAATTCATGAAGATCCAAGTGATGTCATAAGTTGTGGAATAAAATATGTCTTAAGTTAACTTTTTGAGCCAAAAGCCGGCCAGTTTTTCAAACGCTAATAAAACATACTTTCCTTAATTATTCCCCCATGAAACTTTCACAATCGAAAGCAGTAATCTCAAACTTTACTTTAATGCCATTTTCTACAACTTGAAAATTTCGTTGCATAGGCACTTTAACATATAATATATATTATTTTATAAAATAATAAACACACTTTTAAAAGAGCGCAAAAATTCCGTATACTGTTATCAATACACGGCTTCGGGAAAATCAGTACATGCCTCACGTAAGAGGAAACTTATTATATAAGTATCTTGAAATAAATTAAACTTACCCCATATATTCATATGCACTGTCTGTCATATCTGAACTGACATTGTTGCCAAATAGTGCTTTTCTGACAGGTTCTGCCAGTACTTCTTTAGTATGTTCGCTGGGATATTGTGCGTAAGATAATCGAGTTTCATATGAAGTAACATCACAGGGTTTTGGGCAAGAGCAATTTTTCATAGAACTCTTCGTAAATTCAACTGGAAAAGAAAATATCATAATCGGTCAAGATATGATCGTGATCAATTTATATGCATTTGATACTTAAATGAAAAGAAGAAAAAGAAGAACTTACGAAGTTTAGGAAGTACACATACACCTTTTTGTTCAAATGTGCAAGGAGGTATGCCAGGCATTTCTGTTTTAAAGATAGTATATAAACACCCATAACATCCACGTGCTGAAATTGACCAACATTATACACTAATTTAAAGATTTTAGATAATGCCGTTTTATTTTTAGACAATATCATATAGTCAGTCAAAAATGTAAATTATAAAGTCAAGCAATCTACAGCTACTTGTTTTCAATTTCAACTGATTATGAAAAATAAGTATATAAACATGATGCATGAAAGTCGTTATCGATTCTCATTGCGTCCTGCAAGTGATTAGCGACGTAAATTTAGATCATAAAACGCAGATTATTTCTTCTAGCTCATGCGTATGAAACCACTCATAAAAAATCACCAAAAGCGCGGCGATCAAGCCGCTCCACCCTCTATAGTCCTTGATATGGTTTATATCCGATTTAAAACCCGAGACGAAACCGAGTGTTTTAGAGCTGATATATAGACCGTACTGCAAGGTTTGTAAATGTCAACTCATTTCATGATGAAAATTAACGTTATATCTCCGCCGCTAAAAACTAGGGAGAAATTTCGAGCGGGTCTATATCAGATATATATAGATCCGACTATAGTGATTTTCCTTTGTGTTTTGCTTATGAATTAATGATTAAGTTTAGAAATATATAGAAATATATATTATATATATATATATATATATATATATATATATATATATATATATATATATATTTAAAAAACTTTTAAAAATGTTTAAAAATGACAGGTTTGCTGAACATCTTCGTTCCGTGAGGATCAATGATGGTGACAAACCTGTAGCCCGCCATTTCAACAGCTCCAACCATTTGGTTTCAGACATGAAAGTCTGTGCCATCCTTCCCATCTCCGGTGGCAACGATAACCGCAAGCGGCAAGAGAAGCGTCTCATTTTTAAACTTGGCATCACGCATCCTCTTGGTCTTAACGAACGTTTTTCTTTTATTTAATTTCCTAAAAGTTTTTTGAACTTTTTATTATTATTAGCTTATGCACTTTCATTCCTTTTCAAGTCTTTGTTTCTATTATTATCGCCTAATCGCCTTGAATATTGGACCTGTCATTTCTCCCACCCCCTCAGTCTGCTTATTGATCGACTTTAAAAATAGCAAATGATTTAACTTTTCCCATCTCATTAATTATTAGTTAGTTTATTTCCCGTGCATTTGATTGGCTACTTTCTACCTGTGACACCCTTTTGGCATATATATAAGCCCTATTTATTTTATTTCATCGATCTCGTCTTACTCTGATGAAGGGCTCCGCTCGAAACGTCAGCATCTCGTCACTAAATTCTTGGCAGTTTACCACCTTTTCACTTTGCTATATATATATATATATATATATATATATATATATATATATATATATATATATATATATATATATTATATATATATATATATATATATATATATATAACAAAGAAGACAAACTTGAGTCACTTCATTTAAACATTTATTCACTACAAATTTGTTACGTATACCACACTCATCAGGTGAAATCGCGTTTGATGTTATGCTTAGGAAACTTGAGATATTATATATACATGTTTGGCGTCATAGAAATAGTATTATATTACATAGGTTAGCTATTGGTTGCAAAGCAGGAAGTTTTTCCTGTGTCTACAGGCTGACAATAGTTCGTTTCTAGAGTTCAAGGAGCTGAGTTGCGGATGATAAATAATTATAAACTTTTCATGTAGGCATAGGTTGCATCGCTTAGTTTTGTTCGAATAACTCTTGCATTTTTTGATGATTTTCCACTTCATTGAATATTGGACGTCTGATTCCTTTAAAAGCCAAACGTATTTGCTGAGTGCGGTAGAATGCTTATGCTTAACGTTTCTAAAATAATTAGTATGATTATTATAGCGCGTTTTGAATTGCCCCCCCCGTATGTCCGACATAGGTCTTCTCTTCTGCGGTATCTTCTCTCGTCACCGTCGCTTCATAAACTATACCCTCTGTCAGGCATTTACCAGAGAGTGGACACGAAACTTTCTGGCGGCAATTGCATTCTTTGCTTACATCGGTGATGTTGGTCTGGGGCTGTTTGGCGAGTATAGCTTTGTTGTGGGCTGAGATAACGTTCTGCATGTTTGCATGCATGCAGCTATAACTTGGCTTCAACGTGTTGCGGTTTAGTATCTTATGCAAGGGATGGCTTTGCGGGAAGCATTCGTCTATGGCTTGAAGAAATTTGTGCCCAATGATCGTTGCAACATTGGCGCTATAGGGTGGGTTGAACCATATAACGCTTCTCCTTCTAGGGCGCTTTGGTTTTGGAGGTTGCAGAGGGTTGTATTTTAGCGGGTAATTGTAACCACTTTTCTGCAGGGCTGCTTGATAGGGTGGAATAGCCGAGTCGAATGATTGCTTATCCGAGGATATATTGGATAGCCGTCTATTGATTGCCTCTGGTATGTTGCGGACTATTGATGATGGATGGTTGCTTTGTCGGTTTACGTATTGTGGGACGTTTCCAGGTTTTATATGCGGATTTTAGATCAAGTGTAATATCAAGATAGTTGACACATTTCTTGTTAGCTTCGATGGTGATGCTTAAGCTTTGGTCGCTGAATGTCTTACAAATGTGTTTCATAATATTCTCAATCTCTCTCGGCGTTTTATTAAATGCTGCATATATATATCCATATATATATATATATATATATATATATATATATATATATATATATATATATATATATATATATATATATATATATATATATATATATATATATATATATATATATATATATATATATAATATATATCAATCAATCCTGCTATATATATACAGGGCCTTCTGCTAATGGAAATTTAACCAGTGACTTCTGGATCTCTCAAAATACCAGTGCAGCTCTAGCGCAAATTGATGATAATCATCAATCTACCCTAATCGTAGCCGTAATCCCAACCCATAAATATGATTAAAGGCTGTTAAGTTCTTAATATAACTGGATATAATATGAAAAAGAGAAATAAGAGAACTCCAATATGTCGAAATATACTTACTGACAAGATTTTCATAGACGATCTGATCTGAAGAAGTGCATAATTATCACTCGAAATGCTGTCTTTGAAAATACCTAGTAAGTACTCCGTAAGTATTCTTTATTTTTATTTTTCATATTATATACGGGAAAATATGTTTCATGCTGACGTCGGAAACGAGTTGTCGCGGTCGCGATTGAAACATATTCTTACTTGGCATTTCTGCGCAGCCACAATTTTTAATAATAAATGACACGCGACATGCTTCATAGCAAAGTGGCTTGGAGTAAAGTGTTGTTCCCGGCAGTTTCTTGTTCTCACATTTTGTCTTGTATATGGTGCTGGTAATGATACGACCTGAAAGAAAAAGTGCTATTAAACTATTTATTTGAACACAATTTGTCAAATACAATTTGTTAATTTTATGTTCGGCATTTAAATAACTTAGATAATGCAGTTGTATCATTCACTGTAATACAATGCACGTGTATTATTGGCTGCCAATTATTTAAGAAATAGAAAACATTTTCGTGTTTCCATACACTATAGAAACACGAATGCACTTGTGGGAGAACGAGAAATTGTTCGAGTTCTCGCAAACTTTCACGAGATCTCGCAAACTTTCACGAGACCCCGCGAGACTTCAGAAAAGCGTAAAAAATACGAGCCGCTATGCAGGGCGAATGTTTCTAGCTTTTTAAAATGGGTGTTATTAAAAGTTAGACTTAGAGTAAAACAAGCAGATATTAAGGTTTGCATAAGGCTTCGCGTCACCTTGTCCATTTTTAGTAAATATGATTCAGCCTCACATACTGTACCTATTTTAAAGTTTTGAAAGTTATTGTGACGGAGCTCATGTGTGAAATACCGATAAAATGATGCAGTGACGTGTTTTTTTGCTCGTGTATCTTTGGTTTTTACTTATCAACATCTTTTCACGAGTAGTTTCTTTAGCATACTTTCTTTCTCTCTTTCATTTCTGGAACTGCTTGTTCTCGCGGCTATTGGCTTTAATTTGTCAATGTATTATGCATTACAAAAGTCGAAACATTGATTAAAACCAGTTATGTTAATTTTTCCAACATTTTCGAAGACAAATCCTTGTGTTTGGATACCTTCCAAACACGCGGCTATTGACCAATTACGTACCACACACACTATAGTATACATATAAAATAACATTTTGTAAACACAAGCGGTGATTGGCTGAAAGCTATGTTTCTATAAATGAAATAATGCATGGACAGATTACGCCATTATATGGAAAGATTACGTATTGATAAAGAAAGCTATTGCCATATTTTACTTGTTTCCTTCGGGGTTATTTTATAAATCTAAATATCCAGTACTCGTGTTTCTCTAACTATATGTGGAAACACGGAAAATGTTTTCTATTTCTTAAATATAACTTTTGAATTCCATGAGGTTTTGGACCAGCCTAGAATTTTAGCGCTAAAATTTTAGCAAGGTCTGAAATTCTCTGCGTATTCGGTGCGTTAACGATGAATTATTACTATACATTAACAGAATTTTAATGCATTCGAATTTCTAGATATTGAAATTATCTGGAAAATCTATTGCTTTGGTTTCAAACTATATATAGATAAAAAATGTTAAGTTTTGATTGCAGTTGAAAGATTGAAAACTTGAAACTATAATTAATGTGATGCTCTGAATGAAATTCAATTTTTGAGAGAACGTTGCAACAGCCTGCAGTTTACGAGCCACTTAAAAATACCAAAATTAGTTTCAATTATATCATGTCAAATTTTGTCGATCAGAGTAACCATGTAGATTAATTATTAACATTATTATTAATTTTTTGGGAATATCTAACCTTGGTTCTTGTCACTGCAACAAAAGTGCATACAACACAAGTTCAAAGCAAAATAAACAAAAAACAAATATTCTACATAAAATTAAATGCAATTTTAAATCTCACACAACAAATTCTTATCAAAGACAAAAACTACAAATTTCACAAGCACGAGTTTTAAATCCCTGTTCACGACCAATTAAATGTACAGCCTGTACAATTAGTAAACTCAATATTTACAACTTTTCCACCCGTTTCTTCGCATTTCTTCTTCACAGGTGTTTCCATCGCCATGTCAACACTACCATCTTTGCCCTCATCATTACTCTTTCTTTGATTCCTTTCAACTCGTCTTGTAAATCGGACCTACACATTCAAACGACTTTGAAACAGCCTGCTTCATAAAAACATCTGGCCCTTGGTAGGTTAACAAAGACCTACAATCTCTATGGCCCGTTCGTGTCATTATCAGCTTATCTGGAACGCCTTTCTCCAATCCACGAGTAACTGCCGTTGCCCTTAAACTATGATTAGTGAAGTGACCTTCAATTCTAGCCTGTAATTTGCACAAATTGCGCACGGCCAAATGTATGGGTTAGGGTTACCGTCATTAACTAAGTCTAAGCCACCGTATTACCGCATCAAACAACATTATCACAATGTTGCTTCGTTCTTAATAAAACCCCGTCATTAACTAAGTCTAAGACACAGTATACGGTGGGCTATATTTCGTGACTGCGTGTCATGGAATTACAATCCTGTTTTTTCTAAAGTCGCCATTTTTAAATGTTTATTTCCTGACAGGAAACTCCTGAATACTAATGAGTTGAGTTCGCCCATCAGTTAGCGTCTTCTGGCGGCCATAGAATTCCAAAAATATGGATCTTTTGTGCAGGCATTCCATCCGCCCTGCGGTCTGGGCACTGGGGAGCATGGATGGGGAAAAGAAACTCTAGAGGTGGGGTGGGGGTAGTGGTAGAAAAGGCAAGCGAGGGGATTATTGCGGATTCGTATTTCTAGTAACTAATAATAATTCTACTCGCATGAGTTCCAAGCTCGCGAATCAACACGAGGTTATTCCCAGATGGTCACCCATCCAAGTGCTAACCCCGTTCGACCAGGCTTATAGCGGTGAGTGGCAGCGCCATAATAGCACACGCTACCCGTGCTTCGTCACCATTGTTTTCATTATTACTGTTGTCTCTGTCAACAGAGGCAAATCTACTGCAAGCCATTTTGTTATTTTGTAATTTTCGCGCGCTTTGAGGTAGTGACGTCATATATATATTTTTTGGACACCTCCGTCCTGCAATGATTCACAGTATTCGATGGAAATGACGTCACAGCTGCCGGACATTGAGAATTAACTAGAGTATGTTGATAAATAAGGAACGAGAATGAAGTTTGAATGTATAATAATAGACCTTATTCCATGAAAATGGTGGCCTTATAGCCTCGTTTCAGAAGAAAAATTCTTTTTTGGCCGCCATTTTGGAATAAAGTCAGTTCGGTACCGGTTTAATTATTCCAAATAATAAGACAAAAAACAAATACATATAAAACTTCATTCCTTTATTCCCTCGAGCGAACTCATGGCGAATACGACCTCTCCCCAGTCTTTTCCCTCAGTCCAAAATATATTAATTACATAATAGAAAAACATTAAAACAATATAAATTGAGTCTTCTAAACAAGGTCTATAGATATTATTCCAATGCGTGTTAAATTGTTCACCTTTGTTAAATGTGTAGCAAAGACCCATTCTTGTAAAGACTGGTTTGAAGTGTTTCTCTCCACATTAGGGACTTTAAGATCTACGACGGCAACCTAGGACGGCGACGGCAGTAAAAGCAATACAAATTTTAGTATTTGAATGAAACCATGGTCGATTGACTAGCGTATTTGACACTCCAAGCTTGTTTTATGCTCTCCAAAACGCTTCAATGTTCCTAAAACGATTATAGTGTCTGTGTAAAAGTCAGTCTTAAGTCTCATCTCTCCGCGAGTTACCGTCGTCCTAAAGACGTGAAAATGCTCTCAGTGGCGTTGTAAACAGAACGAGAACGGCGTTGAAATTACTCTTGGGAATAAAAATTATTCATTCTTATTGTTTCGCATGAAGATTATTTTGTTTGAACGACATCCCCGTCCTAGGTTGCCGTCGTAGATCTTAAAGTCCCTATTGTCTACCTTGAAAGACGCAGGAAAAAAGCATATTTTCGTTGTCCATTTTATGTCCTCCATGCTTCAACACTTCTTCCATAGAAGCATTAAACATTTTTTCCGAACGAAATGCCTGGTCTTTACGTCTTTCTCATTTGGCAACAGAGCCAACACTTCCGTCAAATTCACCCGCTTTATGTAATCCTTACGCATTGGATTAACGTTGCAAATCGTGATTGCAGGGAATATGGCATAGTCTTGGTTGATTAAAGTATCACGAGTTACAACATCGAAAGATAAATACGATGAAACAAGATTTTTTGTAGCCACTATAAAGATTGCTGTTGAACCAAGTAGACAAAGCAACCAAATGAAACGTCTGATCTTTGAACTACAAAACACATGGCAAATACCATGAAGAGTTGTTGATTCTGTAAATTGTCGAAATAAAGACTGTCCTGATGGAGAGATCTTTTCATCACACTGCGTTCCTTTGCTTTTCATGTTCACAGTTGATGAACTATCAATCGTTGACGAATTATCCATCGTTGTTGATTTTGAAAGATCTTGTTCGTAAAGTCTGAAATCACCTGGTTAGGTTAGAAATCCAATAGCGTAACGGTAATTATGCGCTGTAGTTTGATTATTTATTTATTATTTATTTACCGATACAGCAGACCCCTCGTATGAGTATTATTTGCCGGGTTGGTCAGGGAAAAAAATAAGTTCAAATAAGTTAAAAAAATAATAACAAGTTTAAACTATTGAGAGGTGAGTAAGATTCGAAACATTTTTTCGAAATTGGACAGAGTTAGTACAGTTCATAAAGATTTCAGACGGGAGAGAGTTCCACTGGGTAATAGTTCTAGGGTAAAAGGACAGTCTGTGTGATGTAGTGGTCGTGGGTGTAGGGATAAACGAATGTTCGTGGACGTGTCTACTTCTGCGTAGTGGCGAGCGCAGGTTTCCAACTGGATTTACTGCAACAATATTGTTGACTATCTTGTATAGCAAAGTCAGGCGGGCATCTACTCGTCGTTGTTCCAATGACCTCCAATTGAGAATTTTTAACATCTCTGAAACGCTGGCAGTTTGTTCGTATCTCCCGAGTGCCCATCTGGCTGCCCGACGTTGGATCATCTCTATGTTGTTGGAACCGTTGTTTTCAACGCCTTTCCGTGGGTCCCACACGGTACAACAATACTCAAGCTGGGGCCGCAGTATTGTTGTGTACGCCTTGGCTTTAAGGGATGGTGAATTTATTCTTAGGTTGCGCTTAAGGAAACCAAGAGTTCTGTTTGACTTTGCAGTAGTTTTGCCAATGTGGGTGTTCCACTTCAGGTCTTGTGAAAGGTGCACGCCAAGGTACTTGGTGCTTTGTACGGTCTTGATTGGTACCCCGTGGAGTGTATAGTCATGCAAGAGTGGGTTTTTCTTTCGGCTCACACGAAGAATTTCGCACTTATCGGGATTGAAGCGTTCCCATACCTCGAGGCTGTTCAGATCAGCCTGCAGCTGGTTACAACTATCTTGCGTGTCGATTGTCAGATACATGACAGTGTCATCAGCAAATAGGTGGACATTTGATTGTACATACTCTGGGAGGTCATTTATGTAAATGAGGAACAGTGCTGGTCCAATAGATGAGCCTTGAGGGACCCCTGACATAACAGGCAGGTAGGAAGATTGTTCACCATCGACAACAACACACTGTTGTCTGTTACTGAGAAAGCTGGTTATCCACTTCAGTGAGTTTTCTCTGATCCCGTAGTACTCAAGTTTCGATATAAGTTTCTTATGACACACTTTATCAAAGGCTTTAGAAAAGTCCATGACAACTAGGTCAGTCTGTTTTCTAGAAGCCAGGTTTGAGAAAAGTTTGGTAGTTAACTCCAGAAACTGCGTTTCGCAAGATCGACCTTGACGAAAGCCATGCTGTAGATGGTATAAGATTTTATACTGTTCAAGATGTGATATCATACGACTGGTGATGATGTGTTCCATTAATTTACTACAAATGCAAGTGAGCGAGATCGGGCGGTAGTTAGCAGCACTGTCCTTGTCCCCCTTTTTGAAGATGGGTGTGATCATCGCCATTTTCCAGTCGTCAGGTACTGTGTAGATAGAGAGCGATCTAGTAAAGATGACCTGAAGGACAGGCGCAATCATAGGTGCCAGTTCTTTTAACACCTTTGGCCGAATTTCGTCTGGACCAGCAGCTTTATTGGGCTTGAGATTTTGGAACAGTTTCAGGATCCCCTCTGATGTGATGCAGATATTCTGCATGGATGGATAGGGGCTGCAGGTAGCACGTGGGAGATCAGAGTTCGCGGCTGCACTGGAGAAGGCAGAATAGAAGGTTTCGTTGAACAGAGTAGCTTTGGCTATCCGGTCCGACACAGTTTGACCTTGATTTTTCAGAGATGGAATGCCGATGGAATCAGCTCTTGAGTGCTTAAACAGAGACCAAAAACGTTTGCTTGCTTGGTGAGTGTCAGTAGAATCAGTTGGGGTGATTACATCTTCAACATACTTCCAGTACGCTGCTCTAAGTTTCCGTTGAACGAGGTGTTTGATATCACGATACCGCGGGTCCTTCTTGATATGTAATTTGTCTCTCTTCTTCATGAGACGTTTGATTTCTTTGTCTACATATGGGAGACCATTTCGCTTCTTGATAACTTTCCTGGGAATAAACTTGGTGATGCTTGCGTTGAGCTCTGTTTTAAACGATTCCCATAACTGATTTACAGGAAGGTTTAAATCGCTGCTACTCGACTCAATAAAGGAATCGCAAAATTTTGACATATGGTCGTGGAGTCCCTCCCAGTCTGCTCTCTTGTACAAATATATTTTCCGAGGCTTCTGTTTATAGGTTATCGGGCTTATGTCAGCCTCTACATACACAATTCCGTCGTGATCGCTTATGCCCGGAATGATCTTTAATTTCTGTATACGTGAATCATTGTTGGTAATAAACAAATCGAGAGTATTTTCACCTCGTGTCGGCTCAGTGACCAATTGGGTAAGGCTGTTATCATTAAGCACGTCAACAAACTTTGTTGTTATGTCCGAATGATGACAATTTGGTTTAAGGCAGTTTGATTTCCAGTCATATCCTGGCAAGTTCATGTCGCCGGCGATCCATATGTGTGCATTAGTCTTACAAGCCATGGTAACAGATGACTCAAAATTTTTCATGCTTGACTCGTCTCCCTCGTGAGGATGGTAGAAAGCACAAACATACAAACTTTTGCAGCCGGAAATACAAATTTTAACCCATAAGATTTCACAATCAGTTTCGAGATCATGTTCTCTTATGCAAACGTAGTCACGCGAAACAGCAATAAACACGCCTCCACCCTTTGAATGTTCTCTGTCACGACGGAATACATTATATTGTTGGCACAGATCCAACGGGAATACTTCGCCGTTTGCAATGTCGCTGTTTAGCCAAGTTTCCGTACAAACAATTATATCCGGTACAGTGGTTTCTACAAGATTACAAAACTCTGCTTTCTTGTTTCTTATTGATTGGGCGTTCAGGTTTAGGAGACGGACTGGTCGGGACTTACTGCGTACAGAGCAAGGACTTGAATGCGATGTGAAGTTGGAAGTTTTGCTCGCGTTTGGTAGAGATGAGGCGAGCAGGTCACCAGGAAATAAAGTTGTATTTACATTCACATTTGGCGAGGACGAGGCAATCGGGATGCCAGGACTTGAGAAATACTTGCTTGAGTTGGACAATAGGTCAAACATGTTTGACAAGTCGAGGCTGTGGTACGAGAGTCTTGTAGAGTAGTTGGGACAATCACAGGCAGAACAGAACCACACAACCCCGCTTGAGGATAAACTTTCAAGCGGCACAAAGAGTGCAGGGTTTTGACACTGAGTGCATGGAACCACCGATTACACTCGTCGCAACATAAACCGCGATCGTTCCAGGAGACATTCAAACGACAAAGCCCACAAGCGAATCTACCAGTTGGAGATGTTTCGCTGTTATTACATGGTCCAGGGTTCTCCATTACATCCCCACACATCAGCAACATACTGCACAAGAGATTTCGTGCAAGTGATCTTGACGCCATGTTGATGTTTCCCAAACGGCGAGAGTGCTGAAGAGAAGCTTCGTCATTTACGCGAATAAGTGAACTTTCGTACGATAATTTCAATCCTTGGGTGACACTAATTATATCAGGAGCAATAATACTAATAATATCGGCCTTGTGGCGAATAAATAAAGCACAAAACAACACAAAACATGGTGCAACAAAATTTGTGACCGCCATTGCTGGCGACCCCCTGACCACCTCTGATTAAGCATAAATTACGGGAACATCAAGGAATATATGATTAAAATACAAAGAAACTAATTGTCACTCCACGACATGTTGAATAAAAGAATTTAGTTCTTAGTGTCTACTCAATGGTTAGAGCGTCTCACAGGTAATCAGAAGGTTATAAAGGTTCGATTCCTGTCCGGGACTCAGAAACATTTTCTGAGGATTTGAGCAAGGAACAGCAATGGGAACGAAGATGGCGCCCACCTATATATGCAACATTAGTAATGGCTTACCTGAAAAAACAAATATATTCCAAGTATATGAACAAATATTTGGAAATGACGACAAAGATGATTTAGTAAAACTTTTCAAAATATTTCTGGACGACTGTTTTACAATTTGGAGAAGATCTGAGGAGGTCTTACAAAATTCCATATGCTACTG
The DNA here is from genome assembly GCA_035772405.1 of Chrysogorgia sp. JL179-B06. Lineage (NCBI taxonomy): Eukaryota > Metazoa > Cnidaria > Anthozoa > Scleralcyonacea > Chrysogorgiidae > Chrysogorgia > Chrysogorgia sp. JL179-B06. Next base: position 6,958,088 of record JAYKKM010000148.1, read on the forward strand.
AACAGCCTACATGATAAAAAGACAGACGATATTATTATATAAATTATATATCCTTTTCAAGATTTGTAATCACGGTTCTCTTTACCCAACGAGCTAAACACATATATGCATGCATTCATAATTAAAGAAGCATAAAAATACAAAAATAGTATAATACTACTGCATTATATAGGCTCCTTGCAAGTATTCCCTGGTGGAGCACGAATGTTTATAATGATGTATAGCCGATTTTCCATTGATTATTCGCTCGTTTGAACGTCGGAACTTTGAATTTATCCTCCAGACGGTTGTTTTGCATAATGTTGTTCTTAGGGCTAGTTTCTACTTTGTCGTTTCGGTCGTTCGTTGAGAAAGACCCAAAGAACCCAAAAGACGGAGTGGAAACACAGACTGTTAAATTCAAGTTCCAGCGACCACAACGACCTCAACTATCCGGAACGACTGCTCTTCTCAAGTGACGGACAACAACGCTGAACGACCCTGCAAACGACCGTTAACGACCTATAGTGGAAACTGGCCTTAACGACCTGAACGACCCAAATGTATATGCTATAAAACCTCTACGACCCAAGTAACTTCAACGACCGAGTGGAAATAATGTTGTCTTTAAGGTCGTACAATGATGCAAGTGGAAACTAACCATTAATATGAAGGTAATATTTTGATTTACTTGGTTCGAATGGTAGCTAGTTACTGTACCTCATTACTGAAGGCTTCTGAAATTTCAGAATATTATTCAGGATAAAAAAGAGTCAGAGGTGGAAACACGCCACTGAATTTGGAAATATGTTAAACAGATGATACATGCATGCACGCACAGTCATAATAGTCAGCTTTTCATAATTTGATTGGATATCACGCATGCACTGTACAGTATATAATATTGTTAGATATTGAGTTCTTGTCTCTTGACTTAATCTAATAGTGATAAATAATCACTATTTAATTACAAAGAGAAAAGGTGGTGAAATGCCGAAATTCTTAGCAACGAAATACTGACGTTTCGAGCGGAGACCTTCACCAGGGCTCCACTCGAAACGGGCTAAAAATCTCTAAAAATCTCATCAGTTCACCATATTTTCTCATCAAATATCAATTTAGGAGTTATAGAAAGACGTTGAAAGTATCCTTGAGATAAATGAATCATGAAGTCAGTTTCTTGAAGAAATTCAAAGAAAACAAACTATATTAATAATTTATAGCAGGAAATACAATCATAAGCAAGGGTTAACAATCTCGTAATTAACGGGAACAATACAACAGATAACAATGATATTGCAAAGGCTTTCAGTAACCAATACTTTTCAACGATTGGTCAGCGAAATTAGCGGCAAACATTCCTGCCAGTGATTGTGATCCCTTACATTATGTGACTCCGCTGTGACTAGCACATTTAACTTCACAATTATCGATAAAGAAGACTCAAAGAGGACATTAAATGAAACGAAAAGTAATAAAGCATCTGGTCCTGACAAAATTTAGTCCCCTCGCAAGCGAGATCGCGAAGCGAGGGTGATAATCTCAACGTGGCAGGGACTCATTTCTCACTAAAGATTCATATATATATATATATATATATATATATATATATATATATATATATATATATATATATATATATATATATATATATATATATATATATATATATATATGAATATATTAGAACTGGTGAAGTGACGGCTTGTGAAATTATATGTAATATATATATATCTGTACTGTAGATATATGCATCAAGCCTATATACCTCAGAAAAATTTTCTGAGTCCCTGACGGGAATTGAACCCGTAACCTTCTGATTGCCGGTGAGACGCTCTAACCATTGAGCCACACGAACTCAGATGGAGAGCGAAGGTTAATTAATGGTCCGATGTGATATGTGTGATATGCCTACTCTTTCGAGTCTCAACGTATCGTGTTCAGTTAATATTAACTGCAAGTTATATGTGAATATATTAGAACTGGTGAAGTGACGGCTTGTGAAATTATATGTAATATATATATATATATCTGTACTGTAGATATGCATCAAGCCTATATACCTCAGAAAAAATTTCTGAGTCCCTGACGGGAATCGAACCCGTAACCTTCTGATTGCCGGTGAGACGCTCTAACCATTGAGCCACACGAACTCAGATGGAGAGCGAAGGTTAATTAATGGTCCGATGTGATATGTGTGATATGCCTACTCTTTCGAGTCTCAACGTATCGTGTTCAGTTAATATTAACTGCAAGTTATATGTGAATATATTAGAACTGGTGAAGTGACGGCTTGTGAAATTATATGTAATATATATATATATCTGTACTGTAGATATGCATCAAGCCTATATACCTCAGAAAAATTTTCTCAGTCCCTGACGGGAATCGAACCCGTAACCTTCTGATATGCTGGATATTTGTGTATAAAGTGGACGGGTATTCTACGATTTAGCGATATATATATATATATATATATATATATATATATATATATATATATATATATATATATATATATATATATATTATATATATATATATATATATATATATATATATTATAATAGGTACGTGTGCTACATATGTATTTACAGCTCGCCAATTCCAAATCTGTTTTCACAATTGAAAATGGTTAAATATTGATCGAGATAACGTTCAAAACGAGGGATAGGTGACAAAGCCCTAAAGGTCGCTTATAAGCTTGCTTATAACCATGGGTTGTTTTATAACGCAACCAATGGTCTCGTTATTCCTATATGCTACCAGCAATCTTTTATTACATAATATACGACAATTTTATTATACAAAATATGTTTGTTAACAGGTTGTTTAAATAGTTAAGGTTTAGTTTGATTATTCACTGAGCTATCGCGAAGGTTAGCTAATGGTTAACTTGTACCCTGAAGATGACATTGTAGTCTAAAATTACGTTTGGTAGTTTTTAAACTTTTTAACTTTTAACCTGTGTGTAAGACATATTATGAAGCGAACATTATGATGTATGTATTATATGTATATACATGTCTCATCTATTTTAAGGCACACCACACCGGTTTGTGGTCTGAAAAATATGATTCATATATTCCACTTGTAACGCGTATTCGTCTTCAATATTGGTGTGCAGATGATCCAGAAGTGATCCATTATCGGTTGTAGGAAGGTAGATGCAACTTTTGCTGATACGAGGAACCAAATATTTTAACTATATGCTGTTTCTGACCTTCATCTGGGCAATTGATAAAAGGAGAATAGTGCGAATAGTGCGAATAGTCGACGAATATAGTGCGAATAGTCGACGAATAGTGCGAATAGTCGACGAATAGTGCGAATAGTCGACGAATAGTGCGAATAGTCGACGAATAGTGGTTAGGATCTTTGTTGTGTTGGGGTTGGTACTCCTTATAGTTTTTATAACCCGTTAATTTACGGTAGAGTTCCAACCCCAACACAACAAAGATCCTAACCCCCCGCCTAGTTTTATCAGTCCATGTTTTACAACATGCCGTATTTGCCCAACTATTCGCGTACTATTCGCACTATTCGTCCACTATTCGCCGACTATTCGCCGACTATTCGCACTATTCGCCGACTATTCGCACTATTCGTCGACTATTCGCACTATTCGTCGACTATTCGCACTATTCGTCGACTATTCGCACTATTCTCCTTTTATCAATTGCCCCTTCATCTGATAGCCTGCAGTCAATCTTGAAATCACCATGCATATTATGCAGTACTCTTGGGTAAATTTATCTAATAAGGCCAGTTCGTAATGTCCACTGCGCGTCAAAATGACGTGTTCTGCGTCGGGTAAAACTTATTTTAATTCATAACATCAGGCTAAAACCACAATATACATTTGCATTTCTATTTACACTTGAAAATTCGTTATACTGTATTCCCCAGCCTGATATGAATTGAAATAAGATTTATCCGACGCACTGACTTATTGTCATAGAATAGTCAAATGAACACTCTTTGTCCCAACTGCATGTATGGTTGTCCAATTACGTCCTATATACATGTCACTTATGAGCTCTCAGCTGGAACTAATAAAAAATATGAATATAGAAATTCGCTTCGCGCGAAAATATTCGCCTAGTGCAAAACCGCCATAAGCGTCGAATCTCCACTGGGCGGAAAATAAAATTTTCCTTTGTTATGTGAGATATCGCGTGGAACTAATTTTTAAAAAAGACAAAAGGAAAAGTCGAGTACAGTATGAGCACAGAAATAGAATATGAGTATGCGAGCACAGAATATGAGTATGCGGGCACAGAATATGAGTATGCGGGCACAGAAGGGGACAGAAGCGTTTCTGAGCGCACATCCCGAGCTTGCCAGTTGCTCCATATTGTAAACACAGTACTGCAATTCATTTATGAGTGATATGCCAAATAAAAGCAAATATAACCTATTCAAATCTTGTGAAATTGTTGTAAATCTATAAGCCATTGATCACAACAGTTATTCCCTCAAATGCAAGGAACAGTGGGTGATTTTAGAAATGTTGATCGAAACGCAAAGTTGTCAAGTCAAGCGAAGATTTATATTTAGAAACGTAAACACTGAAGTAAAACAGAATCAGGGAGCAATTGTGCCTGAAACCTATATAAGAATAGAAACCATTCTAAGACACACCAGTATGGAAAGAAGGGAGAGGGAAGCCAGAAATTAAAAAGTGAGCTAGAAGTATTCGATAATATTAAGTCTTCTAGAATCAAGTAAGGGATAGAATTTGTATAAGTAAATTTTAGTTAGCACTGTATAGAACTGGCTCGTTCTTTAAAAATCCCGTTTATTTTATCTATAATAGGTTTAATTCATAAATTGGAGAACTCCAGGACAAAAATAAACGGGATTTTTTAAAGAACGAAGCCGCTAAGTCAGTAGGAACAGAATACCAGTATAACGCTTACTATTAAATGGTCATTAAACCGTGTCAAATTGTTGAAAATTGTCATACTAGAATTGCTTCGTTCTTTAAAATTCCATAGCTAAAATTACTTGGCAAAAAGTTATTAATAAATACGATTTCACATTCTTGATTTATGTCAGTAAATTTAAGTTAAAAAGTTGACGGATATTCTATAATCGCTCCTGAGCTATCAGTTGGCGGCTGGCCAAATAGTGAAAGCTCGAGAAAAAGCTTGTTATCGTGTTGGGTATATAGGTCTGGTTTAATGCTAAACACATTGAAAATTGATCATCTTAACGCTGACCTTATCATTTCATAATATTGCTCTTATCATTTCATAATATTGACCTTATCTTAACGCTGAACTTATCATTTGGTCCGGAGACACGGACGCGGACGCCGAGGGTATAGCAATAGCTCTTCTGCACTAACGTGCAGGATATAGATATATACGACGAGGCCGTTTGGCCGGGCTGGCTGATTGCCGAATAATTTCTAAGTACATAAACCGTTTTTACGAAGGGTATACACGTTCTCGTAATATAAGAGACACGTACGTTACGTATGTAGACGCCGTAATTCCAAAACTGTTTTCAGAATTGAAATCGAGTAAATATTGGCCGAGATAGCGTTCAAAATCTACATACGACGAACCGGCTTTTAAGGTTTGTTATCGACAGACGCGGTTTGGGCACTGGGGACCATGTATGGGGAAAAGAAACTCTAGCGGTGGGGTGGGGAGTAGTGGCAATCTCGTTCCTAGAGCCTGCGTTCCCCCTGACCTGCGGGGGAAACGGAGACCGCTGGGATAATCCATCGCCGGAAGTATTTTGATCGGCTGACTATAATTGGAATAATTAACACTTTTTCTGTCATGGATTAATAAAAACAAAGAGGAACAATGTCGTTCGAACATGCGTGAACAAAATGTTTTGGAAGACCTTTCTATCTTCTAGTTCTATTAAGGCTTCTGGGTGGGCGAATATTATTTGGCTTCCACCTTTCGTTGCCCGTTTGCGCTAAATTGTAGAATACCTGTCCACTTTCGCTATTTCATAGTTTTATCTGTTGACAGTTAGTAAAAGGGTCAAATTACAAAAAGTTCGTTCTATTTTAAAACCCCATTTAATTTGATAACTATCAACAAGTACACCCAATATAAACCTTCGACATTATATTTAGAAAGATTTTAGAGCAACCTGGTTTGTATTTCTGCCTTGCGGTTTCAAAAGTGGACGGCCCGAACGGGTATTCTATAATTGCTCCCAAATTGTGTCTTTTCCTCGGACGACAATACTCTTGAGCGTTTCATATTGATGCTCCTTTATTACAATATCCCTTTATTCAGTTTTTGTAAGGACTTTCCTAAAGCAGTGTGAAAAATATCAATATCCTCGTCCGACAAATTATGCCAAAAGCAAAGCAAATGTTTGTTCGCAGGCAAACCGTAACCATGTTTTTCTGTTTCCGGCGATGGATTATCCCAGAGTCTCCGTTTCCCACCGCAGGTCAGGGGGAACGCAGGCTCTGGGAACGAGATTGGAGTAGTGGTAGAAAAGGCGGCCAGGGGATTATTGCGAATTCGTATTTCTAATTAAATTACTAAAGGATACTGGTGACTCGATTACTGAATCACTAATTGTTTTTTCAATTTGTCACTAATAGCTGGAGTATTTCCTGATGATTTAAAACACGCAAGGGTCTCTCTAATTCATAAATCAGTTATAATAAATTCCTCACAAGGGGAGGGTTTTGATAATCTCGCCGCGGCAGGGATCAATTTCTTACGAAAGGTTTGTATTTACGGATGCATGGTAGAATTAACTCCAAATAAGGAAGTAAAAAGTCGTTTTAGGTGATCCGTTTGAATCGGAAAATATTTTAAATGGTTTAATATTGATCGAGATAACGTTCAAAGTATACGACGAAGCGGCCGGGTCGGTTGGCTGATTGCCGACTAATTTAACTTAGTACATAAACCTTTCTCTGGGTATGCACGTTCTCGTAATATAATAGGTACGTGTATTATGTATTTAGACTCGGTAATTCCAAATCTGTTTTCAGAATTTAAATCGAGTAAATATTGCAGGCCGAGATAACGTTCAAAATCTTATCGAAAGAGACTACAAATACAAATACGCGGTCTGGGCACTGGGGATCATGGATGGAAAAGAAACTCTAGGTATGGGGTGGGGTGGGGGGGGGGGGGGGTAGTGGTAGAAAAGGCGAGTGAGGGGATTATCACGGATTCGTATTTCGTGGAAAAAATTATCGTTCATCAACTGTCCGGTTTTCGTGTAAAAAAGGCCGACTGAAACTGCACTTCTTGGATCTACAAATCAATGGCTGGTCAATACGGATAAAGGCCTAATTAATGGCATTTTATTCCTAGACTTAAAGAAGGCTTTTGATACTGTAGATCATAGCATTTTAATTTCCAAACGTAGAAAGTATGGCGTAGTCGGCACTGTTCTTCAATGGTTTCAATCTTAATTCAAAATAGAAGCAGGTTGTCAAGGTTAATGAAAAAATATCGGACATCAGACCAATATACTGTGGTGTATCCCAGGGTTCAAACCTCGTGGAACCACTACTTTTCTTCTTTATATAAAAGATCGATATGCCCAATTGCTTGGAAAATTCAAGCACAGCCTTGTTCGCAGACGATACCAATCTTACAAGCAAGGGATCGACGTCTGTTGAAATTAAACAAAAACTCAACACCGGCCTTGAGAATCAGAGGATTGAACGTGTACCCAATAAAAAGTACTAGAAACACGTTCCGCAATAACCCCTCGCTCGCCTTTTCTACCAAACCCCATCCCTAGAGTTTATTTTCCCCATCCATGGTCCCCAGTGCCCAGACCGTGTCTCTCGATAACAAATCCCAAAAGGCCGGTTAACGTCGTACGCAGATTTTGAAGGCGTTATCTCGGCCAATATTTACTCGATTTCAATTCTGAAAACAGATTTGGAATTGCCGAGTCTAAATACATAACAAACGTACGAGAACGTCCACACCCTTCGTTAAAACGGTTTATATTCTAAGAAATTAGTCGGCAATCAGCCAGCCGGCCCGGCCGCTTCGTCGTATACTTTGAACGTTATCTCGATCAATATTTAACCTGCGTTTTCAATTCTGAAAACAGAAAGTCTAAATACATAACACACGTACCTATTATATTACGCAAATGTGTATATCCTTCGTAAAAACCTCTTTATATAGTTCATCAGATCACCGGTCGCCAATGTCCGCCCTTCGTGTTGCAATAATATTGTCCGATTCAAACGGATCACCAAAAACGACTTTTTACTTCCTTATAAGGAGTTGCATGGTCCTACCATGCTCCCCTTAAATATATAAATATATATACAAATCTTTCGCGAGAAATGGATCCCTGCCGCGGCGAGATTATCACCCTCGGCTATATATTTGAACACGGCCCATTGAAAACCAGGATTCCTGAAAGGCCACATTGTGTAAATAATTTTCAATAATAATAATAATTATTTGCATAATAATTACGGGATGAAACTCTGGTCATCGAAGAAGAGTTTTTAGGAGGAAACTTTTATTAAGTTTCAGAGTATTATATTATATGTGAGACATTTACTAGCTAGTGAACTGAGGTGAATATGAATATTCCCCTATAATATATTCAAATACATATATGGAAAAAGTGACTGCCCCAACAAATCAAAACTATTTAAACACGAAAAGTACGTATGCTAATTATCTCGGGTTATACGGTGAATGAAGATTTGTGTTCAAATAATAAAAAAAAGTAAACACGTTTTTGCTTTTTTAAAGCTGTTAATAATCAGTTCCAAAGACAATTTTGCAAATATGTACGAGGATGTTATTCAGGCTTTAATTTGATTTATAGCATGAGTTGTTAGAAATATATCGTCGTCGGAATATCTCATATAATTCGAGTTCGTAAATCCAAGATGGCGGTCGAATTAAAACCCGTTTTCGCTTTTTTAAAGCTGATAGAAATCGGTTACTAAATTATTTTTGTAGGCCGCCGCCGATATGAAACTCTCGCTATATTGTGTCGAACATTAGCTCCTCCTAGTGTCCAGGGCCTCCCGGACACATAAATGACATATGATATTATTATGGATCTCTGATAACATGGCGAAAGTTTTGTTGAAGAACATTGTATTCCTTCTTCCACACAATGTAAAAATCCCGTGAAAGATTAATAATATGTGCGAGATTGAGGAGGTCCGTTCTAGATTACTTTTCTCACCTTTCAACTCGATATTTGCCATTTCTAAATCCAGAATTTTATAATTCATTATAATATATTGTCAAGCTATATATATATATATTATATGTCTTTCACGCATTTAACAGTCTGTTTCTCGGTTTTCCACCTTTTGCGCGCTTTGAAGAAGAGTAATATTATTTAAGTAGTATTAAAATGGCTAACCATGACTCGTAGCTTAGCTAAAGTACCTAGCCTGCGTATAAAATACCAGTCTCGCTTGCTTATTTGGTGCGGCCAGGCATAGATTGAGTTAAGGATGTTCGTTGAAAGTTCTACACGCAGCTCTCCTACGGCCACAACCAACTGAATTAATGAGCCGGTCAACATAAGAAAGCCCCAACTTCAACTTCACAGTTATTTTTCCCTTCCAGGCTTCCAGTTGACCAGTTACTAAATCTTCACATTTATGGCTACGTTTACCATCAAAATGCGCGCAATTGTTCGAAGATATATATAAAGTATAATTACTACAATGATCAACAAGCCATTTATACAACTAAAATCCAAAATTTAACAATACGATTTTCATACTTGTTTATGTGATCATGCATATACAAAGGAATGGCTTTACCAAAAGATGCTGGTTCTGCTAGTTACTCGGGCCTCCCCCCCCTGGGGGGAGAGCACGAGTCTTAAAAAGGGCTCTGTTTATTATTATTATTTAGTCGTCGTCGCGAAACGGCAATTATTGCATCATTGTTGACTAAATTTGTAGACTAGTGAGCGAGACTATGAATGTGGGATTACTACACATGCGCAGTGAAGTGATCCCAAAAATCTTTTTGTCCTCGTACCCAGGCTTTTCACCTTTGCGAAACTGAAAACACCGCCATTGTGCTTTATTTACTCATCTGATCCAGTGATCTGATTACCTTTCTTCGAGTGCTCTTCACTGAAAATCTTTGATGTGGCTGGCAACTGGCAAGTATCTTGATCTTATATATATACGCTCACAATCCCGATCGCTTTCAAAACGGGTTGGTCTACGATTTCGAGAACCTGTACTCGATCAAATTATCTGTTTCCAATTTCCATACGCTTTTTGTCTACTAAATGTTTAACTAAATGAGACTCAACATATGAATGCTGTATGGAAATATGTTAATTGTTCTGAGGTAACTGTAATATTTTTATAAGCTTTGTTGGCTGTATTGTTTATTGTTATGTTATACAAAATAAAGTTGATGCTATGAGCCTATGTTAATATTGTTTAGTAATTAGTTGCTATCGAATTTTACCCTGTTTCACTTGATATTTTACCTGTAAGCTTAAATGGAGCTCCAAAATGTTCTGGGTTATCAGTAAATTTGTATCGATTGCTCATACATGTATTATTATACACAGATGCTTACAAATGAACACACAGTATATAAATCTGTGACACCCATACCAACTAGGCAACTATCAAGATCAAGGAGTAAAGAGTTTGTTGTTGTTTGCTAGTTTACTACCAGTGACGGGTCTGAATTTTGGCCTTGACTACATGGAAAGCGAGTTGGCTCGCTAACCGAAACAGTAACATAGTTAACTATGCAGTAATCTGTCTTTATATTGCAATTAGCTAGCTGTCACTACTATGTATAAAGCCTCTCAAATAATAAATATGCGAAAATTATGAATATGTTTACTGGCTCAAAATGTTAATATAACTTCAAAGAAATAATGATTTTGAATTACATTTCTTTAAACTATTTTATAATAGCTTATGACACCTTGCTACTGCCAGCTAAATGGTTTGATTTACTGCTATGCCTTATACACTGAGAACAAGATTAACTTATTTAATGATTGCTCAAACTGAACCTGTTTGCCGGACTGACCATATGAATTATTATTAGTAATTACATGAGCACAGGCCGGCTTGCTTGCCAGGCTGACCCTGTTGACTAGAAGTGGATTAGGTCAGCAAACAGGATGGCTCATTTGATGGAGCAGACTTCTCAGTAAGCCAGCTTGGATACTGAGTCAACTCACCTTCATATAATCAAAGCTGTTGGCCAACACTATGTTATGGGTTTGCAATGATGGAAAATTTAACCAACCATTGTACCTACAACTATAGATTTGTGTATATTGAATTCAAATCACTGAATTTGCCTACAATGTCTTTCAACAAGCCACTAATTCAAGAGCCCGAGTTAACGCCTAGCGGGCGTCTTGTTCTTCTTCAAGCCCCGTGATCGATGTAATTACGAAGGTAAACAAAAGGAAAAGCTCGACGAAAATCCAAAAATCGTATGAATTCAAAGCCATTTGTCCGTGACTAATTCTACATGAATATGGATGAACTTGGTATCAAAATACGCGCCATTTAATGTAGATTTCGAATATGGCGCTACCTTAATTGTGTACATGCTCTGTTGGAACTAGATCCAGTTTCTTTCCGCACATTTTCGCAACGCGACGCTGATTCCGGACGGTTTTCCTTGTTAACTAGCCGCAAATAAATACAAATGTCCGTGACTAAATCACTATGTATTGCACTGAAAATTAGTGTAACATATGTCTCATGCCTTTATCTTTCGTAATCTGCAGCTACCTAAACAATATTCTTGACGTACTAAGAGCAAAATCGAAAAAACTACTAAATTTGGCTAAGTTTATATAGGGAAATATAAGGGGGCGTGGTCATGTGTAAGACGATAAGACTTTTTGTTAACCGAGAGTTTCATATAGTATGTCAGAGACTATTAATCAAGCTTTCATTATATATGTATAATGAGTTCTTATAGTTAGTACTTTAAAATATATCGTGGTTGGAAAATTTTATATTTTGCACATGTTCGTAAACAAGATGGGGTCGGAAATCCAAGATGGCGTCGAAAATCCAACATTTGTTTCACTAATAACGTTTTAAATAGTTGTCCTACAAAGATGCACGATATATCAAAAGAAAGCTAGTGGCACTTGATTTAATTCAATATATAACAGAATTATCGTACAGCAAATTAAAGCTTTTTAATGTTGAATTTCATAAATCCAAGATGGCGTCTATTTTATATTGTTTCAGCCCAGTGTAAGATATATCGAAAAAAGCACTTGGTATGAGTTTTAATATAATGTATACAAGCAGTGTATTGTATGTAATTGCACCCAAAAAGTAAACAGTTTGGACTGTTTAATTATTTATTAATTGTTTATGTTTTATGAAACAACGAAAACCATGAGCCAATGCAAGCTTTATAGTTTAAAGCGCTCAGCTGAGTTAGGTCCACTGAAAATATATTCGGATTGGCAACTGAAATGGTTATTGTCTACATTATATAAAAGCATCAAACAGTAAGCGGGCGAGTGATTGTTGCGTACACGTATTTCTAGTTAAGTTAATGTAATCTGTTATGTAAAACTTATGCTATAAAAGATCTCTGTTTCTCAGGGGTATTTATAAGGCTGGCACATCTTGACTTGAAAAATGAAATTTCCTATTTTCCAGAGATTTTGTCCAAACTAAGTCAAACTTACCAAACATATTTATCATACAGTAGGAACTAATTTACGATTTTGTTTCCATGACAACAAGGTCAAGTGACTCATTGGCGGCGATATTGGATGAAAACGTAAAACGTTCTTGAGGCACGCGAATATATATATGTTATTTACCGGCTGGGAGGTCCGTACTGGAAAAATATTTTCCCGAAGTCTCAGAAGCGGCCCGAGACCGAAGGTCGAGGGCCGCTTCTGAGACTGAGGGAAAATATTTTTCCAGTACGGACCGACCAAAACGGTAAATAACGTGTTTATTTTTTTCGAGCAAAGTAAAAAAAATGCAATTTTTTGGCGCGAAAAGTTGCGAGAGGTCCGTACTGGTGTGATACGGACCTCGTACTCGGCCAATCAAAAGGCTCTATTTTAGTTACGGACCTGAGTTACGGACCTCAAAAAAAATAAATATAATAATTTAAACAATTAAAGAGATTAATTTGATGCGAACTTTAATTACGTTTATCGTGTTAACTGAATGGTAGGAATGATAAACAAAAATATAAGTCATATAAGAGAAATTGTAATTAGAGGAAAAATCATTCGCTAAATTAAAGTTTCCATTTTCGTTGAAGCTATACAATCTTGTAACTTAGCATGATGAACTAGATAAATATTTGCATCAAATTACGCTGTTTAATTGTTTAAGTTATATACACTCGATCGCGTGCCTCAAGAAGCTTTTATTTTTCATGCAATATGGCCGCCAGTGAGTCACGTGACCGTGTTGTCATGGTAACAAAACTGAAAATTATTCCCTACTTTATGATAAATATCACCTGAAAGTTTAAGTGAACTTGGGTAAAATCTCTCGAAGATATAGGAATATTTAAGTCTATATTTTGCTCAATTTACCCCTAACTCGGGTTGGATTTTTGCAGTGAAATCTAACTAACCCGTGTTCGCCCTGGGTTACACTAACCCAGCATCGGATGGTCGGGTTAGTTAGTGTAAATAAAACTGGGGTCGCCCGTCTTACACAAATAAAAAATCGCGGCGAAAACTTCACCTGGTAAAAAACCGCATTTTAATGCGAGTTCGCTAGCACTGTAAGCGCAACGTGGGCGAATCCAGGTTAATTGCGTAGTGTAAATTGGGCTTGAATCCAGGTTTTAAAATATTAAAATTATTTAAATTACTATATAGATCTGATCAAACGGGTTATTCCATTTTATTTATTTTTATATTCTGATAATTTACATCATTTGATTTCCCCTACCGCACTATAGTAGTTGTACTACAATGTTAACTATTATATTATATTAAATAAATTTCTGTGTTTTCAATGTGTGACTTGAAGTTTGGCTTTTACATCTAGAAGAAAATGTATAAAAATATTGAAATAGATGTGTTTTTGGGTATATAGAAAGAAATGTAGAAATTGATAGCGAATAATCTATTTGTTTTAGTTGAAACAAATTTATGTTCGTTATTTCTTTAAAACTATATTATGAACTAAACATGAGCATTGTGAGATAGTTTCCGATATATAGCAGGCCTTCTATATACGGCACAAATCATGTATGTGGGTGATGATTTGTGACAGCCAGTGAACCAAAATTACCGCTACGCGTTTAGAAAAGTAGAAAGTACTTAACCAAATTGGCTTAAACTTACTTTAATATGTGTGTTCTTTAGTTTAGTTTATTAGATTTATCACTCGTAGGTGAACGGAATACCCCAACAGGCTAGAAGCCCAATTATAGGGTTTCCGAGGGCCTACGATTTAAGGTCATCATCCGAGAAGGTTGTTAGCCGACTTAGAACGATGATGAAAAAATCAGAAGAAAATATAAAATTGATCAACGCGAAAAATATCTGCCATGGTATATTAAAGGAGGTTCCCTTAAAATCATAATATATAGATTGATGAAAGTGGAACGAATTACAATCAAAGGGGAAGTTAATGAAATAATCCTCCCCCATGATCACCAAATGTATCGCTCTCGTCAACAAATTTGGCAACGAAATTTGCCGCATTTCCTCATTCCCTTTGTTACAGCAACCTCTGCATGCCTTTAGTTTAGCTGCATGCACCAATAATCCATATAGGTCTTCTTCTAGGTCTTCCATAAGCTACTATAATCGCGTAAATATTTGAAATTATAAAACAAGCATTTTAGTGAGTACCAAATACGCTGGTCAATAACCGTGGTTTCTATATACTTTTAACTGCCGTCGCCATCGAGGTTGCCGTCGTATATATGTTAATATGTACCTGGCGTCGTCGGTGCGTCGCAGTGACCGCTGAGCTGGTTTCCATTTATAAATCAGATGAACCAAAATTCTTACAGGTAAATGCGCACAAGAAATACTGAGTGTTCTATATTGTTAGCCTCAACAATTAGTCTGTATATCATGTAGTGCAATTCCAGCGACGTAACGTCATGTTACGTGCCGATCGTTAGACCGCAATATGGCTTCGGGGGGAACAAGTGACAGCACCGTCATCAAATTTCAGGTTGAGAACAGGCTAGACAGATATAGCATGAGCATCCAACAATCTCTCAGCAAAATGGGGATGGCTAAAAGGGCTGACTCAAAAGGACAGATCTGTTTTTGTCTGGTCTTTACTTTTCGTTAGGTTAGGGTTAGCTACGGTTAGGATAGGGTTAGTAGTTAGTATAGATCTAGAAAATGTGAAGGTTCTTTTGAGTCATTCCTTTTAGCCTAATTCACCCAGCAAAATCCGTCTTGAGAAAAGTTGAAAACTGCAATTAAATCAGATTATCCATAAACTCCTGCTGTCATCCGCGAATATTTGTAACGTTTTTGCAACAGAATATTTTACAGTGTGATTGCGAGCAGTGATCATGTGGTTTACTGCGATATCAATGCCTAGGGCGCGTGGCCCCAGAAAGCGCGTGCCCAGCAGATACTGCTTCTGCCATAATATGGTTAATCTGGCCCTAGATCTATTATCTTGACAGAGGATGTTATCTCTATTCTTACGTTTGGCCTCAATAAAATTGAGAATCTATACGAATTTTCCTTCGAAACCCCTTTTATACTTATAGTTACCCTTTCCGAAGTCCTTCAAAAAGTCTGAGTGCTACGTCTGATCGCTTGACCATAAGGAATTTTCTGAACATGATTTCGGATGACATGTGGTCGAATGAGGGCGATACGTTTGGTGAGAATTATTTTATTAACTTCCCTTTTGATTGTGATTTAGAGGTTTATACCCATCAATTGTAAACAATACTCGAAGATCTAATTTCGTAAGAGATTTAATCATAAGGGTAGTGTATACTTGGTGACAGGGAAATAGCGGGAGAATATTTTGTACGTAAATTGAACGAGGAAATAAAGGATTAGAAGACAAAGTTAAAATAATGAATAAAATGATAGAGCTGATGTGAATGCCCGTCGAGAAGAGAAGGTATATAAATTGTAAGTATAAACTGGATTCGTTTGTACCTAAGGAATTGAATATTAGAAAATAGTATGGAGCGCCAATTAAGCCCTTTATCACAGAGAGTGGTATTTCAGCAGCACACCAACCTTTTACAGTTTTCAGTTGATTAGTATACTTGCATTCATCGGCTCACTGCACAGCTAATATTTTGGTGTTTTTGCTTCCATCGATCCAGCAGGAACATTTGAATACATAATTCTTTCCCAATTTTTTGTCTTGTACCTCAACCTAAACAGTAATTAAAAGTTACCTTAAGATTTACGATGGTAACATCAACGCCGACGAGATTAAAACAAATTCATATTTACCACCGTTTCTATATTGTTCTTAGGTGAAGATTTACTCCCTAAAATTATTTCATCAACATGCATACTTTTAATAAAACCCAGTTCAGACGCCGAACTTTTCACGAGCTAAACCTAATTATCAATTAGTATGGAGGCCTGTTCTGGTCAAAATTGGTTATACAGTAAATAATTATACCCAAAAGATTGATTTGTAATGAGAGGCGCGAATTTATTTACACACAAAATATATTTACGGCTATAGCCACCTTTATTTTGCACATATCATCTTAGTAATTCCAGAATTGTTATCAGGTTTTGCTAAACCTACTCATCTCTCCAGTTTGTTCCATGATAGTATTCAGTTTAAGCGAGGCGCTGAATTAGCTGACCTATAGCTGATTGCAGAATCCCTCTGTAAAGTCTCTGAAAATATTCCCGCACTAAGTTTCACCGAACTTGATGATGAATTCATCATCACACCTCAACAAGTTGAATACGAACTGTGCCAAATAAAAGCTCATAAATCTACTGGACCCGATGAAATACCAAATTGGATTCTTAAATCTTGCGCGCCTTTTCTCAGCAGCTCTATAGTGTGCTCTATTCAATTCTTCAATCGCCCAAGGTTTTTGGCTACCAGACATTTGGAAATGTGCTGATGTCCTGCCAATATCAAATTGCCTAATCCTAAATCAACCGACGATGACCTATAACCAATTTCACTTACTTCTGTTCTCAGTAAAACACTCGAACGTTTTATCTACCGTTGGCTTTTCACCTATATCCGTCCACACAATTGATCCATACCAATGCGGAAATATCAAAAAGTGTTCGACGACACACCAACTTATTCACCTCATTCACCATTCGTCATAAGATCATGCATGCATGATGGACTTCTCGAAAGCTTTTGATCGCATTGATCATAATATTCTTCTAACGAAACTTTCAAATTTAGATGTTCCTCCCATATTATTGAACTGCTGCAGGTGTGCTTATTTCATACGAAATCGTCAACTTCGTGTAAAGTTAGGACAGACAAAATCTGACTGGAAACGAATCAATGCAGGTGTCCCACAAGGTACCATTCTTGGCCCATTGTTTTTCTTGTTGATGATTAGTAAGTATATAGTAAGTAAGTAAAGCCTTTATTTCAAGAGGGTAAACACTAAATAGTGTAAAACACTAATAAACTTGTGGCCCTCAAATTAAGAATAATTACAAAGTAAATAAACACTAAAAGCAAACAAAACTATACATACAATTAAATAAGAAACTATCATAAAAACTAGAATATACAATAGTTATCTATCAAGGGTTAAAGAGTTAAAATTTTCTGATTCTCAAACGACTGTTTTCTAAGAAAATTCCTAAATGTTTTGACAGTCGGACGTTTTCTGATATGAATTGGTAAAGCATTCCATAACTGACAAGTCGATACTGTAAAAGTGTTACCACCTTCAGTTTTACGTTTAAAAACAGGACATAATAAATTAAGATCACAATATCGTGTAGTCCACGAATGTAAATTACTATTTAATTGAAGAGCATTTATAAGATATGAAGGAACAGTTTGCTTTATACGCTTGAAGGCCAATGTACACTTTGAGATATTTGTTTCTTCATAAAATGGGATCCAACATAATCGATTGAACAGCTTCACAGAGGATGATCGAAGTTCGGCATCTAGAATAACTCGCGCGGCCTTTTCTGTAGTCGTAAAATTCTATGTAAGTCGTTTTTGCTATACAATTATTAGTTCATAATTGGCCAAATCATCGCATTGTTCTCTGCTTCAGGGGGAGACAACTCTTTATTTTATTCAGGATTCCTATACGTTGAGAAACCTTTTTTGAGAGTTTATCCGCATTATTTGAAAAGTTTAATTCATTGACAATTCATACAGGCCCAATTTTCAACCTCAGCCAACGAGTTTCTTAAAGCATATCGTAGTTGACCAATTTTGTAAACATCGGCAGAAGAAACAATAGTTGTATCATCCGCATATAAATCAACATCAGCCGAATTTACATAGAGAGGAAGATCATTAATAAACAAAATAAACATGAGAGGTGCAAGAATACTCCCCTGGGGCACGCCATGTGAAATGAGCATCTGGCTTGACTCTCTGTTATCGATAGGAACAAACTGACGTCTCTTACACAAGTAGGACCGAAACCAATCTACAGCGTTTTCATCCATTCCATAAATGTTAAGTTTTGTCAATAGAATTTCATGGTCAACCATGTCAAAGGCTTTGCTATAATCAATTAACACTAAACCACTTACACAATTATTATCGAGACCAAACAATAGTTGATCTACGATTTTAATTAGAGCAGTTTTAGTGCTACGATATTTACGAAAGTCCGATTGATGTGAATAAAGCAATCTGTGTTCACATAAGTATCCATAGAAGCTGTTTTAAATGTGTCTCTCCATAATCTTTGATAAAACTGGTAAAAAGGAAATAGTACGGTAGTTGTTCACGTCAGATCGAGTTCCACTTTTAAACAAGGGAGCAACTTTCGCAATTTTCCATCTTTGTGGAAAAACGGATGATTTTATGGAGAAATTTATTCATTAATGAATAAATTAATTAATTATAAATAATGACCTTACAACTACTCTCCCCATAGTACATAGATGATTGCAGTACATGCGAAGTCGTTTCCCGGCCATCCTACAATTCAACGCTTCAACCAGATCTGAACACTCTCAGCACCTGGACCGAATCGAACAATATGCGTTTGAATGTAAAGAAAACCAAAGAATTCCGTGTATCCTTCTTGAAATTTCCTCCAGAGTTTGAATACCTTACATGTACCATCCATGGCGCCCCACTTGATGTCGTAGACAGCTTAATTCAAACTTCTAGGGATCACCATATCCAGTGATCTTACATGGAACAACCACGTTACAAACATATGTGCTAAACTAGTAAGCGGCTATATGCCTTACGGACACTGAAGCGAAATGGCGTCCCAGCTCATAATCTAATCACTGTCTTCTTACGAATCACTGTCTTCTTAAAGTACGTTTAACGTACGTTTACACACTGCGATTTGTCGGGCCGATTTTCCAAATATGGGCATCCAATTGATGGCGTTAGGTTGACGTCAGCAAGTCCCGACACTGAAAATCGGGAGAAAAATCTGTAGAAAAGTCACAGATTTTTCCAGAGTCGTAGCGATTTTTTACTGTAACTATGACTACCGAATAAACGCGCGTATATTTAAAAAAAAATTAAAACAAGAAAATAAATATATCGACCGTAAACTACGAGTGTATAGCAGACGAAGCTGTTAATAATATTTAGTAAAAATCGGGAGTAAAAATCGGGAGTTACGTTTACACACTGCGATTTATCGGGGATGACGAATTAGCGAAATTTACCGCGAATCACGTAAATATTCGTCAGTGTCGGCCCGACAAATCGTAGTGTACGTAAATATTATGTAAATATTATAAAATCACTATAGGCAACATAAAATTGCTTGCAAATGGCGTGAACAAAAAAATGTCGGAAAGTGAAAGAGACACGTCTTTGGCTATCGCAACTTCGGCTTTGATGGTTTTGATTATGGCGGCAATAAAAACAAGGAAAAAAAGAAAAAGGTCAATTTGGGTGAAGAAACTATAAAGGTACGTTTACACACAACGATTAATCGGGCCGATTTCTGGTTTAAATGCATGTTAAGTAATGAGAGACAGGAAGACGCCAAGATAAATGAGCCCACGGGACACTCCGCTGACTGTTTCTCCACTTAACATCCAGCTAAACCAGAAATCGGGCCGATTAATCGCAGTGTGTAAACGTACCTTAACTAGTTCCGTATTTAATAAAACAGCTTCGTCTGCTATACACTCGTAGTTTACGGTCGACATGCATATTCTTTTTTTTGTTTTAATTTATTTTCAAATATACGCGCGTTTATTCGGTAGTCATAGTTACAGTCAAAAATCGCTACGACTCTGGAAAAATCTGTGACTTTTCTACAGATTTTTCTCCCGATTTTCAGTGTCGGGACTTGCTGACATCAACGCTAACGCCATCAATCGGATGCCTATATTTGGAAAATCGGCCCGACAAATCGTAGTGTGTAAACGTACCTTTACGCCTATGAGCTACATATATACCATTTGTATAGACCTCTCTCACAATGGCTGCCATTTTAAAATTATTCTTTTATGTACATATATATTAGCCTTTATAACTTCGTTTGAAAGCATAGATTCTTTGAATTGCCAACACACAAACGAGGCCCTTAATATATATATAAGATGCACAATGAAAGAGGTCTATGCAAATTATATTTCGTCGTTAATTGTGGTATATTATAACAAACTAATACCATGAATATGTCGGAAAATTAATGATTAAATGCCTGATCCTCCTCCCTTGATTTAATCACTAATTTCCCGGCCATATGTCATGGTATTATTCATTATAAAACAAAGAGATTAATTTTTATTGCAAAAAGTAATCTCACACCGTCCTCGTCGGGATATGGTAATCCATGAGTTCGAGTTAATTTCGAGTTAACCTCGAGTTGACTTAGAGTTACTGGGTAAACCAATAAACTGTCGACCCAACGGTTTCAGACATTACTAGAACACCATTTTGATGATAATGGTCAAAATAGAAGCTATCCCCAACACAACACCAATCCTAACCCCCGCCTTAAGTGTCTTCCTAACAATAACACCCCGTATCCGACGGTGTATTTTGCAGAATGGCGGAATGATTAATACTTCTTGAATAATAGATGATGTCCGCCCGCGGATCCCGGGGATGCCGCATGCCACAGGGGTTGACGATGTCTGGCGAGGTGGAGTCGAGATCGGGGTCAGTAATTGGTACTGAGGAAGCTTTCCAGCGGGTCGGCTTCGCGTCCACTCTGGTAGGACTGGAAGGAAGGTTCGAAGGTTGGTGAAGGTGCCTCGGTGAGTGACGGAGGTTGTTGGAGAGGTTCCCAGACAGATTGGGCATAAGAGCCGAAGTGTAGGACGAAGCTATCTGCTCCGCCGCTGTCGGACTGTTGGGTGGACGATGGGGATCGCGAGTGCTCGGCCCATCATTGGAAGCCGTTGGAACATCATCGGAAGTGGTCGGGAATGGTCGGAAGCCTCTTGGGAGGAGTCGGGAGGTGGTAGGATGGGGTCGGAATGTTTTTGTAGGCCATCTCGAAGCGGTCGGGATCTGTCGGAGGGTCGTCGGTATCCATCGACGATCGGTCGGAAGTGGTTGGTGTGGAGGTCGTTGGTAGTACGTGTTTCGCTGCTGGGGGTGGAATATCAATGGTGGGTAGTCAGCGGCGGCTTCCTCGTTGGCGGACATTCTCTATATTCAAGAAGTATTAATCATTCCGCCGAACTCATAAATTCCCTTGGTCCCATCCTGTATAGATCAACCACCGCATTTCCACGTCTTCGTCATGAGGACGCTAACTCGTAGAGAGTTGAGAGCTCATGTTGCTTAAAACTTACTTCAACACCGCCTGCAAGACACTAAAATTGTTTTAGAAGCACTGAAGCGCTTTCGAAATCATAGAACACATACGGTATATTATTTTTTTTGAGGTCCGTAACTCAGGTCCGTAACTAAAATAGAGCCTTTTGATTGGCTGAGTACGAGGTCCGTATCACACCAGTACGGAGCTCTCGCAACTTTTCGCGCCAAAACGTTGCAATTTTTTTGACTTTGCTCGAAAAAAATAAACACGTTATTTACCGTTTTAGTCGGTCCGTACTGGAAAAATATTTTCCCTCAATTTCAGAAGCGGCCCTCGACCTTCGGTCTCGGGCCGCTTCTGAGATTTCGGGAAAATATTTTTCCAGTACGGACCTCCCAGCCGGTAAATAACATATATGTAATTCAGCCGTCAAAAGGACCTTTCTGTTTTTGTCTGGTCTTTATTTTTGGATAGGTTAGGGTTAGCTACTGTTAGATTCAAGGTTAGGATTAGGATTGGGATTAGACTAATTATTGAAAATGGAAAGGTCCTTTTGAGTTATCTCTTTTAGCCTTGTCCGTGGGAGTCGCCTTGTAAGATATCAACAAACTCGTGTGACCATTCGTTTGCGCGAGAGGTCTAGCCAATCATGACCATCAAAATGACATGATCGACGAATGCGAGTTGCTATACAATTTATGAGGAGATAAGAATAATACCACTCTGATGAACATTCTTCAAATTCAGCAAAATAATGTAGCTAAGTTTATAATAAATAACCCATGTGCAGTACTATTCTGCCACTCAATCTCTGGAGTCTCTAAACTGGAAACGTCTAGATCGTTGACGTCATGACCATCGCTGTACCTTTATTTTTAAATGTCTGAATACCTTTTTTGACTCCAAATTTGAACTACTACCGAATATATATTTTCACCTATATCATACTAATAGTATAGAACATGGAGTCACGGGAACAGTTGTGTATTTTATATGACCTCTCAACATCAACTTCGCACTCTTAACCAGACTTACCTGACAGCACTAAACTTAATGCAGCATAATTCAAAATGTGCACTTAAAAAAAACGATTCAGGAAACCCAACTCAGACTGACAGTAGCCTCGCAACGTTCATCAACGACTCTCAAGGAAAACACAATTCGGGAAAACCGTCCTCAAAATATTGGATTTTAACCAATAAACCACCTTAACAACGATTCCGTCAAAAGTACACTAAATTGCGTAAGTTTGATAACTTATTGATAAAATGCAGATCGGCGAGAAAAGAATTTGCCATTTCCATTCTTTTTAATTCATATTCAGAGTGGATTATTTATTGATAACCTTTGCAGATGCTTTTTAATGTATGCATTTGGTGAGATTGCGAAAGGTCATCATTTATCAGATCAAAAGCCAGAGAAATTTAGGGTCAACTACTGTGAGGTTTGTGATACCCACAAAGTGGGAATCAGGTGTGGTGGTCATTCATGCGCAAAGTGTGGTGACACAAAATGGGGATACACTGAAAGCTATAGCGACCTTAGTGTCCTGAGAGAAAAATCTGTTCACAAGCGGTCGAGATGGATGGAGCGGAAACTATAGTTGATCTAGTATAGTTGATCTAGTTCGCTTTGAGCACATTGAACCAATTAGAGAAGACTTTATGACGGTCGACAACACATTAGCGAGCAGTGATAATAAAAGGAAGAAATGTTAGTAGATACGGGTACTGCATGTATATCGTTAGACTGTGTCGTAGAAGGGGGTCAAGGTGTTTAAACCAGTGTCAGACCTCAAAGAGCGAAGAACCAAGAAAAAGTTTTATGATAATCTGTTTGGAGTGGTGTATCCAAAGCTGGGATGGTGCGATCCTACAGACGAGTACTACTGCAGCGAGTGGCAAGCGCGCCAGCTTTAAGAAATAATTTATGGTATAGTTATAGAGGTGATGTCTATCCCTGAGGAAACCCACGCTGTCACCACCAACCCACTGACCAATAGGCAAATCAATGTTGTTGTACGTCTTCATAGACGACTTGTTAGGAGTGATGTGATTGATGCGCGGGTAACCCACACTGTGGAAAATTGTGAGGCCATGGGTGCGTGATACCCACGGCGGCTACTCAGTGAGACTATTAGACAGAGCGTTAAAGGGGTACACACGGTCTTACAAATTGGAGGTACTTTAGTCAACGAGACAGAGGTCCTCATTTAATTAAATGGGATAAGGAAACGACCAGCGAGCTTTTGAAACATGAATTAGAAGAGACTCATGGAATGAAGGTAGTAGAAAAACTCTCAAAGTCACTTTCTAAAAGCCATTTAGTGCACATTGACACGTTCACAAACAAAACTGCTTCCGAGGGTCAAGTGGACAGGGCATTTTTTAACGTTATAACTACTGGGGCATTTACCCCAGGAGGCCCTTTGCTTGCCCCAGTCGGAAGCAAAATTTTTGGTTTTTGCCCCAGTATAGACTGGGCCCTTTTCATCATTAATAAAGGTATCAGGCTTTCAGCTGCCTGCCTTCCCTATAATAATCCATGGAAATCGTCAAATCCCTGTCTTCTGGAAAGACACATTCTCGTCCCCAGACCCGATCCCGCTGGTGCCATATGTGCCTACGAGCAAATACAAGGCATTGACGAGCAAATAGATTGCCAGCTCATTCCAGCCCACTGGATGTGGGATTGTTAACACGTGACTGAGCGCATGTGAGAACACGGCGCTTGGAAACGATTTTTAACGCAACACTTGTTACGGATATGTGGTAGCCATAGCCTGCGTGGCAGGCGTTACGTTTGAGGGCGGTGGCAATGCATGTCATACGTAAAATGTAATCGGCCGATTACCGATTATATTAAATTGGCCGATTAATCGACTTTGCCGATTAGTTTCCGATTAATCGGCTCATCTCTTTGCAGTAGTAACAATTCCTTAAAAAAAGCCCTGGAAGTGGACAACGCTGCAGTCGAGCATGGGTCTGAGTAATTGTGAACAAGCAGAATAGCTGAATGGTTGGCCGATGGGAAATTTAATTTATTTGTAATGTTTTCTGAAATGCAAAACAGAACACAAGAACTAAAATAATTAACCGAAAGAGTTTAACATAATCAACATTATAACTTTTCGACTTACTCTGTCGAGATGCCATGCAGGAAAACGACCACTATTATCGTGACGGATGGAAAGAAATTTGGCAGCTGATAGTTTCGGAATCCACTTTTCGTAATGGTCACGGCTAAAAATATGAAAATAATGATCATTGCATATATTTTCTTTCTTTTTTATTTATTTAACTTTAGCTTCCAGAAACCTAAAAAGAAAAATGACATTATCGTAAACACAGCTGATCAGATGACATTGTATTAAATACTTATTTACTGCTACCGAGGGAAACAGTGTGTTTTGTGGCCCCGAGATCGCCTCGGGCAACAACGGCGATCGAGCGGTCACAAAACACACTGTTTCACGAGGTAGCAGTAAATAAGTGTTTTATTATATAACAAGTGTCAAACAAAGACAAAAAATGTTGAAGAAAACGTAACAGTTATTAACACGTAACAGTAAAATGTTGAAGAAAACGTGACAGTTATTAACACGTAACAGTAAAATGTTGAAGAAAACGTAACAGTTATTAACACGTAACAGTAAAATGTTGAAGAAAACGTGACAGTTAATTAATACGTAACAGTAATTAACACGTAACAGTATTAACACGTAACAGTTATTAACACGTAACAGTTATTAACACGTAACAGTTATTAACACGTAACAGTTGTTAACATCTAACAGTTATTAACAGGTAACAGTTATTAACACGTAACAGTTTTAACACGTAACAGTTAATTAACACGTAACGGTTATTAACACGTAACAGTTAATTAACACGTAACAGTTATTAACACGTAACAGTTATTAACACGTAACAGTTCTTAACACGTAACAGTTATTAATACGTAACAGTTATTAACACGTAACAGTTATTAACACGTAACAGTTATTAACACGTAACAGTTATTAACACGTAACAGTTATTGACACGTAACAGTTATTAACACGTAATAGTTATTACACGTAACAGTATTAACACGTAATAGTTATTAACACGTAACAGTTATTAACACGTAACAGTTTTAACACGTAATAGTTATTAACACGTAACAGTTATTAACACGTAACAGTTATTGGCACGTAACAGTTATTAACACGTAACAGTTATTAACACGTAACAGTTATTAACACGTAACAGTTGTTAACACGTAACAGTTATTAACACGTAACAGTAAAATGTTGAAGAAAACGTGACAGTTATTAATACGTAACAGTAATTAACACGTAACAGTTTTAACACGTAACAGTTATTAACACGTAACAGTTATTAACACGTAACAGTTGTTAACACGTAACAGTTAATTAACACGTAACAGTTATTAACACGTAACAGTTATTAACACTAACAGTTATTAACACGTGACAGTTATTAACACGTAACAGTTATTAACACGTTACAGTTATTAACACGTAACAGTTATTAACACGTAACAGTTATTAACACGTAACAGTTATTAATACGTGACAGTTAATGAACACGTAACAGTTAATTAACACGTAACGGTTATTAACACGTAACAGTTAATTAACACGTAACAGTTATTAATACGTAACAGTTATTAACACGTAACAGTTCTTAACACGTAACAGTTATTAATACGTAACAGTTATTAACACGTAACAGTTATTAACACGTAACAGTTATTAACACGTAACAGTTATTAACACGTAACAGTTATTAACACGTAACAGTTATTAACACGTAACAGTTATTAACACGTAACAGTTATTAACACGTAACAGTTATTAACACGTAACAGTTATTAACACGTAACAGATATTGACAAGTAACAGTTATTAACACGTAATAGTTATTACACGTAACAGTTATTAACACGTAACAGTTATTAACACGTAACAGTTATTAACACGTAACAGTTATTAACACGTAACAGTTATTAACACGTAGCAGTTTTAACACGTAACAGTTATTAACACGTAACAGTTATTAACACGTAACAGTTATTAACACGTAACAGTTATTAACACGTAACAGTTATTAACACGTAACAGTTATTAACACGTAACAGTTGTTAACACGTAACAGTTATTAACACGTAACAGTTATTCTATCTCGTCATTCACTGTAGCAGGGATCCCATGAGATTGTCAGATGCAAGCGTACAACCAGTGCTTTTCGCGCGCTTTACCAGTGCAGTCAAACGATTTTTTCGTTTGAGTATTAGTGCAAGAAATTAACAAAACGGTAGCACTACAGAATAATAAGGGTGATTATGATGCTAACATGCAATTAACACCAGACTCCAGGTCTGATCTGACCTGGTGGGTAAAGAATATAGCTACTGCATATAAGTATATAACTGAAACTAACCCTGCTTTCACCCTTACCACTGATGCGTCCACTAAAGGCTGGGGAGCTGTGTGCGGGCAGAACAAAACTGGGGGTCTTTGGAACAAAGAAGAACAGGGATTTCATATTAATTATTTGGAAATGAAAGCAGTTTTTCTTGGCTTACAATCTTTGTGCCATAATATTAAACAAAAGCATATAAGAATACAGTCTGATAACACCACAACAGTTGTATATATTAATGCTATGGGAGGCATCAATCCCAAACCTGTAATGAAATGGCACTTCATATTTGGGATTGGTGTTCAGATTGGGATATTTGGCTAAGTGCTTGCCACATTCTAGGTGTTCATAATGTTGAGGCAGACACAGAGTCTAGAAAATTTAATGAGTCTACTGAATGGTCTTTGGATGCAGAAGTGTTTGACACTATTATGAGACTTTGGGGCCCATTTGACATTGATTTGTTTGCATCTAGACTCAATTTGAAAGTTGCTAAATATGTTTCCTGGAAACCAGATCCCGGGGCTACCTTCACTAATGCCCTTTTACTGAGTTGGGAACATCACTATTTTTATGCTTTTCCTACTTTTAGCCTAATTGCAACATGTTTACAGAGGATAGAACAAGACAAAGCCCCAGGTGTTCTACTGGTTCCACTTTGGAGAACTCAATCTTGGTTTACAGTTCTTCTTCATTTACTGGTCGACAAGCCTCGACTCTTTCCTCAGTCCAATACCCTGTTGGTGCAACCCCACAACAATGCTCTACATCCTCTGAGAAAGCAAATAAGACTGATTGCATGCAAAGTCTCAGGAAAAATCTCCAACAGAAATGGCATTTCAGGCAAAGCTGCATATGTCATTCTGCAATCCTGGTCTCAGAGCACACACAAACAATATGAACCCTACATTAAGAGATGGACTGAGTTTTGTTATCAACGAGCGACTAATCCCTTTGATCCCTCTCTGAGATTAATTCTAGACTTTCTGGTTGTCGTGGTTGAACTCCATGAAAAGGGCCTGGCATACACAACAATCAATACTGCAAGAAGTGCTATATCTGCATTCACCTTACCCAAGGACAACTTTGCTATTGGAAGTCATCCAGTTGTTACAAGATTTATGAAAGGGATTTACAAAAGTACACCACCCACACCACGCATTGGTGACTGCTCAACGGGGACAGAGCCTCCACATGCTTGATATTGAATTTATGACCGAATTTCGTGATGGATTTGAATTTGTGCTTCCTGAGCATGTAAAACAGAGTCGTCCAGGATATCAACCACCATCTATTATAATGAAAGAATACCCTGCAGACCAACGCCTGTGTTTTTACACACATGAAAGAATACTTGAAGCAAACAAAGCCTTTACGAGGATTGGAAACCAGGTTGTTTATAACTCTTGTGAAACCATTTAAACATGTTTCCAGAGACATGTTTTCAGTTATGAAAGATGCTGGTGTAGATGTTACTTTGTTTAAACCACACAGCACAAGAGCAGCTGCCACTTCAAAAGCTAAAGCAGTATAGCTGTTCCTATTCAAAAGATCCTGAAAACAGCAGGATGGTCTTCATCTAGGTCATTTGATAGATAAAATGATAAAACAGTCCAAACCAGCAGTTTTTCTGAAGCTGTCCTCTCAGTTAAGTAAATTATCTATTGGTACTATAAATATACTAGTTATAAAGACATTTGGACATGACAAACTTTGTTGATGTTGTTTCTGTAAAGAAACTTGTTGTTTATGTATTATGTATAAACAGTATATTATATTATATAATACATTTTATTGTTGCAATGGTGGGTTCCATGCTACTATACTCGTGTGACTGTCTGTCTTTAAAATCTCATGGGATCCCTGCTGCAGTGAATGACGAGATAGAATTAGGAAATAACCTGATTGTAACATATCTTGTTTGGAAGATAAATTAATGCCTACCGTAACAGATTCCCTTACTCTTGGTAAAGATATTATCATAACTGGAGATCTAAGGGTTTTTTGTTCTATTTAGTTTAATTTATCACAAATTATTTCTGCGCCAACTAGAGTAACAGAGAGATCTGAAACATTACTTGATGTTATTCTTACCACAAATCCAGGATTAGTGCTAAAATCTGGTGTAATAAACAATACTATTAGTGATCATTTTACCGTTTTTGCTGTCCTTAATCTTAAAGTACCCAAGGTTAGACCAGTTAAGTTCGTCGGACCAGAAGTTATAAGAGCTTTGACTCCATTAAAACAAAATGCAATTTAAACATAAAACAAACCATTTATAACTCAAGAGATCGAGAACGAAATGAATATCAGAGATTCATTGTTAAAGTTGGCACGTCGATCTCGTTCTCAGTATTATTGGCATAAATTTCGAGAGAAAAATCGGGAAATAAAGGCGATGATTAAACTTGCAGAAATTAATTTCGATAATAACGAAATAATTAGGAATAGAAATAATTAATATAATACACTGCTGTAGTGAATGCATTGGGAGAGCTCGGAGTAGACAGACGATACATGGACGATCGTCAAGGTCGTATCCTCAGACAGGAATCGAACCTGTAACCTATTAACATATCCAAACATTACCGATATACTATTATTATAGTGTATCGTCTGTCTACTCCGAGCTCTCGCACAAGATAAATCAATGGTTGAATAACTCTTTATATATTCTTTAACACCATTCTTTCTTTCCAAATATAAATATATTTCAAATCATTTATATTTGATAAGGGCAGGTATTACATCTGATTTAACTTCTTTACATTCCAATAAATGTATTTTCCATGTAAATTCATGTAAATGACTTGTAGCTGTTATTATTTGAATTTGAATTTGAATTTATTAAATTAGTTATCAGCTTTACAGTGACAACAGGAGAAAGAAACAGGGCAAAGCCCCAATTGACATCAAACCCCTGATGGCTAAAAAACATGATAAAATATTGAATTAGTAAGATATTACAGTATTTAGTCTAAAATTAGTTAAGTACAGTACGTCTTTCGTCAGGAAGAATATAGGAATCAAGTTTCATCGTGTAATAATCCAAGATAACTTTTTTAAAAGTTACTAAGTTGGTTGAACTTTTGACGTCTAATGGTAGCGAGTTCCAGGTGGAAACCACACGGTGAAAATAGGAATATTTTAAATAATTTTGAGATGCTCGCTGTGTCTTGTAATTTAGGGAGGAAAAATTTCGGGTAATTATACGATTTTGGACAGAGCACTGTTGTAAGGATGGGTAATCTAGAACTATTAAGCCTAGTCTATGTTTGAATAAGAGAATTGTGTCTTTCAAATCTCTTCTATGCTCCAAAGGTAGCAGGGATAACTTAAGGAGGCGCTGTTTGTAATTAAGGTGATCAGGATAGTTTAATATAAATTTTGTTGCCCTGCGTTGCACGTTTTCCAATATCATCTGGTGTTTGATGGTGTATGGAGACCATAGTTCACTTGCATATTCCAATATGGGGCGTACAATTTGGCAGTATAGGAGTTTGCGAGTTTCGGAGTCCAGAAAATCCCTGCATAGTCTTTTCACAAGACCCAAAGTGCGGTTGGCTCGTTTTGATATCTGACCGATATGCGAGGACCAAAGCAGCTTGTCGTTGATGGAAATTCCCAAGTCAGTGATCTC
Source organism: Chrysogorgia sp. JL179-B06 (assembly GCA_035772405.1). NCBI lineage: Eukaryota > Metazoa > Cnidaria > Anthozoa > Scleralcyonacea > Chrysogorgiidae > Chrysogorgia > Chrysogorgia sp. JL179-B06. Next base: position 6,988,978 of record JAYKKM010000148.1, read on the forward strand.
TTTTACAGTGGCCAGTGGGTCATTATTAAGCTGGTAATTCCGCACAGTAGGCGATTTCTTTTTGGAGATGTTTAGGGCCTTACATTTGGATGTATTGAAGTCCATGTCCCAATCTTTGCACCAGTCAGAAAGACAGGAAAGGTCTTCTTGAAGAGCTTCTGAATCCGATAAATTTGAGATGGTCTTGTACAATTTGGAGTCGTCAGCAAATAGTGCAATCTTAGACTTATTTTTAATGTACCCTGGCAGGTCATCTATATAAACCAAGAACAAGAGTGGCCCTAGGATGGAACCTTGTGGGACACCAGAATAAACTTCAAGACTTTCGGAATATAGTCCTTGCAGGGTAACTCGTTGATGTCTTCCTGAAAGGTAACTTTTAAACCAAAGTAATAAGTCGCCTGTTATGCCGAAGAGAGGTAATTTTTTAATAAGAGAAGGATGCGATACTTTATCAAAAGCTTTGCTAAAGTCCAAGTAGATTATATCTGTTTCTTTACCTTCAGCCAGGCCTTCAATAATTTCTTGATAAACCGCAAGAAGTTGAGTAACTGTAGATCTTCCTTTCAAGAATCCATGTTGCATACGATACAATTGGGGAGATATGTGGACAAGACAATGATTGTGGACACACCTTTCCAGAATTTTTGAGAGGAGACTTAACAGAGAAATAGGTCTGTAGTTGGTAACTAGTGATGGATCATCATTTTTAAAAACTGGGGTCACATCTGCTAACTTCCAACGATCTGGGAACACTCCCAATGATAGAGATAAGTTGAAAAGGCGGCAAAGAGAGCAAGCAATTTGTGGACCAATTTCCTTAAGAAGTCTGCCCGGGATCTTGTCTGGGCCTGGGGCTTTGCTTGGGTCAATGGAGTTTAGTGCATTTTCTACTTCCGATGTAGTAAGATGTATGTTTGATAACAATATTTCTGTATTTATGCATGTAGGCAAAACCGAATGGTTTGCATTGTCATCGGGTATATTAAATACAGACTGAAAGTAAACATTGAACAAGTCAGCCTTGTCTTTGGTCGCAGAAACAAAGCGCTGCCCTTCTCTTAAGAAACAGGGAGATCGGTTTTGATTAGTAGTGGTTTTAACATATGACCAGAAACGTTTGGGGTTTTCGCGTATTGAGTCTTTAAGTTTTGAAGCATAGAGTTTCTTTTTCTGCTTGATCATCTGAGTCTCGGTGGCTCAATGCTTAGAGCGTCTCACCGGCAATCAGAAGGTTACAGATTCGATTCCTGTCCGCGACTCAGAATCATTTTTCTGAGGATACGAGCTTGACGATCGTCCATGTATCGTCTGTCTACTCCGAGCTCTCCCACATACGACCCAAAAAGTACAAATTGTTGTTTTATATATAAAACACTCTCGTCAAATCGTACGGTTGATGATTTAGAGAAAAGCTAAGAAAGACCATTTGTATCGCAATGCTTTGCCAAGAACTTTGTAAAACATACTTGGCCATTCTTTATGGGTAAACAAATATTTTTCCTGGTCATCGAACAAGCTACAGATCGTCGATGACAGTAACAAATTATAGGGAATTGGGAACCAGAGGACTGGGAACGAAAAACCCAATTTTGAGGACTTTTTCATCGGAGTTCCCCAGAGCCTTTGTTTCTTGGCGCAGGCCAAAAGGAACGCAGGCTCTGGGTACGATATTGCAATTGGTTATGATTTTAAGCTACGGTTACACTCGCCAAATTGTGTCGCCGATTTTCGTCATTGTGTCACCGAGTAACATTATAGGCCGACTTATGTTGCTCGCCGAGCTGGCATCGCGACAACAATTTCAAAATGGCGGTTATTATGCAATCATGCAGCTATATATTAAACTTGCATATGCATTTTGATGCAATAGCAAGTGCTCAAGGGAATTATCGTTAAACAAATTCACCAAAATTGTCGTCGTCGTCGTCGGTTTGGCAGTTGAGGTCGACTGATCCATTGTTGTCCTTGCATCATGAATTATTGTCAATTGTTGATACTGTTGTTTTGTGTCATGGGCGTCTTTCTCGCCTGCGCCTGTAGATGACTGTGTAACCCGATTCGCAAAGTACACTACCCTTTGTCGCACTGGTAACAGGGAAAGTTTTCCCTGGCGTTGGCTGGTGCAGCGGTTTTCTCTTTCCGTCGTATGCATCGCTCCCTAACTTGTTCCTTGTGTACGTCTTCGAAGTCGCCGACACCCTGGACAGTCCACAAGCATCGCATGTGGAAACTGTCCAGTTTGACGTGGCGCCTGTAGAGGGTCCATATCTCACAGTTGTATATAAAGACAGATATCACGACTGCTCGGTACACGCATACCTTTGTTTCCAGTCGTATCATGAGTATCCCACAGCCTCGAGCTCAGGGTCCGAACGAAGAAGATGCCTTGGCAATGCGTCCTGTTACGTCCGCACTAATGGAGCAATCATTTGTAAGTGTGCCTCCCAGATAACAAAACTTTGTGGCAACTGTATGGCACTCCAGTTCTTGGTATGGCACTCCAGTTCTTGGCTGATACAGAACCTACATTTTCTTTATGCTCACGGTAAGGCCATATAACGTGATGCTGACTGCGCAAAGGCGTCCATAAGTGCTGTGTATGCTGTTCCGTGTGGGCAACTAAAGCACAGTCGTGGGCAAACAACAGTTCACGTACCAGAAAATGGCTAATTTTTTACTTGGCTTTGAGGCGGCGCAAGTTGAATATACCGCCATCGCATCGGAAGATGACGTCGACACCAAGATGTATGAGTCGAGTATATCATAGCTGCGAAGACAATGCCAAACAAGAGAGGAGCAAAGACGCATCCCTGCAAAACACCGTTAGTTACTGCAAACAGATCTGACTGCCCTCCATTAGTCTATTGTCAATTTCATCAGCAAATAATACAATGGATGTCGTGCTGGTCACTTGCGGAATATCGTTCACGTTGACCCTGTGATAGAGATTCGCAAAGTAGTTCTCAAACCACTTCAACAAATTACCACAAATGCCAAGGTTGCGTAACGTTTGGAGAAGCACTTGTCAAAGGCTTTGGCAAAATTCAGATGGATGGTATCAGTTTGAACTCTGTTATCGAGTAACTCCCGATTTGCGATATATAGAGAAATATGTAATGTAATAGTTGCTTTTTTACAGTATATGTACAGTAGCGATGACGCCACATATGTAGCTCTCGGTTTAAAAGGAGAGGCTTGGGGAGCAAGCGGAATGGATTGGTTGGCACAAGTGCTCGACCTACAGCTGCTGTGCGCAGGGGCGTAACTTTGTTGTGAGATGTGGGGGGATGATCTGGTGAACTACAAGGGACCTGTCTCCGGTAAGCAACGCCCTTGCTGATCAAATGCCCTCTTTCTAATAATTTTTAAACCTATACGCTTCGCAAATGCTACGTATTGATAAGCTTTTTATTATAACTTATCTTCTTCCATAAATTATGAGGGTATGATAACATTGTCTTCCAAAATCTGGGGGTATATATACCTCCCATTCCCCCCTATATTTACGCCCCTGGCTGTGCGAGAGTGCGCGAGAACAAGAAAACAGCCATATAAAAATCACATTCTTGTGTAATATTTGACGAATTTGTCATGATGTGAGTTCTTGGCATCATTAGTAGTTAATACAACACCCTCGATCAGACCTGGATTTGGAAAAATTGAATATTGATGTTCAACTGAATTGTGGTTCCGTACCCAGCCGCCCCAATTACCAATGGTAATGTATGATTTTTATGTTACGTTTACCTGTTGGATTCAAATTCTCCAGTAAGTTTAAACTCCCCGGTATTTTGATCATTGCTATCTTTCAGTTCAGCATAAACTGTTGCATCAGTTCCAGACCACCACTGATTCGATGTGTAAATATCAATGCTAATGTCAATAACTAAAACGTTATGCAAACAATCCAGTTATTAAAATCAAGAATGGTTATGTTGTTAGCTATAGTTTCACTGATTAAGGCCCCGTCCACACGTGTTCGTTTCGATGTGAAAACGGAGAATTTTTAATTCGTTTTCTCCTTCCGTCCACATGTAAACCATGTGAACGCCGCATGTAAACCTTATCACATGTAAACCATGTGAACGCCAAGTCATCATTCAAAAGCGCGCGCCTTTGAAAGTGAAGACTTTTGGAAACGGAAGCTTTCAAAAACGGTGCGTTGTCGTATGGACGAACGAAAAAACGATGTTGAAAACGATATTGTACCCAGTCCACAGCGAGGAGTGATTTAAGATATGGCGAACGAGCGAGATATGGCAAGTTCAATGTTATCTTTATAACGTTTTTTATAGCGTTTTTTTTTCGCCCTTTCTGGTCGGAAATCGAGGACAACATGGCGGAAGAGCATGTGCGTTGGATGCTTTGAATATTAATGCAATATGGCGTTTCTATATGGATTTAATAAGGAAATATAAAGAAGAATAATTTCTGTTTATTTACGTTTGAAAATTCAGAGTTGCGAACGTCTAGAACTTCATTAAATTGTACAATCTTTCAGTACTACAACTATCATTAAATGCGGAGCAGTGTAGATGGATTCCCGAGCCCCTCATAAACATACCTTTAATTCGTAGACTAAAGCCTATTAATTTACCCACGATTTGCAACAGGACGTACTTTTGAGCTCAAATTTAGGGCACTTCTGTGTTGTCTTGCCATGTTACGAAAGTCTGAATGTACTCGACAAGAACGTTGTTGTGTTTTGCGTTGTTAATGATTGTATTTCCTCGTTGTCTAGTGGGTTCCTAAACGGCCTTGAAATGCTTGTATTTCGAAGAGTATAATAATGCCTCGAGGTTGCCTTTATGTCGGCTAAAACACAGCAAAACTTTGCAAGGACCTTCGATATTCTTCATTCTTTCCGCCATTATATTGCTTCGAGCTGTTGGTAGGTTCGGATAACCTTTCATGTTACTCCATCACCAATATAAACATCACCGGATAACATAAAGGGAATCGAGGTGCGAGGGTTAGGAAGACGCTTAAGGCGGGGGGTTAGGGTTAGAAAACTCATTAGGTGGGGGGGGGGGGGGTTAGGGTTAGGATCTAAGTTGTTTTGGGGGTTAGCGGTTATTTCATGACGATTATATACCTCGATTCATTTGGTGATGGAGTAACATGAAAGGTTAACCGTAGGTTCCCATGGTCTTTACCACTGTTCAGTGAGATCGTGGCTTCAAAAACACTGAATATTGGGGTCAGCACTAGAGGCAATCCACTGAGGGTCTTTAACCGAGTGGGGACTAGTACTAGTTGCTAAATTATATTTCTGCCCTGCCAGGTTATCTTGACTCTTAGATTACCAATAATCGCCAATTGTCAAATACTCTTAGATTACCAATAATGGGTAATTCCACAACAATATTTTGTAGGATTCTAGAACTCAACGGCAGTGGCGAAGCTGGTCCCAAATGGGAGGTCATGTTAACTACTAATCCGAGGCTTTCTAGAGGGGTCCGGGGGCATGCCCCCCCGGAAAATTTTAAAATATAGATTCCCGTAAATGGCATTTCCTGCATTCTGAGCGGTGATTTTTCAGCTCAAAGGTTTATAAAATTTCATATTTTGGACCGTTTCTTTTTATATCAGAGCGCATCAGCATGCCTACGAACTAATGCAAAGAAAAATCAGCCGTCGCACGCAGGCTAGCCCGCCCTCAGCCCTCCCAATGCATAACGCCTGACACGCAAATTTTAATGTGAAAAAGACGAGGTTTGGGTACTTTACTCGCTTACGCATTTTCTCATATAACATCTGATATTCATATTTTAAGTAGACGAAACGTACAGCGTTCGATTCGCCAGATTCAAGTGATCATTTCGATATAGAATTTATTTAAATCAGACAAAAACAACGTTTCATAATAATTAATATTACGGAGTCTCACGGATAAATGTCAACACAGCATAATAATATTTTCCTGTCCTTCGCCCTTCGGGGCTGTCCATTCCGTCTTCATGATTGATCTCTCATCCGTGCTTCTGTCATCTAGTCATCTTGGAGAGAATCTTTGCAATCGGTTTACAATTCTCGGTAGTCGGTAAACATTTTCAACTGCGATTCATTGCCAATAAAACGAAAGAAAGACGAATGGCCAAGAACCGGCATTGGTCGCTGTGATGTTTCGAACCGAAAACGGTTTTCTAAGCAGTTCACAAACAAGGTCTGTTTGGACAGAATCAGAGCTCGTTGATGCCATGATAAATCAAGGATCTCCTTAAACAGACGCACTGTGCAGTCAGGCCATAGTTGGTAAGGCGGAAAGCTAATATTTTGGGCTATCAGGCAAAGCTTGTCTAAAATAGGCAAACTGAGCATGCGTCAAGTGCCGTCAACCAATCATATTTCGAGAATAGGCTGAACAAAAGAGCCTGGGAATGAAGACGGCGGTTTTAGACGCCCGATCAGGGACGGATAAGGAGCGAGAATATCCTCGTAATATGCGTGAACTATTATTGCTTGTTCTCTTCGAAATGCACACGACTTCAAAGTTCTAAGGAGATATTTCAAATAAAGTAAATAAAAGCAAACAAAACTATATATTTTCAGGAAATTTTTAGTCATGCTGAGCATGACTAGCATGACCGCTAGCTTCGCCACTCAACCCCAACACAACACCAATCCTAACCCAACCAAGTGGGGACTACGACTAGTTGCTAAATTATTTAAGTTTCTTAATTTTTTAAAACACACAGGTTGGGAGTTAGGGTTACAATGAAGTTGAAGGCGGGGATTGGGCGGGGGGTTAGGGTTAGGATTGTGTTGTGTTGGGGTTGGGTTCTAGAATCCTACAATTTACTGTTGTGGAATTACCCATTATTGGTAATCTAAAAGCATTTGACAATTGCCGATTATTGGTCTTTAATCATGTGCTCCTAAAAACAGTTCAAAACAGTCAAAAACATTTGGTAATATAGTAACTAGTCCTAGTCCCCACTCGGTGAAAGACCCTCGGTGGATTGCCTCTAGTGCTGACCGAATATTGGCCGCAAATACGCCGGGAGAAAGCGGGAGATTCATATTTGATTTCGTATTTTGATCTCGAGTAAGAGTCTGTTCTGGTAAATTTATTGAAATTACTCATTATTATTCTATAATTATTCCTTGTTATTATATTATATGTATATATATCAGCTGTATAAATCAGCTGTACTCAAATTGTTGAGTTCCTTATAGAAACGAATTTGATAAATTTGGTCTAAATATAGAAATAATGAGCCCGCGACCCCCTTCCGCTGGATGCCCTCGATTTCTGGCCATGAAACCGACACTCTATTGCTATACGTTAAGCAACAACTATATAAATGTAATTACTATATAGCTTATAGTAGGATACGAGCTATCTCGCAATTTGATTGGCTCCTCTACTAACAGGCTATCACCTCATATCTTATAGAAAAAAACAAGATGGCGGCCAGTTTTTTTTAGGCCGAAAAAAGCTGAAATCTATGACGTTTTATAAAGAAACCCCGAACTGACTAAGTGTTTAGCATATAATAAAACAATTATACCATTCGCTCTCGTCGTATATGAACTAATAGCCAATGAGTTCATATACGACTCGAGATCATGGTATAATTGTTAAGGGGTATGTGCAGAAACCAATTAAAGCGTGTCGTTGGGTTCTTATAAATATACATGCATTATTATTATTATTATTATTATTATTATTATTATTATTATTATTATTATTATTATTATTATTATTATTATTATTATTACAACTTACTTTCTTGAAAGCGTGCTGGGCATTTGTAGACAATATTGATATGAAGTACATCAATTTTTGAGAAATATTTATCATTTCCAAGTACGGTTCCTGGACTTCTTCTGGCTTCGATCGTGTTAATACCATTTTTTGAAAATTCTCTATTTTTATAATGCATCAAAGAACCAAAATCGTATGGCTGCCCTGCGTTATCGACTAAATTACTCTTGTAGCTTTTAAACTGACTTTCCTTGCCTGTAAGATGGGAGATAGTTGTATTTAGTTTAGTTTAATAGTATTTACCCAGGAAGCCTACTCGCGTGAAGCGATTTTCAGTAGGGTCCTGATTTGGCCTAAAAACTTGGTAGAGAGAGAGTTTCTCTTATAATAGAGTCCAGATTGTTCCAGTCAGTGAGAGCGTGGAATTTGAATGTTTGTTTTCCCCAATTGGTGGAATATATTATTATTATAATTTTTATTAGGTAACTTTATGTACTGTAAAAACAGATTGGTTGGAACAAATTGGAATCATGGTTGTCTCGGATTTAGAACAATTTGACTGGTTAAATTTTAAGCAAATTTATTTTTCGCCGGTCCGTATAGTCCTTGCGGAAAATCCTATTTTCTAATTGAACCACCCGAAAAAGGCTAAAACCTTCAGAAAACGTGAAAATACGAACAAACAAAGCGAAAAATAAATAAGTTACTTATCAAATATAGTCGGTCCGTACTAGGAAAATGTTGCCCTCAGTCTTGACTGCATGGACCTTGGCCTGCGATCTCGGTCGGTATAGTAAAGACTTTCCATTTTCCCATTACGGACCTCCTGTTTGGTAATAACATATTATTTTTTATTAAAATGACCGTATCTTCGTTGTTTCAACCAATAATTACTTGTAAAAAATTGGTCAATTGGCGAATCTGAGTCAAACTTAGGCTCTGTTTACATGAGGCTTGATCAAAATCTCAATCCGATCGAAAAGTGGATCGGCCTGAAGTTTCACTCCATTTCTGTTGAGCCGCTATGTCTTGTTTGCATGAATGTTAGTGGTATTTTCAACAAAACAAGGAAGCTATTGGGACTTGTGGTTAGATCCAGTGGTATTAGTAAATTAAATTCATTCATATAGATTATGCATATCTAGCCTCCTCCGCAGGCAACTCTGTGGCAACTTTTTTCCGAGTCAAATAGTTTCCAAAGGTGTTTTGGCCGAGCCAGATAAATTAACAAGAGCATGGGGAGAGGGAAATTAAATCCGCAAGGGGAGGGGCGATCGGCGCAATCCCTTCACAATCCCTATACTTGCGAACCAATGCCAGAAATATGTGTCAATGATGTAATAATCCAACCGGCTCCGGTTGCACGTGATCTCGGTGTTGCTGTTGATAGACATTTAAAATTAAATACTCATGTAAATAACATTTGTAAATCGGCCACTTTGGCTATCAGAAATATTGGCAAGATCAGGAAATATTTGAGTAAAAAGGACTGTGAGAAGTTGGTGCATGCATTCATAACATCAAAACTTGACAGCTGTAATAGCATCCTATATGGCTTATCAGAAACTGAATTGAGCAAGTTACAGCGAATTCAAAATACAGCTGCTAGACTTGTTGCAGGGGTTAAAAAAGCGGAGCATATCTCTCCTGTGCTACGTAATCTTCACTGGTTGCCGGTGAGATCAAGGATTGTTTTTAAGATACTAATAATTACTTTCAAGGCTTTGCATGGCCAGGCGCCTGTTTATATTACTGATTTGCTAACTAAATATAAACCAACTCGTACTTTGAGATCATCTGACCGAAATCTGCTACTCGAGCCAAAATCCAAAATGGTGACTCGTGGAGACAGAGCATTATCTGTTGCAGCACCAAAACTGTGGAATTCATTACCACAGGAAATTAGAAGCTTTGAAATGTTAAGTAGTTTTAAGTGTGCAGTTAAGACTTTTCTTTTTTAAAATTAATAGTTATTGCTCATAGTGTTAATATATGTAGTAGGCTTTATCTTATAATGAAACTGTAATTAGTTTTAAAAGTAACTTTAAGTATATATATATTGTTGTAAGAGCATTGAGACTATTGTATAATGCTCCTAATACGTCTTTATTATTATTATTATTATTATTATACTTCACTGCAATCCCAACCAAAACATTGCTCGCAAAGCCTTGGAAGCTATTTGACTCGGAAAAAGGAAGCCACAGAGTTGCCTGCGGAGGAGGCTAATACATATAAATTATTTATAAATAAGCTATTGATATCAATACATGCTTTTGCGTGCGATGGTCGACCACCACAATCATATGTCAGATCGACAAACCTTTAAATATTGAGGAAAATATAACATAATTACAACTGCCAGACAATCTAGTTATTAAGACTTAAAAATCAACAAATTTAATATTTAGGATGTGCAATATTAACTGCGAGGGAGATAATACCTGACTGATAATAATGCAATCCAAATTATATAAGTCTACGATATTAAGAATAAATAATGCAGTTCAAAATATACATTTTAATTATACAAATTTGGGTATTTTTGTTACTTTCTAAAAATTGATGTCAAGAAAATTTAGACAAACGTTATGGTTTAATCTCGGAGTTATTGTCCATTGAAAATCTGGGCAGCATCACCAGATATTTCGGACATTTTGCGACGCCGATTCCAGTCAGCGGTTACTCACCTAATCCGGTAAAAGCTCTTTCGTTTTTCGTTGGTAGTCTAATTCAACTAATTGTAGTTCTGTTTAATTTCACAGTACTGGGTTTTTACGAATTAATACTTCAATACGTTCGCAGTCACGTTTTAAAACAAACCACTCATTTACTACAGTTACGTTGATTTGAGCATTCAACATAATCTACATCTTCACCGGAAATGTCTTCGAGAAGCTTGCGCCAGAGTGTAATAATGGCCATATATACGGAGCCCCATAGGTGCCATACTTTTAAAGCGCTATATTTTTCTTAAATTCCGACTTTTTTTCTTAAATTCCGACTTTTTTCTTAAATTCCGACTTTTTTCTTAAATTCCGACTTTTTCTTAAATTCCTACATTTTTCTTAAATTCCGACTTTTTCTTAAATTACGACTAGTATAATTTATGCAATTCCTCGATTTGATAAATGACAAAATGGCGGATAGCGGATTTGTCGGAAGCGTGGATCTTATAAACCATTCATGTATCTTGTGTTCGTTGGTACTACATGATCCCAAAGACAGATATTCTGTTAGTGGAAGAAGCTCTTTTAACATTGTTGATGCTATAACGAGTTTACCATGGGATATAGAGATAACCGAGAAAACATATGTATGCCGAAAATGCCTCGCGCGTTTGAAGAAGAAGATAACTTGGAACTGGCGCACAACAAATGTCTTTTTCCAAGTTTATCTTCTTCTTCAAACGCGCAAGGCATTTTCGGCATACATATGCTTTCTCAGTCATCTCTATATCCCATGGTAAACTCATTATAGCATCAACAATGTTAAAAGAGCTTCTTCCACTAGCAGAATATCTGTCTTTGGGATCATGTAGTACCAACGAACACAAGACACATGAATAATTTATAAGATCCACGCTTCCGACAAATCCGCGCTATCCGCCATTTTGTCATTTATCAAATCGAGGAATTGCATAAATTATACTAGTCGGAATTTAAGAAAAGTCGGAATTTAAGAAAAAGTCGGAATTTAAGAAAAAAAGTCGGAATTTAAGAAAAAGTCGGAATTTAAGAAAAAAGTCGGAATTTAAGAAAAAAGTCGGAAGTTAAGAAAAAAAGAAAAATATAGCGCTTTAATAGTATGGCACCTATGGGGCTCCGTAGTCGTTCATATTGGACCTTATTCGCTCTATTATTGCCAGGAAATGCCCTGGGAACTAGCTACAATCCAGCAAACTTATTCGATTACAATAAACAACTAGAAATATGGCCGCTTTGGCGAGCAGAAGGTCGTTCATTCTTGTTCGTCGCTTCGTGGCCGAATTTGAGAAGACCATTTGAATGCCACCCGTTGATTGGCCAAAAGAGTATGAAAAGACGAACATTCAAAGGCTTTTGGAACTATTCTGCCATGGAAATATTCGAGTTTTTTCGTGATCTACGAACAGTGTTAACACTGACGAATCTGCCGTGCTACTTTGTTCGTTAGAGCAAAACAAATGCTAGCGATTTTTTCACTCCATAGACACTTTAAAGCTTTTATAGTGGAGGTATGTCCAGTATAGCCATCGGATAGCAGATGGTAACAGACGGTAGCAGGTAGTAACAGATGGTAGCAGATGGAAGCAGATGGTAACAGACGGTAACAGATGGTAGCAGATGGAAGCAGATGGTAACAGACGGTAACAGATGGTAGCAGATGGTAGCAGACGGTAACAGATGGTAACAGATGGTAGCAGATGGAAGCAGATGGTAACAGACGGTAACAGATGGTAGCAGATGGTAGCAGACGGTAACAGACGGTAGCAGATGGTAACAGACGGTAGCAGATGGTAGCAGACGGTAACAGACGGTAACAGACGGTAACAGACGGTAACAGACGGTAGCAGATGGTAACAGACGGTAACAGATGGTAACAGACGGTAACAGACGGTAGCAGATGGTAACAGACGGTGACAGATGGTAGCAGATGGTAGCAGACGGTAACAGACGGTAGTAGATGGAAGCAGATGGTAACAGACGGTAGTAGATGGAAGCAGATGGTAGGGGACTTAGAATAGATGGAGAGTAGGACGGATGCTACCGATGGTACCGATGGTACCGATGGTGCAGATGGTAACAGACGGTAACAGACGGTAGCAGGTAGTAACAGATCGTAGCAGATGGTAGCAGACGGTAACAGACTGTAGCAGATGGAAGCAGATGGTAACAGACGGTAACAGACGGTAGCAGATGGAAGCAGATGGTAACAGACGGTAACAGACGGTAACAGATTGTAACAGATGGTAGGGGACTTAGAATAGATGGAGAGTAGGACGGATGCTACCGATGGTACCGATGGTGCAGATGGTAACAGTCGGTAACAGACGGTAGCAGCTAGTAACAGATCGTAGCAGATGGTAGCAGACGGTAACAGACGGTAGCAGATGGAAGCAGATGGTAACAGACGGTAACAGATTGTAACAGATGGTAGGGGACTTAGAATAGATGGAGAGTAGGACGGATGCTACCGATGGCACCGATGGTACCGATGGTGCGGATGGTAACAGTCGGTAACAGACGGTAGCAGGTAGTAACAGATGGTAGCAGATGGAAGCAGATGGTAACAGACGGTAACAGATGGTAGCAGATGGAAGCAGATGGTAACAGACGGTAGCAGATGGTAGCAGACGGTAACAGACGGTAACAGATGGTAGCAGATGGAAGCAGATGGTAACAGACGGTAACAGATGGTAGCAGATGGAAGCAGATGGTAACAGACGGTAACAGACGGTAGCAGATGGTAGCAGACGGTAACAAACGGTAACAGACGGTGACAGATGGTAGCAGATGGTAGCAGACGGTAACAGACGGTAGCAGATGGAAGCAGATGGTAACAGACGGTAACAGATTGTAACAGATGGTAGGGGACTTAGAATAGATGGAGAGTAGGACGGATGCTACCGATGGTACCGATGGTACCGATGGTGCAGATGGTAACAGACGGTAACAGACGGTAGCAGGTAGTAACAGATCGTAGCAGATGGTAGCAGACGGTAACAGACGGTAGCAGATGGAAGCAGACGGTAACGGACGGTAGCAGATGGTAACAGATGGTAACAGACGGTAACAGATTGTAACAGATGGTAGGGGACTTAGAATAGATGGAGAGTAGGACGGATGCTACCGATGGCACCGATGGTACGGATGGTGCGGATGGTAACAGTCGGTGACAGACGGTAGCAGGTAGTAACAGATGGTAGCAGATGGTAACAGACGGTAACAGATGGTAGCAGATGGAAGCAGATGGTAACAGACGGTAGCAGATGGTAGCAGATGGTAGCAGACGGTAACAGACGGTAGCAGATGGAAGCAGATGGTAACAGACGGTAACAGACGGTAACAGATTGTAGCAGACGGTAACAGACGGTAACAGTCGGTAACAGACGGCAGCAGGTAGTAACAGATCGTAGCAGATGGTAGCAGACGGTAACAGACGGTAGCAGATGGAAGCAGATGGTAACAGACGGTAACAGATTGTAACAGATTGTAACAGATGGTAGGGGACTTAGAATAGATGGAGAGTAGGACGGATGGTACCGATGGTACCGATGGTGCAGATGGTAACAGACGGTAACAGGTAGTAACAGATCGTAGCAGATGGTAGCAGACGGTAACAGACGGTAGCAGATGGAAGCAGCTGGTAACAGACGGTAACAGACGGTAACAGATTGTAACAGATGGTAGGGGACTTAGAATAGATGGAGAGTAGGACGGATGGTACCGATGGTACCGATGGTGCAGATGGTAACAGACGGTAACAGGTAGTAACAGATCGTAGCAGATGGTAGCAGACGGTAACAGACGGTAGCAGATGGAAGCAGATGGTAACAGACGGTAACAGACGGTAACAGATTGTAACAGATGGTAGGGGACTTAGAATAGATGGAGAGTAGGACGGATGCTACCGATGGCACCGATGGTACCGATGGTGCGGATGGTAACAGTCGGTAACAGACGGTAGCAGGTAGTAACAGATGGTAGCAGATGGAAGCAGATGGTAACAGACGGTAACAGATGGTAGCAGATGGAAGCAGATGGTAACAGACGGTAGCAGATGGTAGCCGACGGTAACAGACGGTAACAGATGGTAGCAGATGGAAGCAGATGGTAACAGACGGTAGCAGATGGAAGCAGATGGTAACAGACGGTAACAGACGGTAGCAGATGGTAGCAGACGGTAACAGACGGTAACAGACGGTAGCAGATGGTAACAGACGGTAACAGATGGTAGCAGATGGTAGCAGACGGTAACAGACGGTAACAGATGGTAGCAGATGGAAGCAGATGGTAACAGACGGTAACAGACGGTAACAGATTGTAACAGATGGTAGGGTACTTAATAGATGGAGAGTAGGACGGATGCTACCGATGGTACCGATGGTGCAGATGGTAACAGACGGTAACAGATGGTAGCAGATGGTAGCAGATGGTAACAGTCGGTAACAGACGGTAGCAGGTAGTAACATATGGTAGCAGATGGTAGCAGACGGTAACAGACGGTAGCAGATGGAAGCAGATGGTAACAGACGGTAACAGATTGTAACAGATGGTAGGGGACTTAGAATAGATGGAGAGTAGGACGGATGCTACCGATGGTACCGATGGTGCAGATGGTAACAGACGGTAACAGACGGTAACAGACGGTAGCAGGTAGTAACAGATCGTAGCAGATGGTAGCAGACGGTAACAGACGGTCGCAGATGGAAGCAGATGGTAACAGACGGTAACAGATGGTAGCAGATGGAAGCAGATGGTAACAGACGGTAGCAGATGGTAGCAGACGGTAACAGACGGTAATAGATGGTAGCAGATGGAAGCAGATGGTAACAGACGGTAACAGATGGTAGCAGATGGAAGCAGATGGTAACAGACGGTAACAGACGGTAGAAGATGGTAGCAGACGGTAACAGACGGTAACAGACGGTAGCCGATGGTAACAGACGGTAACAGATGGTAGAAGATGGTAGCAGACGGTAACAGACGGTAACAGATGGCAGCAGATGCAAGCAGATGGTAACGGACGGTAACAGACGGCAACAGATTGTAACAGATGGTAGGGGACTTAGAATAGATGGAGAGTAGGACGGATGCTACCGATGGTACCGATGGTGCAGATGGTAACAGACGGTAACAGATGGTAGCAGATGGTAGCAGGTAGTAACAGATCGTAGCAGATGGTAGCAGACGGTAACAGACTGTAGCAGATGGAAGCAGATGGTAACAGACGGTAACAGACGGTAGCAGATGGAAGCAGATGGTAATAGACGGTAACAGACGGTAACAGATTGTAACAGATGGTAGGGGACTTAGAATAGATGGAGAGTAGGACGGATGCTACCGATGGTACCGATGGTGCTGATGGTAACAGTCGGTAACAGACGGTAGCAGGTAGTAACAGATCGTAGCAGATGGTAGCAGACGGTAACAGACGGTAGCAGATGGAAGCAGACGGTAACAGACGGTAGCAGATGGAAGCAGATGGTAACAGACGGTTAAAGATTGTAACAGATGGTAGGGGACTTAGAATAGATGGAGAGTAGGACGGATGCTACCGATGGTACCGATGGTACCGATGGTGCAGATGGTAACAGACGGTAACAGACGGTAGCTGGTAGTAACAGATTGTAGCAGATGGTAGCAGACGGTAACAGACGGTAGCAGATGGAAGCAGACGGTAACAGACGGTAACAGATTGTAACAGATGGTAGGGGACTTAGAATAGATGGAGAGTAGGACGGATGCTACCGATGGTACCGATGGTTCAGATGGTAACAGACGGTAACAGACGGTAGCAGGTAGTAACAGATCGTAGCAGATGGTAGCAGACGGTAACAGACGGTAACAGATTGTAACAGATGGTAGGGGACTTAGAATAGATGGAGAGTATGACGGATGCTACCGATGGTACCGATGGTGCAGATGGTAACAGACGGTAACAGACGGTAGCGGGTAGTAACAGATCGTAGCAGATGGTAGCAGACGGTAACAGACGGTAGCAGGTAGTAACAGATGCTAGAGGACTTAGAATAGATGGAGAGTAGGACGGATGCTACCGATGGTACCGATGGTGCGGATGGTAACATACGGTAACAGACGGTAGCAGGTATTAACAGATCGTAGCAGATGGTAGCAGACGGTAACAGACGGTAACAGATTGTAACAGATGCTAGAGGACTTAGAATAGATGGAGAGTAGGACGGATGCTACCGATGGTACCGATGGTGCGGATGGTAACAGACGGTAACAGACGGTAGCAGGTATTAACAGATCGTAGCAGATGGTAGCAGACGGTAACAGACGGTAACAGATTGTAACAGATGGTAGGGGACTTAGAATAGATGGAGAGTAGGACGGATGCTACCGATGGTACCGATGGTAACAGACGGTAACAGACGGTAGCGGGTAGTAACAGATCGTAGCAGATGGTAGCAGACGGTAACAGACGGTAACATATTGTAACAGATGGTAGGGGACTTAGAATAGATGGAGAGTATGACGGATGCTACCGATGGTACCGATGGTGCAGATGGTAACAGACGGTAACAGATGGTAGCGGGTAGTAACAGATCGTAGCAGATGGTAGCAGACGGTAACAGACGGTAGCAGGTAGTAACATATCGTAGCAGATGGTAGCAGACGGTAACAGACGGTAAAAGATTGTAACAGATGGTAGGGGACTTAGAATAGATGGAGAGTAGGATGGATGCTACCGATGGTGCAGATGGTAACAGACGGTAACAGACGGTAGCAGGTAGTAACAGATCGTAGCAGATGGTAGCAGACGGTAACAGACGGTAACAGATTGTAACAGATGGTAGGGGACTTAGAATAGATGGAGAGTAGGACGGATGGTACCGATGGTGCAGATGGTAACAGACAGTAACAGACGGTAGCAGGTAGTAACAGATCGTAGCAGATGGTAGCAGACGGTATCAGACGGTAACAGATTGTAACAGATGGTAGAGGATTTAGAATAGATGGAGAGTAGGACGGATGCTACCGATGGTACCGATGGAGCAGATGGTTACAGACGGTAACAGACGGTAACAGACGGTAGCGGGTTGTAACAGATCGTAGCAGATGGTAGCAGACGGTAACAGACGGTAACAGATTGTAACAGAGGGGACTTAGAATAGATGGAGAGTATGACGGATGCTACCGATTGTACCGATGGTGCAGATGGTAACAGACGGTAACAGACGGTAGCAGGTACTAACAGATGGTAGCAGACGGTAGCAGACGGTAACAGACGGTAACAGATTGTTACAGATGGTAGAGGACTTAGAATAGATGGAGAGTAGGACGGATGCTACCGATGGTACCGATGGTGCAGATGGTAACAGACGGTAACAGACGGTAGCAGGTAGTACCAGATCGTAGCAGATGGTAGCAGACGGTAACAGACGGTAACAGATTGTAACAGATGGTAGGGGACTTGGAATAGATGGAGAGTATCACCTATGGTGCAGATGGTGCAGATGGTACAGATGGAGGGTTCGGTAATAAAGTACTGGGAAGGAGTGATGGCATTGCGTCGTTTTATCGTCGGAGAGTGCTAGGTGGCTTTTCCTGTATATAGTATGAGTTGTTGGGTTTAGTGTTTTTAAAAGTTGATGTGTTTCGCCGTTTTGTATGTGACTTCATTTTTGGGGAAGATGTTGCAGAAGGTGCGATTAATTCTGTTTTGAGACAGGTATCAGTCGCTCGTTGTTTGCCGTTTGATGCGTGAATTTCAAAGTTTCCTTGAAGGGCAAGATCCTTATATTCCATATATTCTATGAGTAGAGGAACGGATATTGCGCTAGAAACGAACGCTCACTGCTGTAAGTCATTGCCATTGTATTGGACAAGGCCATCGTAATCGAAGCCGTAGAGAATATTATAGAACACGCTGACAGACGACGGCACGAAGAGTGCGGTTCACAGTTCGACAAACTCTTGAGTCAGACTTCACTATACAAATTGATTTAAACGACTTTTTTAAACAGCTTATTATGTCGTAAGAAACTGAGGTAGTTTAAACGTAATAAATTGAGGTAGTTAGAAGGTTAGAAGCCAGTTTCACAAATCAAAACAATAACACAAGCACGCAAAGCATTAGCTGGACACTCATCAGTTTAAGCAACCTCGTACCCAGCAGTTTAAGGTGAATATTTATAAGCTAATTAGTATTACAGGATATTGGGGTGTGACGAAGTGGGGTGCCAGAAAGGAATGTGGTGTGATCTTTTTATTTTCTCCCCAGGTTGGTCGCAAATGGATGTAAATAAAGGCAAGAAATTTTGGGAGAAAATGAAGAGACGTGTTAATAACAAATAGTAGTGATGTGCATAAATTGTTTGTGTTAAGAAACTTTAACGATCGTACCTGTTTCCATATAATCGCTGCGATTGCGGCAAAACAAACATAGTCAGCGGTATTAGCGGGCTTTGTCGTGTCACAGCTAATCAAAGCTATGGCTATCGGGACGAAGTAAACAAAGACAACTGTCTTTTACTATCGCAAGCACAGCTTTTCATTGTAATTGATGTTATCATTAAGGTCTATTTGAAACGTCGAATTTATCATGTGTCGAATATAATGTGTATTAGGTTCGACAAATTGGACGTCGGTTTCAAACATAGAATTTATCATTTTGTGGAAAGTAATGGACAAAGAAGTCGTTTGGATTGCATTTTAAAAGTAGTGAACTTAAATCTCGTCCCAGTTTGTTTGGACGAACCGTATTACATTCGACACATGATAAATTGGACGTTTGAGACCTTCGCACTTTAGTCGTTATATTCGACCGTCGACGTAAGCGGTGGAAGTTAATATTGCAAATAAGTGGAAGTTAATTGTTTCATAGGTGGAACTTATCATGTGCATAATGAATGATATGTATTTGATTAGACACATGAAAAATGTATTGTTTTGGGGTTCGCCAGATATTTCGAATGAGCGTTCGCTGTGATGGACAAGATCGCTGAGCGTGTGGTTTTCATATGATAGCTAGTACGATCGTCGATTTTAAAATTGAGCGATCGCAGCGATGTCAAGAGTTTGTTTGGGTTAAGAAACATTTATATGTGTTATGAATGAATTGTAGCGTAGGATATTTGTTACATGGTTATTTAAGAACATGTGACAATTGAAGTCATCGCGGTAATAAATAGTAGTGATACATGTCAAGAGTTTATTTGGGTTAAAAAACATTTATATGTGTTATGAATGAATTGTAGCGTAGGATATTTGTTACAAGGTTATTAGAGAACGTAAGATATTTGTTGCAAGTTTTTTTAAAAACGAGGTAATACATAACACACAAACTATATGTCTGAATTGTAATAGATAACAGACAAAGTATACATGTGACAATTGAATAGTAGTGATACATGTCAAGAGTTTGTTTGGGTTAAGAAACATTTATATGTGTTATGAATGAATTGTAGCGTATGATATTTGTTACAAGGTTATTTGAGAACGTAAGATATTTGTTGCAAGTTTTTTTAAGAACGAGGTAATACATAACAGACAAAGTATGCATGTGACAATTGAAGTCATCGTAAGAGATTGTTTGGGTTAAGAAACATTTATGTGTGTTATGAATGAATTGTAGCGTAGGATATTTGATACATGGTTATTTAAGAACGTAAGATATTTGTTGCAAGTTTTTTTAAGAACGAGGTAATACATAACAGATAAAGTATGGATGTGACAATTGAAGTCATCGCAGTAATAAATAGTAGTGATACATGTCAAGAGTTTATTTGGGTTAAAAAACATTTATATGTGTTATGAATGAATTAGCGTAGGATATTTGTTACAAGGTTATTTAAGAACGTAAGATATTTGTTACAAGTTTTTTTAAGAACGACGGAGATAATACATAACAGATAAATTATGCATGATCATTACTGAAAGCTATCGGTGGCGATGGTGTAACGTAACATATGTGTTTGAAGTTTTTTAAGAACTGACGAGGTAATACATAACACACAAACTATATGGCTGAATTATTTGGGTTTAGAAACACTTGTATGTGGTATGAATGAATTGTAGCGTAGGAACAGATAAAGTATCCATTATTATTGAAGCGACGGAGCCATCGGTAGCATCGGTGCCATCGGTAGGAAAGTTGGCAGAGGTGTAGGAGCATCAGTTTACAATCGGTCGCGATCGGTAGGCATCTGATGCAGATGCATACCGATGGTTAGTACGCTTGCTTAGGAAGGGATCAGTTTACAATCGGTTGCGATCGGTAACCATCTGATGCAGATGCATACCGATGGTTAGTACACTTAGGAAGGGAAGGGATCAGTTTACAATCGGTCTCGATCGGTAACCATCTGATGCAGATGCATACCGATGGTTATATTGGACATGTATGTTATAGTGTGGCTCAGATCGCTTACATGAAAATAGCTAATAATCCATTAATTTTCCAACCATTACCAGAAAATTGGGACAAGATGGCGACGCGCATGCGCATAATACCTCAATGGCTACTAGGAATAACACAGTGAATATGAGTAATTCAAAATTTAGCCTAGATCATGTATTTACAGTCAGCCGATTTAGCACTTCTGTTATGTTAGCCATAGTAATCTTGTTAATCTTGTGCTAGAAATTGGTCGAATAGACCAACAACCCTAATTGTTCACTGAAAATTTCAAGTGAATCTGCTGCAGAGTATTCGAGCTATCAACTCTCAATGTTTGTCCATTGCCATATCATAGTTTAACGTTACAAAATAGGGAAAGACTGGTATTGAATATATGTGGTATATGACGTATGCAGGTGGATCATTAATGTTCAAATCCATTGTTCTTATGCATAGTAAGTACACCTGCATACGTCACAAGACAATAAACCGCGCTTTTCAGATTTCACCAAAAACATTTAGCCATGCCAAACTTTGAGAGTTGATAGCTCGAAGACTATGCAGCAGATTCACTTGAAATTTTCAGTGTACGCTCCTGCCGTGCTACTTTGTCAAATAAAGCAAAAAATGCTAGCGAAGTTTTCACTTCATAGACACTTTAAGCTTCAAAGGTTAAGAGGGCGAAGGGTTGTTGCGTGCACGTATTTCTAGTTGTAATGTAATGTAACAACTTTATTTCAAGAGGGTAAACGCATAACAGTTAGCTATAACTGAAATTCTCAGGCCCTCAGATCTAAAATACAAATACTAATACAATAGAACACTGTTCCATAAACGAGTTTGAAAACTTAAAATGAGATACAGTACCACGTCTGATTCAAATTTATATCTTGGGCAATAAAGATTCATGCGTCCCTTTCATGTGGTTCTATTGTGAATATTTAACAATTAGACAACGAGCCCGAGTTGTCTAATTAACAATTAGACAACGAGTCCGAGTTGTCTATGCGCGAATAGTCAACGAAGGCGAAGCCTGAGTTGACTATTCGCTCATAGACAACGAGGACGAGTTGTCTAATCGTTTTAGTATACACCCTGTACCTAGATATATTAATCTATCAAACTCTCCAAAAATTCCTCCGAAACGATCTGCAAAACGAGAGTTTAACTGCCATATTTTTTCAGGTTTGTTTTCATTTTCCCAAACGTTGTATCAGAGTGCAGGATTTGTAAAAGACGATGGTTGGGTGTATACTAAGAGCAGACAACGAGGGCGAGTTGTCTGATTGTTTTAGTATCAACCATAAATAACCTTTGTTTAACGTAAAAAAAGTCTTACCAAACATTGTTCCAAATCAGATAGTTTCACCTTTTTGTTTGTAGAAGTCTCAAAATGTAGAGTAGCTCGATGGCACATGATAAACAATCGTTCACAAAAAAACGAGATTGTAATTAGTTTGCTTCAAATTTGGTGTAGAACTCCATATACTCCATATATAAATTTTAGCGTGTTTGGCCTAGATTTCAGGTTTTTCTTGAAGCGTGATTGGTCAGGATAGTTATTTTTTTAATTATAAGAAGGTTTGCGATTGGATAACGGTACCAGTGGTCTATCACCAATAGACCACTAGTAGCTCAGCCAATCAGAATGCCGAATTTGTAATAGACCACTAGTTGGTTTAGAAACAGTTAGTCAAGGTGCGTTTATCGGCCCGATTTATGGTTTAGATGCATGTTAAGAACGCGAAACTGTCTGAGGAATGATTTGTGGGCTCATAATCATACATTTCCTATTTTATATACTTACTTACCATGCATTTAAACCATAAATCGGTGAACCAAATTGGCCCGATTAATCGCAGTGTGTAAACGTAGCTTTATCCTGCTTGCGTATACTGTGCTCCAAGCTAGTCAAAGGTATAAGAATGTTTTCTTACCTGGTTGGATATTTTCGTACAGCACATCAACGAAGGAACTTCGATCTGGTCTGCTCTGCTCATGAAGGAATCCAATTGCATGCATTAACTCATGAAGTACTGTAGCCAGACTTCCACAACCACGTCCTAGAGTTAGTGTTTGTTTGCCACCTTGCTTACCCATAAATGATCGACATCTAAAAATAAGTTCACGAATAATTAGATCACGAAATGAAAAAAAATTCTCAATGTACGTGTGATACAGTAATTTTGCTATTGAAAATTAACTCTGGCTACCTGGCTGCAAAGGTATTTATGTCACAAGCCTGTTTCCGGCCGAGTGAATTGGTCGCATAAAGTTCGTCATTTTTTATTGAGGTTTTGGGATGTAAAAAGACACGATATTAAGTTTGAACTGACAGAGACCTGATTTCTAATCCTTAGTCAGCGAAAATATCAAATAAAATTTTTCATTTCATAAGCACTTTAAGCGGTGAGCATTATTTATCCAAAACAATTATCACTCTTTTCATCAAAATATTTTATAGATGTTGTATAGTTTATTATGATATGGCTTGGCTCTTGAGCAGTCTTAACGCAGCTTTTCTTCAATCTGATTGGTTCCTGAGCGGTCTTTACAAACAAGTGAAGACCGGTCATTACAAAACACTGAAAAGCTGTATAAAATTGCGAAAAAAATGAGGAAATGTGAAAAATGTAACAGAGTTATATAATAAAAACCTTATTAACCTTGTTTGGTCTGTCTTTTCAGCAACATTATCCTGCCCTTGATCTTTTAGCACAGACCTCACTCCTTCGTTTCTCTGTCTGTACTGAAACACCGCGGGCAGCATAATTTTGCCATAAAGACATCCCGCTCGGTCAATAAGTGTTTAATCATCACAATCATCAAAAATAATAATATCCTAACATTATCTTTACATTAATTGCAGCAGAGGCTCAATTACGTAAATACTATTTTTATTTACAAAATACATATCAACTACAACCTCGTACCCAGGGCATTTTGCCTCCACGGCGGACCTTCTTCCACCGTGGAGGCAAAATGCCCTGGGAACGAGGTTGATATCAACTATTCCTTCTCAAACTCATTAATAATTCATAATTGAAATAGAAGAAATATTTTACATAAATTTCGCCAACTTTTATATCGATTTTCTCTCAAAATATTTTCTCTCAAAATTTTTTTCTCTCGTTTGAGAAGCAAGTTCAAATACTCGTAAAGAGTTCTTCCTCCGAATTCGAAACACCTCGAAGATCGCTAAAAAAATAAGGCATTGCCTCGTCTTTTCACTATGCTTCTCATTATGCTTATGCTATTTCACTATGCTTTTCACTATGCTTCTCAAGCTATAATTTGGTTTTTCTAATTATTTATTTAGTGCTACTGAGATGAAAAATTCGTCTATCCAATTTTGATTTTATCTAATAGTATTTTGAAAATGAAACAGAATGGCTTTCTCTGTTTCTCAATACGTCAGCTCGTTCCAGAGATATTCAGGTTTTTGAAACATGCAAATTAGCTGCCCTATGACGTACACACTGGTGTCAGCGTTCACACATTGGTGTGCATTATCATCATTGACATACATGTGCAAAGTTTCAAGTTCCACTTGTTATTTGCAGAGAAAATATCTGGTGGATTAAAACGGGTTAGACATCTTGTGTTATTCGATCGAATTATTACTTACTATGTATAATTCACTTGTCCTTCCATATTTTGATTACTGCAGTGCAGTTTGGGATATAATATATAGAATGAATATATATAGAAATTAGTGAATGTTACTAATAATTATATGCTGCAGAAACAATATAAGCAGCCAACAAACATTTCTCAAGCATATATATGTATGAGAGTGAGCTATAGGTATCAAAGTGGTTACGAAGTCAGTCCTGGAGTTCCTGCCGTTGGTTTTGTTATTCGGCCTTCCTTTTCAAGTCCATACGAGGATATATTATTTTAAGCTGTGTTGGAATCTCCAATTGACTGTTTCGTTGTGCGCAGACGACAAATAATTTCTGAACTGTAGTTTAGTTTTAATCTTTGTAGACAATTTCAATATCTATACTAAGTATCTTGTTACAAGTTCAGTGATCAAATAAATAAATAACTGTCTTATAGGATATGGCGATAGGCATATCCGTAACAGTGTTTTGAAATCAGAGGAAGAATTTCGCGCGTGTTTGAACTATTATATAGCTTAATTATATATATTATATAGCTTAATTATATATATTATATAGCTTAATTATATATATTATATAGCTTAATTATATATATTATATAGCTTAATTTAATGACGTTATCTATACTATGTTCGTAACGGTCGGGTAAAATTACGTGAAGTTTTGTGATGCGGATCATTCAGAATATTTTCAAACAGTTTCGATAAGTGGACTCTGGTATAATTGATAGTGCTCTTTTCTGTACGCGCTGCAGTTTGGCACTAGAAGATATTTTGGCAAGGAGTAATGGAATACTGCAGGCAGGAGTTAATACAAGATTTGTAAACGAGAACAAGCTCCTCAAATGGAACTTTGCTCTCTCTTTAGTTGAACTAAAAATATAATCTGCTTATAATTTGATTTAATAATTTCAGAGATATGACCAGAGCCGGATTAAGGGTATATTAGGCTTGGAACTGGCGGAGATATCAGGGCCTATTTTGATCGTTTTCGATCATTATAATATATAATATATAAAGTAGAAAAGTAGAGTGCTGCGCGTAGACAGTGTTTTGAATATATAGCAAAGTGAAAAGGTGATAAACTTCCAATTAGCCCCAATTAGCCTGCATGCCCCTAATGTGCGAAAATAATTGCGACAAATGTAACAAAGTCAAATTTCTCCAAAACTAAAAAGATTTGAAGGAAACTAATACTCATTCTGAACTCTGAAGTAGTTCTTTCGTTTGAATGAAACTTGCTTTGGGGCCGGAGTGTCCCTTTAACAACAGAGACGGGAAAAGCCAGATCTTTTACCCTGGTTTTTACGTTCCCCAATTCCCCGTTCCTGGTTATAGATAGCCATCAATATATCGGCGAGTTTGGACACATAATTACTTAATATCTATTATTGTATTGTTTGAGTGGATTCACTTCCTGTTTCCATTCATAATATAAAATAAAAATTCAGAATACAAAATAAAAATGGCAATTGTGTCTCTGCGTATTAGTATCTTTCGAGTTTATTATTGTGAATTGAAAAACTGACAAAAAATTACGTGTTTTGAAATTGTTATCATTGGTTTACTAGAAATACGTTCCGCAATAATACCTCGCACGCCTTTTACCCCCTCCCCCTCTAGAGTTTCGTTTCTCCAGCCCAGTGAGCTCACTCTCTCTCTCTATATATATCTGGAGGGCTATCTGCCCGAGCAAAAAGTGAAGCCCAAGATGGCCGACTTTGCACGTCAGTTTCAGTCCCCTGCGCGGTTTGTACGTCAGTCTTTCTTATATAAACCGTGTAGGGGACTGAAACTGACATACAAAGTCGGCCATCTTTGGCTTCACTTTTTGCCTGGCCAATGACTGGCAGATAGCCCTCCAGATATATATATAGAGCTCACTGCTCCAGCCATAGTCCCCAGTCCCCCGCCAGAGCCGCGCCGTGTATTTATTTTAATGGCGGCAGATAAGATTTATCTCATATAAATATCCCGCATGAACAAGTATATCTTGGTCAGTTGCAATTCTTGTATAAAAACATTCAGTAGTGTTGGTGCCTAGCTTCGATAAACCCTTTTGTTTTTTCTGGGCAATACCTGTACCAAATTTGTAAAAATCTTATATTTAAATCCTCTTTTGTAATAATTTCATTTTGGTCAAAATAAAGTTGTTGTTGTTGACAGTCAACCAAATCCTAATGATTCTAATAATTTGCGGTAAAATTTGAAGGCGAGGAAATTTCTTATAACGTCGTCCGAATAACATAAACAAGACGCCTGCTCAGGCGTTCACTTGGGCTACTGATTTGGGGGCAAGGCATGCAAGCGAATATGAAGCGAGTTCGGACTTTCGTTTTATTGCCAATGAATCGCTGTTGGAAAAGTTTACCGAGACCTGTAAACCTGCAAACCATTGCAAAGATTCTCTCCAAGATGAGAGAAACACAGATGAGAGATCAATCATGAAGACGGAAAGAACAGCCAAGGACAAACATATTATTACTCGGGCCTCCCCCCCCTGGGGGGAGAGCACGAGTCTTAGAAAGGGCTCTGTTTATTTTATTTTTTTTGGCAATGTCGCGAAATGGCAATTATTGCATCATTGTTGACTAAATTAGTAGACTAGTGAGCGAGACTATGAATGTGGGATTACTACACATGCGCAGTGAAGTTATCCCCAAAACAATTTTGCCCCCCGGAGGCTAATTATTGCATCATCCCGATCAACCTCTTACCCAGGCTTTCCACCTTTGCGAAACTGAAAACACTGCGTATATTTCTGATTTATTTACTCATCTGATCTGACACCTTTCTTCGAGTGCTCTTCACTGAAAATCTTTGATGTGGCTGGCAAGTATCTTGATCTTATATACGCTCACAATCCAGATCGCTTTTGAAACGGGTTGGTCTACAATTTCGAGAACCTGTACTCGATCAAATTATATGTTTCCATACGCTTTTTGTCTACTAAATGTTTAATAATTTAATATGAGACTCAACATATGAATGCTTGCATATGAATGCTGTATGGAAATATGTTAACTGTTCTGAGGTAACTGTAATATTTTTATAAGCTTTGTTGCCTGTATTGTTTATTGTTATGTAATTATACAAAATAAAGTCGATGCTACAGTTTATTGTTTCATATTATACCAAGTAGAAGTACTATTATTAAAGTATGCAATGTTGCTATATATCGAATTAATTACCCTGTTTCACTTGATATTGTACCAGTAAGTTTAAATGGGGCTCCAAAATGTTCTGGGTTATCAGTAAGTTTGTATCGATTGTTCATATTATATGCGAATGCTTACAAATGAACGTACAGTATATAAATCTCTGACACTCATTGTTGCCATTGAGTAACCCTGTTTCACTCGATATTTTACCTGTAAGCTTAAATGGGGCTCCAAAATGTTCTGGGTTATCAGTAAGTTTGTATCGATTGTTCATACATGTATTATTATACACAAATGCTTACAAATGAACACACAGTATATAAATCTCTGACACCCATACCAACTATCAAGATCAAGGAGTAAAGAGTTTGTTGTTGTTTGACCTTGCTACTGCCAGCTAAATGCATGGTTTGATTTACTGCCATGCCTTATACACTGAGAAAAAGATTAACTGATTTAATGCTTGCTCAAACTGAACCTGTTTGCCGGACTGACCATATGAATTCTTATTACATGAGCACAGGTCGGCTCGCTTGCCAGGCTGACCCTGTTGACTAGAACTGGATTAGGTCAGCAAACAGGATGGCTCATTTGGTGGGGCAGACTTCTCAGTAAGCCAGCTTGGATACTGAGCCAACTCACCTTCATATAATCAAAGCCATTGGCCAACACTATGTTATGGGTTTGTAATGATGGAAAATTTAACCACCCCTGCACTGACAGCTGTATCATTACATGTACTATTGTACCTACAACTATAGATTTGTGTATATTGAATTCAAATCACTGAATTTGCCTACAATATATGTCTTTCAACAAGCCACAACCTCAAGTAGCACGAGTTAACGCCTAGCGGGCGTCTTGTTAATTATACTGTGTTGACATTTATCCCCTGAAACTCTGTAATATTAATCATGAAATATTGTGTTTTTGTCCGATTTAAATCAATTCTATATCGAAATGATCACTTGAATCTGGCGAATCGAACGCTGTAGGTTTCGTCTACTTAAAATGTGAAGATCAGATGTTATATGAGAAAATGCGTATTAGCGATTAAAGCGAGACTCGTCTCTAAAATCAAAGGACATGGCTTCAAGATCTATTCGTTGTTTACCCGATGATTTAATGCTCTTATGTCCGGCATTAAACCGATGTAATTTCGTAACAGATATGTTTCGTATACCTTGCCGTTGTTTTTTATATAAATTTTGACACACGAAGACCTTCAATCGAACAGATATTAGAAAAAATAACATTGCCGCGTCGGGTATTATATCACAACAGCATCAGCATGTTTTATAGTGCCTGTCACTTCATTTATCACTTCATCAATGTTCTTCATTCTTCCATTTACAGCAATTGAGCAACATATTTCAGTACAATTTAGTAGCACATTTAAGTAGTGTGAGCATGTTTATTATTAATATACTTGCCAGCCACATTCCTTATCAATCTTATCACAAATTTGCTAGAGTCTTGAAGTTGATCAATGGCAGGTCAGCGCTCGTTTTCATCACTGAAACAGTCATGACGTCATGAGAATAAACACTGAAACAGTCATGACGTCATGAGAATAAAGAACAACGAAATAAGATCACGTCAGTTTGATAGATGGGAATTAGTTGCATTTTGTTGACCAGAAAAATAAAAATAATAAAAATAATAAAAATACAGAAGTGCAGCCCATTCTAAGACTTGGTGCTACCCCACAGGGGGTAGCCCAAGTAATACATTTTACTCTAGCAAATTTGCTCTGAATATCGGACAAATACGAATCTATAATCGACCGCCCATCTATCTCCAGGGTCATTTTTGCCGACCTTCCATCGTGGAGGAAAAATGCTCCTGGATACTATACCTACCCGTTTCCGTCAACGAACTCGATATAGTCACGCTCTGTTGTGCGTTCTTTAAATTCAATACATGTTTGCTTTTTGTAGTTGGCAAAAGCTTCGTTCAACAGATTACGTTTGGTTGAATCTAGAAAATAAAAGTGGGTGAATAACAATAAGGCGTGTATGACTCGCTTCAAAAGCGAGTAACCATGCAACCACTAACGCGTACTTTAGCAACCCATAGTTAGTAGAGAGGATGCATGGTTTGGAAGCTCCATATTGTCTTTCAAGATGACGCAATGGTTACGTTATTGAATTGGATAAAGTGTTTGTCCAATACAATAACATGACCATTGCGTCATCTTGAAAGACAATGGAGCCTCCAAACCACCCCCCTCTATACTAACTATGGGTTGATAAAGTACGCGTTAGTGGTTGCATGGTTACATGGTTGCATGGCAATTCTATGGTAGACACGTGATGATTCTTCATTATAAAGAAAATACAATACGTTCAGTGATCGTGAAAGTAAACAACAAAGAACAATGACTTTTGCGGACCTTCCAAACCATCCATTCTACTAACTATATATATGATCAACCCAATGAACCATTTCATGTTATAAGGATTTATGGTATAGCAAATTTCGAGTGTTAGAATATTATACATTTTAAGAAACCGGGACCATGAGTTGGAAAAAAGCAACATCTTGGCCTTCCGGCTGGAATTGAACCCGACCCTGCGATGCTAGTGCAGTGCTCTGAAGTCTAGTCACGAGTTCTGTATAATTATATTATAAGGGTTGGGACACACGAGGTGACAAATCGCGGGGACATGTTGCAGGGACAAATCCCGTCGTATGCACCATGCGAAATCGTGTAGCGGGGACAAAATTTTGTCCCCGCAACATGTCCCATCGTATAAATAGCAACTAGTCCCTGCGAAAAAATTAAAATAAACAAATCAAAGAACGTTATTTTATTTTCCTTTTCCTTCTCTGATATGTCCCCTCGTATATCCTCAACAGGGAACATGTCACCGCAACATTCCCGCGCGATTTGTCGCCTCGTGTGTGAAGACCTTAACGGTGGTGATGCCGGGGAAGTTTATTACAAGTAATATTGGGCATTTAACGCGATTAAACTGTATTTTCTAAGGATTTATGGTAAAGGAAAATTTCGAGTGTTGGAATATACACATTTTAGATATTCTGTTCTTAGTTATTGGAATTCATCATTGATCTGAAACGACCTGGCCCGTACGTAGGATTTCAAAATGGAGGATTCGTTGATAGGTACTTTATCTAGTACGTGTTCCTTATAAGGAGGCATTGACGAGAAAATATAGTGAATTAACGCGCAAATAACTGACACGTTGCACCCTCGACCAGCCTCCTAGTTAATTGGATTTCCTTGTATTTGCTCGTAGGCCACTTCCTTATATGGGATTGGCATACGTACAGTACTGCTAGAAGTACATATAACAACATAGGAATAATTAATTAAAGAACAGCTATAGAGGAAAATGATCATACATGTGGCAACTAAATTCTTATTTCACAATCCAGTACTCGGTTCCAAGTATTTAGGTGTAGAGGTCACAGATGAGTAAATGTTGTCACTGCGAAATTCACCCAAAATAAAAATCACATGCACATGCATGTCATATCATGTTGTACATTCATGTCTGTCAGTCTGCATCTGAAAGACTCACCTAAGCCATTAATCGTATACGGGATTTTTACTTTATCTCCAACATTGCTCCACATGGCATTTCCTTTATAGAATTTTCGTTTTTCTTCTGTTGTTCCTTCCATGAGATCTATCAGTTGATTGGTAACTATGAGATCACCTTCAACCACATCACCTGAAAAAAGAAAGTTTTTCTATTTTCCGTGATTTGTACCAACGATAGCAATTCCGAAATTGAAAACTAATTTAATAATAATAATGGCAATTTTATTGAAATTCTTTATATATATACAATTATAAATCTCATTAATTTAGGTAATTTATAATTGACTACCTGAACCTATTTATTATTTACAAACTATATAGAAAAAAAAGTTATTTATAAAATGTATCTTTAAATGTTCAGTAATTCCGGATTTGTCCAGTCCTTATTTCTACAACAAAATATATAGTATGTTGTTCTAATGGCGATAGACATAATTCTCCTAATACAATAATTTTGGTGTTTGTTATCAAGACCTAGATCGCTCAGCATATCTAAAAAGGTATGCCATTCTTTTGAGAAAACACCTAAGGAGCTTATTGACAATTTTACAAATTTGACGGATTTAAAAATAATAATAATAATAATAATAATAATAATAATAATACTAACAATTAATCCATCATTATTGGAACACTCGGAACAGTAAGCAACCATTTCGATATGTGACTAGGAGGGCTCGACATTAGAATTGACTTCCGCATACTTCAAAAAGCTTGTTTGTTGGGAACTGCAAGAATATTGAGACATGTGCTAGACACCTAAGGGTGCGGGATGTACCTTGGTGTTTAGCAATGAAATTCAGCTATAAGATAATGAGCTGTGCGAAAACTGATAATAATAATAATAATAATAATAATAATATACTTTATTTGACCTATAGAATCCAAGCAAAACTATAAACTTGCTTAGTTTACAAATACTAGGTATATGGACAAACAACTATAGGATCTACTATTTACAAGATATACTCTATGTTCTATTAGAGTTTAGTCCATCCTCCAACAACTTAATGAACGACCTAATTTAATCTAATCTACAGTTTACAAATTCATCACTCTTTTCACTCTATGTCGCCATATATAGTTTGCTCCAATTATATTAGAAATCGAGCACCATTTCATAACTGATTTAATTTCGCATTTATCGTCAGTGAATTTTCGCAGACTTCCAAATACGTCCTGCTTTACGCATCCAAGAGAACCAAAACACATTACCAGCAGCTTCACATCGTAATGATGTGATCTTAGCGTAACAACTATAAGGCCTGGTAGCGACTGATTTTTTCGTCATAAGATTGTTGTAAATACAAATCAAAACACACTTTAACTTCCACCAAATAACAGCTTTTTTCCGACTTATCCACCAGGACAAGATCAACTTTACGATGTTGTAATTCAGAAAGCTCAGTCTTAAACTCAGGAAATATTGTTTCGGCCATCCTGTCAACGTACACAGGAACTCGTGGCTTGACCATCTTGATAAACGCAGCTAACTTTTCAACAATTCGATTATGTCGACGACTATAGAAGTTTCCAAACTGTGTGTAACATCCATTCAGAAGATGTGCAATAGATTCTGTATGCGATTTACAAAACGGACATCTCGGGTCATTTTCTCGGTTCCATAGGTACACGGTGAAGTTCGTAGGAAGAATACTCAATCTCGCTTTGATCGCAAATGTAACGAGATTATCATCTAGACTCCAGTTGTATAAAAAAGAGTGCGATGACTTTAACTGAATGTCTTCTATTCCGAGAAACGAACCTTGAATTGATAACGACTTTGCCTTTTCAAGGAAAATGATAACGACTTTGCCTTTTCTGGGAAAAGAGTTATCGTTATCCGGAGAATGTAAAACTCAGTTAACGGATACGATTACATTGTTTAAAGAACTAGTGTTAAAAATCAAAGTCAGTTCGCTATCTTTGGCTTTAAAG
Source organism: Chrysogorgia sp. JL179-B06 (assembly GCA_035772405.1). Classification (NCBI taxonomy): domain Eukaryota; kingdom Metazoa; phylum Cnidaria; class Anthozoa; order Scleralcyonacea; family Chrysogorgiidae; genus Chrysogorgia; species Chrysogorgia sp. JL179-B06. Next base: position 7,022,058 of record JAYKKM010000148.1, read on the forward strand.
TCAAGTGCTTTAAATAACCTGGCTTTAGCCAAAATTCTACACCACTTTTATAATACCCGAATTGATGAAGTGTCATTGCACAAATTTGATGAGATCGTGACGAGTACCGTTCGCGAAATGTATGGTCTGTACTCTACAACAACACAAGCTGTTATCTACCTGCCACGAGAGCTTGGAGGAATCGGTATTAAGAGAATATCTGATGTTTACCGAACCACACGACTGGCTTTTCTAATCAAAATGCTGAATCATCCTGTGGAAAGTTTTTCGTATGTTGCTCGAGAATCACTTAAGCTGGATATGAGGAAGAGAAATGTAGACATGTCAACCGACGAGGATGACAACTTTCTCGGCTATGAACTGAAAACGAGACGGAAATTTTCTAAATTCGAAAACCTCTTTCGGATCGTATTCAGACTGGCCGGAAATGTTAAGGTATGCGAGAAAGATCGGTGTTCGAGTTTGCTTTCGTGATGACAAAGCGATGATTCTAGTTAATGATAAATGGTTGGATGACAAGTGCGATCTACAAAAAGCTCTGTTTAATATTACTGTTGAACGTGAACTTGAAAAGGCAATAATAATAATAATAATAATAATAATAATAATAATAACAACAACAATAATAATAATAATAATAATAATTATTATTATTATTGGAACACTCGGAACAGTAAGCAACCATTTCGATATGTGGCTAGGAGGGTTCGACATTAGAATTGACTTCCAGATACTTCAAAAAGCTTGTTTGTTGGGAACTGCAAGAATATTGAGACATGTGCTAGACACCTAAGGGTGCGGGATGTATCTTGGTGTTTAGCAATGAAATCCAGCTATAAGATAATGAGCCGTGCGAAAACTGATAATAATAATAATAATAATAATAATAATAATAATAATAATAATAATAATAATAATAATAATAATAATATAATAATAATAATTTTTATTGAAATACTTTATATAAATATACAATTATAAATCTCACTAATAACTAAAAACACCTAAAAGCCCTAAAATGCGTGATGATTCAAACGCCATTCACTAAATGTACGTGTCCGGCATCAATGTCTTTAAATAGCGTTGTCGCTTAAAAAACCTCTGCTGTAACAGAGTTTAATTTGAAAAATAATAATAATAAAATAATAAAAATAAAAAAATAAAAATAAAATAAATATAAAATAATAAAAATAAAATAATAATAATAATAATAATAATAATAATATAATAATAATAATAATAATAATAATAATAATAATAATTTGCCTTAATTAGATGTGCGGTGACGGCGATAAGGGTAGTAGACGCTCCACACCAACATCGCATGCCAGATGCCAACATTGAACTAGGTTTTATAGAAGGTCGATTAGCAAAATTGTAATTTTTATGGACGATGAATTTTTTTATGAGGAAATTCTGTTAATAGAATTTCCTTTTTTAATTTTTTAGATGTGTATTTAATATAATTGGTTGTAAATTATAGTGCTATTTACTATTTATATTATTTTGCAGATTTTGCAGTAGTTTTTAGTGAATAAAGAATTATTATTATTTATAATAATAATAATAATAATAATAATAATAATAATAATAATAATAATAATAATTTTATTTACACAAACTCGCAGGTACATCTGAAGTAAATAATTGTAAAGATAGCATTATATTTTACAAATAAAATACTGTGTAAATCATTTCTATTTAAAAAGGACATAATTAAACATACTGTATATATATATATTATATATATATATATATATATATATATATATATATATATATATATATATATATATATATATATATATATATATATATATATATAATATATATATATATATATAATATATATATATATATATATATATATATATATATATATATATATATATATATATATATATATATATATATATATATATATATATATATATATATATATATATATATATATATATATATATATATATATATATATATATGGCTTATATCAAAGGTAAATTGGAACGTACGGCTATATTATTATTTTAATATTATTTTCGTACGATTATAATATTGTTTAATATAATATTATTGAACGTAGGATTATATTATATTATTATATTATTATTTTCCTTTACCATAAATCGTGTATTATATAATAATAATAATAATAATAATAATAATAATAATAATAATAATAATAATAATAATAATAATAATAATATGATGCAAGTAAAAAATACATGGGCAATTGCACTACTCAGATATGGTGCAGGTATAGTAAGTTGGAACAACGCGGAGGTACTCGGTTTGGATAGAAAGACGAGGAAATTGCTGACTTTATACGGTGTTTTCCATCCTGAGAGTGATGTGGATAGGCTGTACTTACCAAGAGGAAAAGGTGGACGAGGGTTGATACGTTGTGGAAGCTGTATCGGATCTGAAGAAAATAGTATTGGGTGGTACGATGAAATAGAGGAAAGAGAACAAAGATGGAGAAACAAGAAGATGTATGGTCAGTTCGTCAGGGAAGCAAGCGAAGACATTGACAAGGAGATGATGTGGCGATGGCTGTAAAAGAGTGATCTAAAGCCAGGAACAGAGGCTTTGACACGTGAGCGCAGCAACAGGCATTAAGAACTAGCTACATCAAGTTCAACATAGACACAGTATATCCACCGTTATACATGGAAGGCTCTGTGGAGAAAAAGGAGAAAGCATGGGACACCTAATCAGTGAATGTACAAAACTTGCTCAAAGAGAGTACAAACTACGCCATGACAATGTTTCAGGGATTATTCATTGGACACTGTGTAAAAATATAACCTAGAAAGAGTAGACAAGTGGTATACGAACATACCTCCGAAGGAGTGGTGGAATCAAATCAGATAAAAATGCTTTGGGATTTTATAATTCTGTGTGACCAATACATAGAGCAGATATATATATATAATCGTGGTAGACGTGGTAAAAAAGAACGAAAATGCATCATAATCGATATTATTATTCATTGTACTATATTCTCGTATTCTCATTGGTTGAGAGCCTACATATAATTATTCGTATTTCGGCGCAGACAAAATAAATCTCGTATTTGTCATGTGGAAAATTTGGACATGACAAATAAATGTCGTATTTGTCATGTCCATACGGTGCCCGCGTATTTTTTCAGCGGTATCTCGCATGAATTGCAAAAGTGCGGGAAATTTTGTAAAAACTATTTTGTTTTGAGTGTTGACAATGGCTTCTGCTCGTTTCGCTTACGAGAATATAGTACAACGAATTGTAAAAGAATTATTGAATTCGGCTTACGCAGGATATCATAATTATTCAGACCTCGGTCAGCGTTATCTGCCTCAGCTTCGCTTCGGCAGATAACGCTGACCTCGGTCTGAATAATTCTGATATCCTGCTCAGCCGCATCCAATAATTCTTTATTGCTATGCCGGGAGACAACAGAATCGGAAAGAATGAAGGAGAAAAGATAGAGAAATATGATGAATTGAAGCGAGAGGTTAAACGACTGTGGTCGATGAGGAAGGCAGGTAAATAGTTCCAGTTGTAGTTGGAACTCTAGAAGCTGTGAGTAAAACGTTTGAACAGTGGATATAAAAGATTGGAATCAAGATAAAGATTGAGCAAATCCAGAAAACGACGCTCGGACTTGGAACAGCAAGGATACTAAGAAAAACATTAGAAAGCTAAACAACCCAGTGTCACCTTAGTCTACTGGAATTGTAGACAGCTGCAACTGATAAAGCCGAACATAAAGTTGTCCATTATTTGCATCCATAACGCTGCATGAATTGCGAAGGACGCAGATTAAACGTGGCCAAGTCGAAGGCATATTAAAGGCAGCGCTCCACGGAGCACAGCTAAGATCTTAAGTGTTTATTTTAACATGGACTAGATCAATTTTTGGCCGAGAACGGTTACACAAGTCTAGCTTGGGCTCCCTGTGCAAGTAGGTTTGTAAACTACTTGGCAATGCCGGTTTAAGGCCATAGTTCTTAAACAAGGTCGGTGCATGACCATAATTTGTTTCCTTAATAATTATTTTCTTCTACCACTTTTACGTGTTATAACAGACACTTAGAGAAAAATCATTTCTACAACTTATAATATTTTACATTTTTGATGAATGTTTCTTCAAATAACATGTCAAAGAATATGGGAAACAACAATTGCGAAGGACAAATAATCGCATTTGATCATAATTGCTGTTAGCTGTTTCTTTTACCCTAAAATACCATGTTTTCTTGTATAAAATTACTAGTTGCGAAAAATAAAAATATATATTTGTCAAAAGGTTCAAGATAAAGTTGTGCAATGCGGTTTTTACTTAACTCGTAAATTGGTCACAATGACGTCACCATACTGAGTAAGAGGTCATCTGCGATATCCCACATCTTCTAAACAAGCTAAGGCCAGTGACCCCAACTTTTTTTTTGGTTTTAATATAAGTATGTCAATAACTTTAATACTGGAAAGTTTCAGCAAATTATCATTTCGGAAAGAATTGCTGAGGAATTACCTTAATTGTAGGGAGAGATTATAACTAATCCCTGCAATCAAAAAATCTTTATGAGTATTAATGCTTTCGTAGCCGGAAAACAGTTTGTGACAAATATAAACAATAACTTTTCGTGCTATAGAAAATATCATTATATATTGTTAAAAATCTTGGTATGTCTTAAGATCTATCCAGCTGGCGCGGCGGCAGCTGTTGAGAAGTTGAAGAGGCTAGCTAGATCAGAGATATTACGAAAGTTGTGGTATAATTAGGAGGGTCTTGGGGGCAGGCTCCCAAAAAATTTTTACATTGGCTTATAAACATGCATTTTCGGCCATTTCTGCGAGGATTTCCGCCAGAAAAAATAAGCGAAAAAAACTAAAAACTATCGATCTGCTCATAGAAACTCGGGTTGGTTGTCTAATTGTTAAAAAGTTACTGGCCACCGTAATTATTAATGGTAGATTTTAATGGCGCTGTTAAACGTTTTATTGTAACTTTTGAATCCTTGTACATTTGTAGACCTTTTCAATTCATTTACATAACTGTTATTAAGGAATTGCTATATTAAACGTGATAAATTAAGTTAGTCAGTGTGACGTCAGTGAAGTTTCCACTTACACACGGCAATACAATTAAAATGTATTATTATGAGGTAAAACGTGATTATTTGTAGACGTTTTAAAAAGTGCAAGAAATGTTGAAATGTAAACATAACTTTATAGAAACACTACTTCTTCTCTCTAAACGTATTTTACATAAAGTTAAATTAAAAATCCCATATATAATGTATGGACGCCTGACGGTATATACTGCTAGTAAAACGTAAAACGTACCAAACAGTAACTATAATGTACATAAACAAAATATAGTTCTGATGGAAGCATCTACATGTATCTAGCACTTTTTAATGTTATTCACCACATATATGAATTATAATATATTATATGTTATCATATTATTATTATTATTATATGAATACGCCCCGAAGCCTTAAAATACTTTTGTTATTATTTCTTTTCGTTTTGTTAATTTTCTTCGTTTTCTTTTAACATGTTCTCGGTTTTTAACTGATGAGAAACAAAATTTGGCGATGCCGTGTTTGCTAATTAAATTTAAGGAAAATCTTGAAAACGAAAATAGTAGATAATATATTATATAAGAATAGTAGATAAGATATTATTATGGTAAATAATAATAAATGAGCTGAATCCTATTATTTTTACCATTCTCTATATGAAACTGCGTTGAAACTGAAAGGTGCATACACACTTTAATGTTCGCATAATGAAACATTTACACTATCAAGATGTGATTGGTTTAACTGCGGTCATATTTGAAAATAACCAATGCTGGTTGTGCGGCTAGCCTCATTGCATGCACCTCGTAAACAAGAGCTGAAATGAGCAAATAGTGCAGACGTGGTCTGAGCTAGTTCCACTGTAACCGTACGATTAATGACTGTGAGACAGGTCGGCAGTGAGGGTCAAAGTGTAAAGCGTTTACTTTAATTATTGAAGATCGATGGTGGTAGAGTGGTTATTTTGTTAACAACCTCAGCCATTAATGTCTCAAAAAGTATTTTTAAAAGTTTTTCCTTTCCATACGGAATAAAGTACAAAAAAAATTATTTTGGTCAATAGAACTTGCAAAACGTATGGAAAATGCTTAAAACCTCTAAACTATATTTGTTATTAACTAAGAATACCTATATACAATCGATTTATGTCGTATATACTATATTATAGTGAGTTATAGCTACCAGAACTGACTTGCGAGCCCTCTTTACCTGGAACAGGCGAATCAGCAGAGGGAAATGCTTGAGTTATTGTCGCAAGGAAAATAATGCCGATGAAATTAATTGGGCTGCAGATACTCATCTTTACTACCAGTGCGACGATTCTCGGTAATTCTTTCAGGACAGTGGATTACTTATTTGTGGTTCAGTTACATATCTTATACAGTTTAAGTATTCTTTTACAACTGAATTCCCAGACAAAAACAATTAAAACAATTAAAAAACAATTTATTCCTAATACCATTAGACGTTCCGCGAGACATAGAGCGTGGGTGGCGAGATACATCTTAGAGTAATACGGCAACTTCTGAGATGTTTAACTACGAAGCTGATATCAGCAATGAATAATATGAAATACGAGTAAAATATTAGTGACCTTAAGCAAGCTTAAGAAGGACTGTTTTGAAGTCAATTTTAAGTGACAGTTTTCAGCTCCATAGGTTGACGTCATTCTAAACACGTCAGTGCCAGGGCCATCGCGAGGGCGTGGGAGATGTGACACCCCCCAGCAAAACCAGTGCTGTCGGCAAATAAAGGATTTGTCGGTAAATAAAACTTTTGTCGGCAAATCGTTTTTCGGCGAGACAGCAAATTACCGTTCGAAAATCGAAATCACAAGATATACAGCACAGGAACTGAAGTGTGATGTACACCAGGCCTTAATTTCTATACTACAGTCATTCAGTTAAACCTACTTTCATTGACCTCCTAGAAGCCAATATACCGATAGTTCCATCTTTCCTGCAAGTCGGAGGTATAGTAGTTTGGTTGTTTTAAAATAAGGCAATTTTCATGTCACCTAATGATATGTCCAAGATAATTCTGGGTTATTATTTTTGAATGACCACACCCCTGCTTAACCCCCTTCGCGACGGCCCTGAGAGTGGCGTATGGAGAACTAGGATGGTGTCTAGATTACTCTTGGTCCTCGGAAAATTATTTATTCTCTTTGATTTGTTGAAGAATTATATTGTTTAAGACCATTTCAAACGTCGTACTTTTCATGTGCCGAACCTAATGCATGTAAATTAGCAAAATCATTTGTTCAAGCTCATTTGCATTTAGTTCGGAAGGGTGTTTATATGAGAGGCGAGCCAGCCCGGTTATCTGAACGCGAGCCAGAAATCATCTCGGTATGGGAAAAATTCATCCCGCTTATCCGAGATGTTGTCAAGTGTTTCAAGCGCCAAATAATAGACGGCGTCGGCATCCCTTTGAAAATTATTCTCGGTAAGCGGGAACAGCCGCCCTGATGAGAAATATTTCAGCCCACTTACACAACTCTCTCAAGCGATATCTCGCTAACCGGGCTGGCCCGTTTGCCCATATAAACGCACCGGAATTTTTAACAAGAATCAAACTACGCGGTGAGATATTTCGCTTACCGGGCTGGCATCTCATATAAATACCCCTTTCTTTTTAACCTTTTTACTAAATATAAGAATATATAACAATAGTGACCTAAATATAATTAAAAAATATATAACAATAGTTATACTTCAATGTAAAAAAATACGATTTTCGAGATTGCATTTGCCACGAATGAATGAAATAATTATATGAGCGGCGCGCTTTAACTAATACAAAATTTAACTACATTTCAAAATTCAATATTTCATTATTGGGGCGTATTGTTCGTTTTTACAGGATTAAGAGTGTTTAATTCAACGATATATTTCAGGTATATAGGCCTAATTACTTCACAGATTAAAAAAATAAATTGAATAATTTTCAGTGGGAATCGTGCAGATTTCAAAAGTCGATCTAGACATTTCGCATTCATATAACGTATTTGCTTATAACAGGGCCCATAAGTTGCCGCGGCGTACATTAAAAAAATCAAAATAAGATTACGTGAAAAAGAAACTAGCCCGCGCGTTTGTCGAGCCAGCCAGTTCAAGCCAACCGTTAAACGAGCCAAGAGATGACTTACATGTTTCCACGGCGACGTTTAAAAAGGGTCAAATGACCTGTAGAAGGACACATCGTAAGAAACGTCCTCAATGGAAAATATGTATTAAGTACTTTAATAAGTATTTTTCGTTCTTTAATACTTTAATAAGTAACTTTCGTATATTAAAGTTCTGAACAATTATTTCTTTTTTTCATAATATATCCAGTTCTTTTGAAAACTTAGTGAGACGAGCAAGCTTTGTTAAACGAGCCTGCTTACACCTCGTATAATAACGATTAAAGTATAGGCTCTATATAGCTAGCTTGCCTTCCAACCCCACCTACAGGTGTAATTGGCTAGCTAGCCTCCCACTCGCTACTAGCCCATTCCCATCCTCTCCTCATGTAGTGGTCTATAGCTAGCCTTCCAACCTCACCTCATGTAATGGGCGAGCTAGCCTCCCAACCTCATGCTAATGTAGCTGGCAAGCTAGCCTCCCAACCTCACCTCGTGAAGCAAGCTAGCTATATATAGCCTCCTCACCTCATGAAGTGGGCTAGCTATCATCCTTCCCACTCACCTCATGTAGCGGGCTAGCTAGCCCATTCCCTCACCTCATGTAGCGGGCTAGCTATAGCCTCCCATGCATGCTAACCTCGTGTAATGGGCTAGCTAGCCGCCCAACCTCACCTCGTGTAGCGGGCTAGCTACTGTAGCATAGCCGGCGTAGGAACCGGGATTCGGGAGGGAATTGGGGCATGTATCCCCCAACTTTTATGAAAAGTGCTCTTTATAAACATAAAAACTGACAAATATATATATATTTGTGCCCTTGAAAGTTTGTTTCGCCAAACTTAAACTTCCTATACGCCCCTGCTAACTAGCCTCCCAACCTCACATCATGTAGCGGGCTATATAGTTGCCTCCCAACAAGGTGAGCTCATGTAGCGGGATAGCTAGCCTTTTTTAATACCCGTTTTTCCCCCTATATTTTAATGTTTTCAAGTTATCGAATTCGAGTCCGGGTTTTACAAGTTTTCTGCCCGAGTCCGAGTAATTTCGTAAATAGATATGCTAATAATTTCAAGAAAAAAAAGAAAAATATTTTATACTTTTTCACGCGGGAATAATAAGCTGATGACAAAATTAAAAACATGACATTTGCATATATGATCGTCGATCAATCAGCGTTGGTTGGCCCTGCAAAAGGACTGCGGTTTTCCACAAAGCGTTATCAAATGAAAGTTTTTAAACAAATAGCCGTGGATCGAAATTTAGTCTAAACTAGGTATTATAGCTATAGTTACCCGGTGAAGTTGTATAAAAATATAATAGTTCAAGGAAATTAATGCTCTACAGCGATTTATTCACTCGACGATTTGCTATGTTTACAATTATTGATGTGTTATTTTTTCCCGAGTTTTAAGAAGTAATATAATTAAGATTTCCATATATAGTTTCGTTATGGAAGATTATTTTTGCTTTATTGGTTTTATTTGTAAATATCATGCGTCTCGCCATCAATTCACACGCGTGCACACCAATTATTACGTGCAATAAAAGAGGATTATGTTTGTGATTAAAACAAGTAAAAATAAAGACAAGACACACGACGAGACTCCCATGCTCACCTCATGTAATGGGTTAGCTAGCCTATCAACCTAACCTAACCTCATGTAATGGGATAGCTAGCCTAGCTAGCTCATTACATGAAGCCGTGAGGTTGCATGGAGCCTCCCACTCACCTCATGATGTGAATTCATCATGCCATTCATGCGTCTCGCCATCAATTCACACGCGTGCACACCGATTATTACGTGCAATAAAAGAGGATAAGAGGATTATGTTTGTGATTAAAACAAGTAAAAATAAGGGATAGACACACGAAGAGACATGATACACAGAAATTGCACTGCATACTAACTTAATGACTGAATTTCACTCATGTGGGTTACAGTTGTTTGATTTCATAGTCTTGCAGGAAGAAATTATTGCGTGTTTCTATAATATATAGTTATTTGCAATGTTGTATGTATAGGTTATAGGGATAAGGTGATGATCAGTTTTATCACTCGAGGATCGACGATATCACTTAATTGTCACTGGTGAGCGAAGCGAACGAGGGGCAATTATGATATCGTACCGAGAGGGATAAAACTGATATAACCGAGTGTGATATCCTTTTTATAACATGCTATAGTGCCTTTATCAGGGTGATAAACAGCGGGAAATAAAAACGATATCGTCCCTAGCGACATATCGTTTTTATCAATGTGTGATAAACTAAGTTATGCTTTGGCAACATTGTATTCAACGATTTTATGTAATCTCATCTTCCTATATCAGCAGTATGTTCACTATATCGGTGCGGTTATATATCCTGCAGCATATAACGACAAAAGTGTTGGAAATTGCTACGTGAATTTCGTAATTCACTTTCAGATTATTTATTCTTTCACAACACTCATTTTCTTTTCCTCACAGGTCACTTGACTGTTCAACAGTTGCAATTCTTTCTCTTCTCTAATTGGCTGTGCCTAATTAAATTATCATAACGTAATCAGCCTATATAATAAAATATTTAAGGTACAGACAGTCCGACACACGCCCCATGTATATATTTCTCACCAAGATATATGTTTTCTTAAAGGAACTAAATCACTAGAAGGTAACCATCCAAAACCGAACAATTAAGTAAACTTAAGTATATTGTAATAGTGCATGTTCTATGCATTGTTCAATGTTTCTGTTCAATGTTTCTGTTCTGAAATCTCCTCACGGCGCCCGCCTTTCCTCCCGCCCGTCTTTCCTCAGGTGAAGTTTCATACCGAAATCCCGAAATGACGTCACATGCATAGACTATCGGCAGTATAACTGATTCGAAATTAAAACCCGCTGTTATTTCTAAAATAAAGCATTATCGTAAGAATTATGGTTAGCATTAGGTTTAGGCGGTTAGGACATGCAATGTTTTAACGAAAAACATGCATGATGTATTATTAAAATAATGCTAATTATAGGCATATAAGATGGCAATTCGTTATGCCCAATAAGTTATGCTCAGCCCCCTACAAAATTTTACCCGTACGCCAATGACTATATGCTGTTAGCGTAACAATTAGGCCATTACAACGATTCACTTTGCCATCAAAGCTACAGACTTCATTTAGAATATGATCTTATTTTAAGGCAAATTTTGGCGCCAGAAAACGAACGACGGCTTATCAAGATTATCACGCTTTTCATTCATCGAAGTATATATGTAGTACGGATCCTTTTGGTCGAAGGATATTCGTTATTAGCCGCCTCGAAGTTGTGACCATAAGGCCACTTTGTTTCACTTTTAATTTTCTGTTTCTGCTTTGAGATCCACTTCTTTTCTCCAAACGATTTTGCCGTCTTCTTTACGTCTTCAGACGGTTTTCTCTAGTCTATATAATGTCGTAGAGTATGGCTGTAGTTTGTCTTTAGACCTGCGAGGGTTTCATATCAGGATTTTCACGGAAGAGCCTCTCTAACTTTTCTTTAGATAGCATTAATTGCGAAGGTACGTGCAGCATAATAGGACACATGTGGATTCCAAAATGTTAGCCGACCCGCAGTAAGCGTGTTTCCCCTCACTTCTGAGGTTTGAAGTTAAGATTAGTATACTTATTATTGTTGATTAGTATACTTTGGATGCATGTTCGTACTTGGTTAATACTGTGATACTTGCAGCTGTAAGTCCTACGAACATGTAATACGTATATCTTGTATCTGAAAATTCTCAACTGGACTGATCAAATTAAACAATTAAACAAAAAATTACAACTTAAAAATTAAATGGAAATAACAATCATCAATAAACTTTATAAGTGGTAGTCGCATGTCTATACGATTGCTTTCAATGCCGAAATGTTTGTATAAAGGCTCGCCACAATATCGTTTTGGTATTTTGTTTAGAAAATCCATACTGATATCCACACTATTGTTGGCGTCCCAGTGTTTAAATCTTACACAGTCCATTCGCGGACCTATATGTATAGTTCATAGATATAGGCCGGAGTATAGCTTCCCTGGATCTCGACTTGCGAAAAAATAGGTAGCAACGCGTGCATGTGTCTGCTGACATTTGAGTTACAGAGAAATGTGAGATAAGTATGTTCGTTGTACAATGCAACTTAAAATATGAAACAAACATAGAATCGCAATTATTGTATACAAATAGGTATGCAATACGTATACAGCGACTTATACGCGGTCTAGCCACTGTGGACCATGGATGGGAAAAAGAAACTCTATGGGTGGGGTGGGGGTCGGTAGAAAAGGCGGGCAAGGGATTATTCTGGAACGTATTTCTAGCTGAGAAATATGTGCGATGGTAAACATTAATACCGGTCCTGTAGTTCATATAGGTTTGAAACCTATATATGAACCTAGTACAGGTATTAATGTTTACCATCGCACATATTTCTCATACTAGAAAGTAGAAATACATTCTGCAATACCCTCTCGCGCGCCCGCCTTTTCTACCAACCCCACCCCACCCTTAGAGTTTCTTTTCCCTATCCATGGTCCACAGTGCCCAGATCGCGTCTATCGATAATAAATCCCCAAAGGCCGGTTCGTCGTAGGTATATTTTGAACGTTATCTCGGCCAATATTTACTCGATTTCAATCCTGAAATCAGATTTGGAATTACATACGTGTCTATTATATGACGAGAACGTGCATATACCCTTCGTAAAAACGGTTTATGTACTTGGAAAATAGTCGGCAATCAAGCACCCGCTTCGTCGCATATTATTTTGAACGTTATCTCGATCAATATTTAACCGTTTTCAATTCTGAAAACAGATTTGGAATTAGCGATTATAAATACATAACACACTCAGGTATCTATTATATTACGCAAACGTGTATACCCTTCGTAAAAACCTTTTTATGTAGTTCGTCAGATCACAAATCGCCAATGGCTGCTTTGGGAAAATATTGCCCAAATATTGTTCTAATTAAACAGATCACCCAAAACGACTTTTTACTTAAATGGACCCTTCGCGACCTTTTGTGAGAAATAGATCCCTTCGCGACCTCGCTTGCGAGGGGATCATATGAGAAAAACTGCCTTCGATATTAATTTTTCAAATGAATTTTCAAATTACCATGCACGTGAGCCGATCCATTGAAACACAAAATATAGCACCTGGCCAAAAATGTCGGTCATTGCAATTGCAAACTCATTGACACAGCTGTCTTCGTTCAAATTTGTATAGTACGTGAAATTTTCACACAAAAACCTGACCAAAATGTTGGTCAGTGTAAACAAAGGCTCACATAAACAACAAAAGTTGTTCAATGCCTAACTCGGTGAAGCAACAAACGATCTCGACGAACTTTCGCTGTCTTCAGGAACGTGTTCGGTTGTGCTGTAGTGCCACAATCAAACCCAGCTGTGTCAGTGATGAATGAATTACATCAAGGTCATGAATGTTTTAATGGCGAGTCTCGAGAGAATCAGTGTTCCTTTATGAGTTCATCGGCGGTTTTAAACGCACAGAACATTCCTGTTATCGAGTGGAACACGGCAACAAACGACAGCGTCTTAATTCAAGGAGAAACTATGACCTCAATGTTTTTGAGAATGGTGACATCCCTCATGATTTACGTATGTTATCTTAATATTAGAGGGGTATTCCCGTTCGTTTGTTCGATTTGAAATATGACCACTCGACCGCCATATAATTCGTTCAACTCAGCAAATGTTACCGCAAAGAACGTGAAGTTCGACCCCCTCCCCCAAGCAATCGTCTTCTGAACGATCTTTTTATTAGTATTAAGGTTAGTATTAGAAAACCCATTAGGCGGCGGGGGATTAGGGTTAGGATGTAAGTTGTTTTGGGGTTAGCAGTTCCATGATGTATTTCATCATACAGGCATATCCGATCGTATGATAGCAGTACGATCTCTCATTTCGTCCCACCTCTCGCAGATACTAAAAAAGATCGTCCAGAAGACGATTGCTTCAGGGGGAGGGGGTCACAGAACGCCCGGGATAAATAATATTGACTACCGAAGTTCGATTGGCAAATCTTAACTTTCTATCCTTCCTTACCGTGTTTAAATAACTGTAAATAAAATGTAATAAGTGTCGCTTGAATGGAAAATGTATAACTTTGCGAGTAAATGTCGAATTAGATGTATGGCGTTCAAATCGTCATAATTAGACAGATTTAGAAAACACGACGCGAGATCAAAGACGACGTGAGTTGACCGAGGAGGACTGGGTCGAGGACGCCGTCGTGTTGTGAACGAAACATGACTTAGAAAAGGAAGACGACGTTGTTTTTGTGTTCTCGAATTTAGTTGCCATTTTGGTTGTTGAACAGTGGTTAACTGGATGTTTTCGAACTGTAAAGGAATGATCCTCGTCTTGATCGCTCATTCTTGATTGCTTGTATCGTTCAAACGTCGTATTTAATAGGAGCAGACATGGTGACTTTAATACTGACTTCATATTGTTCTAATAATTTATCTATATGTGGTTAAATAAAAATGTTTTGGGGGCTATAGTTATTATGCTATCGTCATCGTGATACTTTTGCACTGTAGTTTTTTAAATATAGTTGAGCGAAACATGGCGGTTGGTGGTATTCAGGCTGTCCGTGATGCTTTAACCTTTGCATATGAAGAAAATGAAAATCAAAAATGTGATCGACGACGTAGAATTTATCTTACTGTACGATTATAACCGGTTTAAACCGCTTTTTCCGTATTGGAAATTTGAAGAGTTCGATCTAGAAACTTGGGACAACGTGGAGTGACGCACAAAATGATTTGCAATCGTTGATGAGATGTTTACAAATCCCTGAGAAAGTTGTCTGTCAGCAAGGTACGGTCTGCAATGGAATGGAGGGATTGTGTATTGTTTTGAGGAGATTGGCTTACCCGTGCAGGTACACAGATATGGCACATCGGTTCGGACGAAATCCGTCAGAGTTGTGTCTTATTTTCAACGACCATCGTTGGGACCAGCCTTTTCTTTCGCCGGATCAACTTCACAACTACTGCAGAATTGTTTTGGGTGTGCGCAAGATAGCTTAGACCAAAGTACAACCAGAGAGTGATGTATACCAATGGCCACAAACGAGTACATGCCATTAAGTTCCAAAGTATTGTTTTGCCGAACGGCCATTTGCTAACTTATCTGGTCCGTATGAAGGTAAACGACACGACAGTACCATGTTGTATGAGTCAGGTGTGCTGCTCTTTTAATACAACAACGAGCCACTCTGTGTTTATGGTGACCCAGCCTATCATTTAGGAGTTCACCTTCAAGGGCCCTTCAAGGACAGACAACTTACCCCACAAATGCAAGCATGTGGAGTGGATGTTTGGAAACATCACCAAATTTTTCAGTTTTGTTGACTTTAAAAGACAGATGAAAATCAATCTAAGTGCAGTTGGTAAGATGTATTTTATTTGTGCCTTGCTTGAGAATGCTCGTACCTGCCTTTATGGCAACATTGTTTCAACTTCTTTTGCACTTCCACCACCTTCTTTAGTTGAATATTTCTGGTAAAAAACTATTTTGTATAAAACTATTTTCATAAATTAAAATGTGTCTTATTTAATTGTAAGAACTTATCTTGTATATAAAAGTGATTGATGTATATTGTACAGAAATTATGTGTTACATTATATTAAATAAATAAATTGATTTAACTATCTAATACATAATTGTATGAACAGAATTCAATTGTATAACATTAAATAAATAAATAAATTAATTTATATAATAATACTGTACAAATATTAAATTTGTCCATGTTTTTGAATAAATTGGCCAACATTTGAGTTTGTTGTTGTTGTTGTTGCATTATTGCCATCATTTGCTGTTGTAACATGGAAAACTGTTGGTTTTGCTGTTGTTGCTGCATTTGATACTTAATCTGCTCCGTATTCTGCACTTGTGTGGCCTGCAGCTGCTGCAAAAGTGCAGCACACTCCTCTTTCACTTTCTCTGTCTTCTTTCTTTTCCTTCAATTCTTCTTTCCTCAGCTTCTTGTCCATTGTACTCTTTTCCCTCAACCACTCAAATGTATCACACAACCTCCTCCTCTTTCTTTCACTTTTTACATTTTCTTGTCCTTCCAGTGCTCTCTTTTTTGTCTTTCCATTGCTCTATTCCTCATTTCAAGTGCTTGTTCCCTCTCACCACTCTGCTTCTTTATTTAATTTTCTTCCTCCACTCTTCTCTCAGTTTCCTCACTTATTTCTATCAGCTCTTCCAGCAACCTCTCTTTCTCTGTCAGACCTCTCCCCCTCCACCAGTTTCTTTCTCCTGTTTGGCCATTTTCACTTTGTATTTTCGTGCCATCTCTTATTGCCCGGCCAGTGATATCCTGGTATGTTGGGTTTTAAACGGTTGGCAACAGCCAGCCATCCACTTCCTAGTTCCATAAATCATAAATCACTTGAATACACTTTGTTGTTTTGCTTACTTCTTATTCGAGTCGCTTTCTCCGTTTTTCTCCATTTACCTTCGGGTTCTTTAGAGCTACTGTACATGAAATATAAATAAAAACACTGACATGTAGTGAGTTGTTTACGTACACGATATATATTTTGATATTTTGAATTGAACCTGGCTTGTAAAACGATGTATTTTCTGAATAAAGTGTGTAATATTTATTTATACTAAAGCGACTAATCCTATGAAAAATACACAATATTTAAAAGTTATGAGGAACTATTTTGAAAAGGTCTTTAAAAACCATTGAAAACCTTAACCTAATTAAGCCGCTATTTAAATAAGCCGCTATTTACTTCGGACAAAGTTATGTAAACAATGAAACAAAACATTTAGAATTTAACTAGAGTTAATAATCACAATAGTATTTGCACTCACAAACAAGTTATTTGAATAAACTTACCTTTTTTCTGTGAAAAAACAAGCAAAAACAGTGGCGTCTTTGCGAGGACGTCAAAATTAGATTTTCACGTCCTGAAATCAACAAAGACGACGTCGCAATACAAACCGGAAGTGAAATTTACTCGGGTCCAAGCCATACCGCGTGATCTCACGTCGTCTTTGATCTCGCGTTGTCGTTCTAAATCTGTCTAATGAATTTATAAACACGTGACGCCATATGATTACCGTATGCTATGCCAAGGTTGCGGGTTCAATTCCAGCTGGAAGGCCTTGATGTTCCGTTATCTAGATACTATTTGAAGGAGGATTTGGTTCAGTAGCATCTTCATGTTGTTGAACAAACAGTAGGGATTGCCATAAAAAATAGTAAAGTTAGTGTACTGCCGAAATACTGAATGACACGGGTTCCACTCTCTGACGAAGGGGCGTTAGACTTCCTATATTAACAATATTCGGTTGCTATGCATAAATTATGCCCAGACCTCCGCTACACCTATGTAGAGTCGACATGAATCTCGATTTATGAAAAATTCGGATTTCTGTTCGCAAGGGGGCACTGACGAAGCGGGCGCGAAACAGGTAGCAAGTCCAACTGCGCATGTTCCATTATTGGGGGTATTGCCTTCATTTTGAGCTCTGCATTTTGAGCGTACTGAAGATAATACGGTAAGAACAACTGATCAGTTTATTCGTTTGCGTTATGTCTTTACTTGCTTGTGGGAGTATTCGTCAGGTCATGAACGTTTTAGTGGCGAGTCTCGAGGTAAACAGTGTTCCTTTATGAGTTTATCGGCAGTTTTAAACGCACAGAACATTCCTGTTAACGAGTGAACATTCCTTCTCATTATTATTACATGTATGAATGTATGGGCCGGCAGCACTTCCAGTTACTATTTCGACAGTTAGAGCATGCCAACTCTTTAATTAGTATTTTTTATTCGTAATTTAACACTGCCTACGCAGCACACCACTTTTAAAACAGTAGGGAGCCAGCTTAAAGTGCACCTGACATCAAAATTTTTTATTGTCTTATTTGGAAGAACTTTTAAAATGATAAAGTAACTTCTTTTGAAGATTTTCGTTTATTCGCTTTCTTTTTGAGATATAATATCAGTTTGTTTGATATGCAAATGTGTGGAATTTACGTCAACATGCATAATGACTTATCAGAGAATGTTATATATCTTTGCGTTCATCAAATAAAAACACTAAAGTGTGAATAACACGTGTGCGTGTTTCTCCCACAACACCAAACTTCTCGATTTTAAAGGATTTCGTTCGAGAATGAAAGAGATACACACATTTCTCCAATAAGTCATTATGCATGTGTGACGTAAATTCCGTACATTTGCATATCAAACAAACTGATATATCTCAAAAAGAAAGCGAAGAAACGAAAATCTTCAAAAGAAGTTACTTTATCATTTTAAAAGTTCTTCCAAATAAGACAATATAAGCCAATATAAGCCGTAATATTCGACTTAGAACTCATCTATGTTACTCATGTTATTATTTACACGAATATGTCTGCCCTCCATAAATTAGTGGAAGTGTAGGAGTACCAACGCGAATTCAAAAGCATCAGCCATTTTGTATATCGTCGACATTCAGGTATATTGTAATGTATAATATGCAAGGTATTATTTATTATACGTGGTATGAAAAATTGTAGCCCGTGAATGATATTTCTCATGTGGTTCATTCTTTCTCGAATTTCATTCGCATTTCTAACTTTATGATGTTTTATATTTAATTCATTTTTGTAGTGTTAATATAGAACAGACAGATACACTGTATGTAAAATGAGAAACGACTTTTCGTCCAAACAAAAGAAACAAATCAGGCGCAACGGAATCACATTCAGAAAACAACATCACATATGGCATATCGGTTGTTAGAATTACATATACGAATAATATATATATACGAATAATGATATGCAAACAACAGGTTTGCTTAGCTCAACGCACAGTGTATTAGATAAGCCAAAAGCTCCAAAAATATACTGTGGCAAAGAAAACAACTGAAAAAGATATATGTTCTCGCGGTTTAACTTTTAGATACGCCATCTTCGACGGGTGCTGTGATATGTCTGTCAAGACACGATCTCAAACGAGAAGGACAGCAAGAACTTCTAGCGCTAATACTCCTAAACGTTCTCAAGCTGGTGGGAAAAGGAAAATCAATTCTCCGGTGGTGAGTAGCAAATCAAACAAACCTTCACTGGCGACACAGAGCCAAACGAAGTACATGGATCCTGTTATTTCATATATACAAGCAGTGATGAACGTTATTAAGGTAGCTTGGGAAGGGAGACATGCTGACACTGCTAGGTTTCGTGGACTCGTTCGTGGATATAAGGTTCGTCCACGTTATCCCATATTTACGACATTTGTTACAATTATGGTACTTATGGCATGATCCTGCATTACGTGTGCTAATACAAAAATTTCCATATGACTCTTATTATTGACAAATTTGATCTTTTGAGATAAAAAAATCCTGACAAAGAGGTCCACGTAGTAATCAGTGGGGGACCTGGAACGGGAAAATCTGAACTTGCCAGGCAATTTGGACAGCAAATATACAACAGGGATAACCGCTATGATTTGTTTTGGAGATTGTTTGGTGTCTATTTCGCGTTTCCTCCAGTTGACGTGGTCACGTTAAACGCAGCATCTGTAGGTGAACTGCAAGATTCCTTAGAGACCGTACTTGGAAAATGTACGGAAATTTCTGAAATAATTCATGCTACAGAGGCGCGAGAGGAAAACGTATTGACAAAATTTATTCAGCTTAAAGAGGCTTTTAAGAAACGATCAAGCAGACCAGTTATAATATTTGATAATGTCCAAAAAACAACACACGAGATCCTTTATAAGAAACGAGACAACGGCAGGTTCATATTGCATCCTGGAAATGATGAATATGGTGAGATACGAATCTTTGTCACCACTCAACACAGACCCTCCTCCAAGTTTCCTACTGTCATTAGCTACATGAATCTATTTGATGGTATGCCCATAAACGAGTCTGTCAATTTGCTGAACGTAATCACCAAGGCACATAATGACAACAAGAACGCAAGGTATCTAGTAAAGGAATTAGTTGCATGGGCTGCCTCTATCATTGGCATGCGCAGCGCTTTATATCCAGTCAGCAAATGAACTTCATGGAAACTTCTCTTATTATCATTTCCTTAAAGAGTTTAAATTGGATTTGGAGAAGTACAGACATAACATCGAAACGATCTGGAAACACAGCAAAGACGAAGGACTAACCTATAACATGACCATAATTGCAACATCAATCAAAACTGTCAATCAACTAGTTAAGTCAAGTGATCATGACTTGTACAAGGATCTCGCTTGTTTTGTATGATACTGTGACTCTCAAACCATATCTGCACAGCTTTTTTGGAAATATACAAGAATGAACCCAGTACTGCAAGACCTTACCAGTTTCGGTTCGGAAATCATCGATATACGAACATATCAATAGCCTCATTCTCACACATCAAGTTACCAGAGAAGCTTCGCGAATAGTCTGTAACCTAATAGATACCAATCAAAGCGACCCAAAGCAATTAGATTTCTATTTTGTTGAGAATTCGCTTGCAAGGATTGTTAATGTAATAGCCACAGTATTAGTTGCTAAACCTGAAGCTTCGTTAAATCAGATTACGGAGTACACAAAATTGAACTACAAAGTGGTGGACGTATTAATATCCTTGGTGTCGCACTCATTTAAGCAAAACCTGGATATATCTAAAGTAATAACAAAGGAATTTTGCTGGACGTTTCTCAACTCCATGGCAGAAGTTTACCTCTACTGGCCAAACAAACACAAATCTACAGTCATTATGCCGGATGTGACGTTTCTGGTAAAAATGACGGAAGAAAGTTTCTCAGCGGATAAGCCAGAGCTTGGAGTATTTCTCTCTATACTTTATCTTTATAATACTGGAAACCAAGAGCCACGAGACTTAGAGAAAGTGGTAGAGTGGGTGGAAAATTTTGCCAAGAGTTCTTTTGAAAATGTAGACAAAACGTCGATTGAAAAGACTGCTCTTTTGTTCAACATGGTAGGATAGTTTACAGAGATGTGGGCCAAAAAATGTCCAAAGCACAGGAACTGCACGAACTTGCTCTAAATATTTCGCAGGCGTTTGGCTCTTCCTCCGAGATTGCGGTCTCATTACATTTACTGGGAATAATTCACAGATACACAAAGCATCTTGACATAGCTAAACAATACCACGAACAAACAGTAGA
Source organism: Chrysogorgia sp. JL179-B06 (assembly GCA_035772405.1). Lineage (NCBI taxonomy): Eukaryota > Metazoa > Cnidaria > Anthozoa > Scleralcyonacea > Chrysogorgiidae > Chrysogorgia > Chrysogorgia sp. JL179-B06. The sequence continues at coordinate 7,043,430 of JAYKKM010000148.1, forward strand.
ACTTGGGAGGAAAATCTACTCTGATAAAAATCCACGATTGGGAGCCTTTCTATTGAATATGGCTGTGGTTTATAACAGACAAGGTGAACTAAATAGAGCTAAGGTGACGTATCATGAAGCACTAAATATTACTGAGGAGGCATATGGTGCACGTGACCAAAGAGTAGCGAGAGTGTTGAACACCTTAGCAACAAATTACTATTCACTTGGACAGTATACGGAAAGTGTTGATGTGTTGTTGAAGGCCAACATCATTCATGAAGAAATTCACGGTGACTTCCATCCAAACGTAGCAGAAACATTGTACGTCCTAGGTTTCACATATCGTGCCAAAGGAGATCTAGAAACTGGAATCTTTAGAAAGATCTCTGAAAATACGACAATAGTATTACGGATCTCGGCATTATCACGTCGCCGAGGTTTTGCACGACCTTTCTAACACACAGAGAGAACTACATCGTTTAGAAGACGCTTTAGAGAACGCTAAAGGATGTCTTGAGATATTTCAGAGTTCCCTTGGAGAAAAAAGTTCAGAAGTTGGGGTGTCATTGAACGGCATTGGTCTAATATACGTTGAGCTAGGCGACATACGTATGCAGTGGCTCAAATAAAACACGAGAAAGCCTTAGAAATATTCGAGAAATTGAATGAACAAGGATCCCAAACTGGTAGCATCAGCGAGACACTAAAACATTTAGGGAATGTGTTCCAAAGGCTTGAAAAAACGACAAAAGCACAGGAATATTTCTCACGTTCTTTGTCAATGCTTCAGACTATTTACGAAAGCAATCATCCACGAATTCAAGAAATAAACAAACTATTAAAATATTTGGAATACATGAAGGTGTGGGTTTCTTTGCATCACCCTATACCTGAATGTTGTTTTTTTAATTCTGCTGACTAGATTAACATATTCATTTGTTATTTTGTTACATATCATTACATGTTGTGCATATTCATTTGTAATTTGTTCTATACTGTAGCTATAATAGAACGTTTTCACTAAATCCCCAGAGAGTCAAATGACACAGAGCATGGCAACCACCACTAATATGGCGGCTATGTTGGTTATCTAACGGCGGCTATGTTGTTTTACCTAACAAAAGAAGCTACATATATAAAGATCAAGTGTCGAGGTAAATCAATATGGCGGCTATGTTGTTTTACCTAACAAAAGAAGTTACTTAAAGATCAACTGTCGAGGTACATGTAAACCAACATGGCGGCTATGTTGGTTTATCTAATTACAAAAGAAGCTATTAAATCAATTGTTGAGGTACAGGGTGTATAAAAAAAAACGAAACCTTTAGAAATTAACCTATTGTTGTTAAGCACAATATTTTATGCTCCTGGGAATTTAAAATGTCAAAGTACAAATTACTAAATTAGTCATATCATCAGTTCGAATAAAAATGGTTCAACTGACCACAGAGCAACGAGTTTTTACTGTTTTAATGTACTTTTTTAATGTAACTCAATGTACTTTGAGTCTCGGTATAATGTAAAACAGTAAAAACTCGTTGCTCTGTGGTCAGTTGAACCATTTTTATTCGAACTGATGATATAACTAATTAGTACTTTGACAATTTGTTATCGTAAAGACACATCGTTTGGGCATTTTTCAATAAAAACTCTTAAGATAGCTGTCTTCTCCTATACAAAAGCCTAGTTGTTGTTGAAGATGGGTTCCTCGGATCCAGGTCCCTGTGTGTTATTTTAATAGTGGCGCTACTTTTTTCCAAAAAATGGCACAATTTGCATGTTTGAGCCGTTATATCTCCGAAACTAAAAGTTTAACGTAAAAACTAATCCAGAACTTATTAACTAACTTTTTATGCTCTATCCGAATCACCAAAAAGCCATTTTGGGTTTATAAGCACTTTAATGTATATTGAACTTTGCTGTTTACCTTTTCAAAAGTAAATCAGTATTCAAAACCATTTAAACAAAGGAACAACTTAAAAAATAATTGGATGTCTAGTAATATTACAGTTTCGAAAATTGTTGCAAAGAATTGTCAGTGTGGAGGAAATATTATAGAAGCCACATTTGTTATAGTGTATGATTAAATTCTCATGTTCTTGATCTTATTTTCCTAAATATTGGTTTGTATATAATAATCTTAAACTGTTTTACAAATACATTTTTTGTTAAAAAGAACTGTTGTTTTTATAATTTTACAGTAGCGTTTTTACACAAATTTGTGTTACTGTAGATCAATTTTGCTTGCGTAAATTTTACCGTATCTTGTGTGTAACATTTACACATTGTATGTGTAAAAACATTTACACATTGTATGTGTAAAGTGTTATTTTACACACAATTTTGTGTTTGTGTGAAAGCATTTTGCTTGTATAAATTTACCGAGATTTTTGTGTAAACATTTACACATTGAATGTGTAAAATGTTATTTTACACACAATTTTGTGTTTGGGTGAAAGCATTTTGCTTGTGTAAATTTACCGAGATTTTTGCGTAAACAATTACACATGACGTGTGTTTGTGTAAAAGCAGTTTCTACTCAATATTTTGTGTTAATTTTACACAGCGTTTTTTGCAGTGCAGTTATATGCTCCTTCATACGATTAGAAGCTATTTTAAATTCCCAGGAACATAAAATCTTGTGCTTAACAACAATAGGTTAATTTCTAAAGGTCTCGTGTTTTTTTTATACACCCTGAGAAAACGGTCTTATACTCCTGGGAAATTAAGATAACTATAGTAAACGTATGAAGGAGCATAACTGCAAAGAAACGTTAATATATTTAACATGTTTCTTTGCAGTTATGCTCCTTCATACGATTACAAGTTATTTTAATTTCCCAGGAGTATATATAAGACCGTTTTCTAAGGGTTCAGTTTTTTTTGATACACACTGTACACCAATATGGCGGCTATTTTACCTAACAAAAGAACCTACTTCAATCAACTTAAATATCAATATGGCGGCTATGTTGGTTTACCTAATAAAAAAGCTACTTAAAAATCAATTGTTGAGGTAAACCAATATGGCGGCTATGACGTCAAGTGAAAACGCTCTATAGCCTGGTTCTCACTTGTCGTAAGAATCGTAAGAAACAGCGACCGGCTGGGATGCGTTTTCAAAATAGAAATGATTTCGATTCTTCCGATCAGGTCGGCGACAGTCTGGGACATTGCTTCAATCATGTTACACTCGTCGTAAAAATCCCAGGCGATCGAGGACCGGAAAATCCCCGATTTTTACGACAAGTGCAGAGAACTAGGCTTATAGGAGATATTATGGTGGCCGAACTATATGGTCTTCAACGACACAAATCAACCACGGAGTGCGCATAATCAGGGCTAAATGAATCCCACAAGCCTTATGTCTTAGGTTAATCAATAGGTTTAGTCAATGGGCGGTAGAAAAGTCTACTCGGGGGTTAGATTGAACATCGTGGGATTAAATTCGCCCTAAAACATGCGTGCACTCTGTGGTTGTTTTGCGTGGTTGAAGACAACAATTTTGTCAGCATAATAATTCGCTACAGACCTTATTAAAAAATAGCAGGTAATTTAATATTATTTTATGTGCATAATAATTGACCCCCTGGCCTCACTGTCATGTGGAGAATTAAAAAACACACATTAAAACGAGGTTAGGGTGCTAATTAGTATATACACATAAAATAATATTAAATCAGCTGCCATATATTCCCCTCGCAAGCGAGGGTGATAATCTCGTCGTGGCAGGGACTCATTTCTCACTAAAGATTCTTCGTATATATATATATATATATATATATATATATATATATATATATATATATATATATATATATATATATATATATATATATATATATATATATATAAGCCGCACATGGTAGGGTAACGCCTTATAAGGTAGTAAAATATCGTTTTGGGTGATCCGTTTGTGTCGGGACATATTTGATTAGAAATGCAGCGGCCATTATCGATTCGTTGATCTGACGAACTACATAAAGAGTTGTTTACGAAGGGTATACAAGTTTGCGTAATATAATAGGTACGTGTGTTATGTATTTAGACTCGCTAATTCCAAATCTGTTTTCAGAATTGAAAACGGTTAAATATTGATTGAGATAACTTTCCAAACGAGGGATAGGTGACAAAGCGCTAAAGCTCGCTTACAAGCTTGCTTATAAAGCTTGCTTATAACCATGGGTTGTTTTATAACGCAACCAAATGGTCTCGTTTCCTATATGCTACCACCAATCTTTTATTACATAATATACGACAATTTTATTATAGTATACAAAAGATGTTTGTTAACATGAGGTTGTAGCAATTAAGGTTTACAACTTGATTATTCAACTTTGCAGCTGTGGCGAAGGTTAGTTAATGGTCAATTTGAACCCTGAAGATCACAGTCATTGTAGTCTAAAATTACGTTTGGTAGTTTTTAAACTTTTTAACTTTTAACCTGTGTGTAAGACATATTATGAAGCGAATATTATATGATGTATATATTATATGTATGCATGTCTCATATATTTTAAGGCACACCACATCGGTTTGTGGTCTGAAAAATATGATTCATTTATTCCACTTGTAACGTATTCGTCTGGAATATTGGTGTACAGATGATCCAGAAGTGATCCATAATCGATTGTATGCAACTTTTGCTGATATGAGGGACCAAATATTTTAAGTATCTGCTGTTTCTGACCTTCGTCTGATAGCCAGTCAATGTTGAAATCACCACATATTATGCAATACTCTTGGGTAAATTTATCTAATAAGCCAGTTCGTAATGTCGTCTGCGCATCAAAATAACGTGTTCTGCGTCGGGATATATTAAACATTTAATAATAATCCATTTTAGATAAGATATACAATGGATTTACAACTTGTAAAAATAATTAGGGTAATAAATTAATAAAAAGAACTATACTGTATATATATATATTAATATAAGTATACTATATAAAAACACTGATTTCCATTCATAATCAGGTTAAAATCACAATATACATTTGCATTTTTATTTACACTTGCAAATTCGTTATACTGAATTCCCCAGCCTGATGTTATGAATTGACGAAATAAGTTTTTTCCCGACGCACGGGATAAAGAATATTGTCATAGTCTTAGAATAGTCAAATGAACACCAAAGACTCCTTATCGACTCACTCCTTGTCCCAACTACAGTATGGTTGTCCAATTACGTCTTATAAATGCCTCTTACGAGCTCTCAGCTGGAACTAATCAGAAATATTTTGAATATAGAAATTCGCCTCGCGCGAAAATATTCGCCCAGTGGAAAACCGCCCCTTTTCATGTTGTGTGAGATATTGCGTGGAACTAATTAGAAAAAACAAAAGGAAAAGTCGAGTACAGTATGAGCACCGAATATGACTATATGCGGGCACAGAAGGGACAGAAGCGTTCCTGCGCGCACGGCCCGAGCTTGCCAGTTGCTCCATATAGTAAACACCGTATATTTCAATTCATTTATGAGGATGTGATATGCCAAATAAAAGCACGTATAACCTATTCAAATCTTTGAAATTGTTGTAAATCCATAAGCCATTGATCACAACAGTTATAGTCCTTCAAATACCAGGAACAGTGGGTGATTTTAGAAATGTTGAACGAAACGGCATAGTTGTCAAATCAAGCGACGATTTATATTTAGAAACGTAAACAGTGACAAAATCAGGGAGCTTATGCCTGAAATTATAAGAATAGAAACCCTTCTAAGACATATCAGTATCTCTCTTAGAGAGGGAAAGCCAGAAACTAAAAAGTGAGCTAGAAGTACTCGATAATATTTAGTCTTCTAGAATCAAGTAAGAGATAGATCTTACTTCGTGTACCGGACACAGAAATTTGCATGAGTAAAATGTTAGTTAGCACTGTATAGAACTGCCTCGTTCTTTAAAAAATCCCGTTTATTTTATCCATAATAGGTTTAATTCATGAATTGGACAACTCCAGGACAAAAATAAACGTGATTTTTAAAAGAACGAAGCAGTTCTATACCGTGCTAAATTTCTGTGTCCTGTAGAGACGCTAGGTTAGTATAGGAACAGAATACCGGTAACGCTTACTATTAAATGGTCATTAAACCGTGTCAAATTGTTGAAAATTGTCATAATAGAATTGGTTCGTTCTTTAAAATTACATTACTCTAGGTTTAGCTAAAAGTAAATAATAAATACGATTTCACATTCTGATTGATGTCAGTAAATTTTAGTTAAAAATTGACGGATATTCCAGCTATCAGTTGGCGGCTGGCCATAGCTTTGTCATGTTCTCGTAATATAATAGTAGACACGTATGTTATGTATTTAGACTCCAAAACTGTTTTCAGAATCGAAATCGAGTAAATATTGGCCGAGATACCGTTCAAAAACCGTCGGCATTTTAAGGATTTGTTATCGACAGACGCAGTCTGGGCACTGGGGACCATGTATGGAGAAAAGAAACTCTAGGGGTGGGGTGGGGGATTAGTGGTAGAAAAGGCGGGCGAGATTCGTATTTCTAGTAATAAGGTATATAGAGTAATAATACATAAATTTGAGCTACCGTGTAATGTTTTATTTATTATATGGACAACATATCAATTAAAATAGACGTGGATTAAATACAAAATCTACGACTCCCTGACCTAAAACTTTCAGGGGATACAAATAAAACAATATGTTGATATAGAAAATTTAACATGGAAATTTGAAATAAACAAAGTTGTGCTTGTTTTTATTTTATTCTAAACTAACTAAAGGCGGGAAAAGTGATACGTGAGCCCCTCGGTTCCCGGATGTAATGTATTATGGAGTTTTTAGTTTCTGGTAAAATACCTTTGTCCATATAATAAATAGGGAGTTTGACATCAACGGCGGCCATATGTGTCACTATAATTTTTTGTCAAAAAAATAGAAGTCATTGGAAATTCAATTATATTCTTAATTGTCATGCCGACTATTCTCCATTCTCAAGAACGATTGACGCGTTTTTAAACGTGTAGAAACGAAATTCCCATTGTAAAAAATCGCCGCAAGAGCGCCGTGGACTTGTAGGCGAAAGCTGGTGCAATAAAATAAACATGTAGAACATGGTTTTAATTTCCGCCTGGAAATGCGGGCGCGCATTCTTGGCAGATTCAAGAATGCTTTAAAAGGGAACTGTAGTAAAAAAACTACTTTTAAATAAAAGGCATTTTAGTATAATGTTTACAAATGTTAATAGTTTTACGATATCTGCTCTTGTACTCGAGAAATAACGTTTTCATTTTCGTATTTTATGCATGCTTTGGACGCCGCCATTTTAGATTTTGTTGACGGCTCAAACTCAATGTTCACCGGGTGTTTTCTTTTCAATTTTGACAATAAATTGAAAATAAATTCCCGCATAAGATCGAGTCTGAGCCGTCGAGCAAACTCTAAAATGGCGGCGTTTACAGGACTCGCGCAGCGAGTTTTAAAGTGGGGGCTAAAAGGAGAACTGACCTTGCTTCTTCGGCTGGAGTAACCTTTAGGGGGGCCCGGGGGGTATGCCCCAAGAAAATATTTGAATTCTAAGCTCCGAAATGGCTATTTCCTGTGTTTGAAGGAAGTTTTAACAGAAAAATTTAAACAATGACAAACCATATTTTTTAGTCCTGTCTGATAAAAATAACTAAGCCTATTAAAGTCTAGCTGTCACGAAGTATGAAAGTCAGATTATTTAACATTTTAATTTAAAGCTCTCTATATTTTTAATATTTTTAACTGGCCAAAAAAGTTGGGGGATGAAGCCCCCAGGCCCTCCACCTGCGCGATCCCTGTTTATCACACGGAAAGCAGAAAAGAAAGCCATATTCCTTGGTCACGTCACACTCATTAGCATTTAAAAATATATACCTTTATTTATTTTAGTATCGTGAGCGGGCGGAATCCTAGTCTTTCCAGCAACCTGATTGGCTGCAGCCACCGGAATCCTAAATGCTAAAAAATGTTATCGTGATTTTTGCTTCATTATTAACTGGAAAATGGAAAACTAATACAGAATTTGATTCAACTATGAGCTGGAAATAACTATATTATACAAAAACCTAAAGTATTTTGGTTTGTTTTTCTTTTCTTGTCCAAATAATGTAGTTTTACCAAACTAAAGTAACTCAAGTCTTTTACCTTGTATAATAAAAAAATTAATATGTTATTTACCGTTTTTGGTCGGTCCGGATAGAAAAATACTCCCAGACGGTAAATAACATATATTTATATTTTTTTGTATCGTGAGCGGCAACCTGATTGGCTGCAGCAGCGGGCGGAATTTTACGATATTTTGACCACGGTCACCAGAATCCTAAATGCTAAAAATTTGTATCGTGCTTTTTGCTTCATTATTAACTGGAAAATGGAAAACTAATACAGAATTTGATTCAACTATAAGCTGGAAATAACTATATTATACAAAAACTAAAGTATTTTTGGTTTGTTTTTCTTTTCTTATCCAAATAATGCAGTTTTACCGAACTAAAGTAACTCAAGTCTTTTACCTTGTATAATAAAAAAATTAATATGTTATTTACCGTTTTTGGTCGGTCCGGATAGAGAAATACTCCCAGACGGTAAATAACATATATGTATAAAGTATCGAAGGAAAGATAAAATCAAAGAAATATTTCACTGTTCAAATATTTGCCTTATAAAACAGTGCTGGCAAAAAAACAGTTATGGAAAAAAACACTGATCAGAAAAAAACAGATGGAAAAAGCAGTGATGGAAAAAAAACACTGATGGAAAGAAACACTGATAGAAAAAATACTGATGGGATTTTATTGAGGGAAAAAATACTGAGGGAAAAAATACTGATGGAAAATAATTTATTTGTGTGAGTTAACAGGTTATAATATTTACATGTTCTAAGGATTTATGGTGAAGTAATACCATGATCGCCTCGGATTCTTTTGTTCTCTCCGGGAATGTAAACCTCGTATTTTCCTCATTACCCATGCATACGCCTTTGTCTTCTAAATTTCCCCGGGAAATTTAGTAGAAAACAAAAGATTTCTTTGTCTACTAATTTTCCCTCTTCAACCATGCAGGGGAAAATTAGTAGACAAAGAAATCCTTTCTCTTTTACTAAATTTCCCGCTTGCATACTATTATAGATATATTATAGATAGTCGTAGAACTTGCATATCTCACAAACACAAAGCATCTCCCAAAGGTATAATTACTTCAATCAATAGTAATAAAACTCGTAAACAACTTCACTGAACCATACAAAATCAAACACCTAAACTTATCTCAGCATACTTCCCTGAGTTTTCCTCGGCGATTATAATATTACAAACTGATACCATGACTTGTCGGGAAATTAGCGATTAAATTGCCCTTCGCCTCGGGAAGATTTGTAAAAGTCCTCGGGCTTCGCCCTCGGACTTTCACAAATCTTCCCTCGGCGGCGGGCAATTTAATCGCTAATTTCCCTCAAGTCATGGTATTACTTATAAGAAAATTGTGAGTGTTAGAATATATACATTTTAAGACCAAACCGGGACCAGTTGCAACATCAAAGCCTTCCGGCTATTATTGAACTGGCGACCCTGCGATGCTAGGGTCACGAGTTCTGCATATATTATGCTGGTAATGCCAGGAGAAGAATTGGGTATATTATAAGTAATATTTGGCATTTTACTCGATTAAATCCTTAGAATATGCAGTTTAATCGAATAAAATGCCAAATGTTGCTTATAATATACCCAATTCTTCTCCGGTATATTACCATGAGTCATGACATTTAATATACCAAATAATACAGTAGAACTAGCCCACGCTAAAAGCCAAATTATATTAAGCATCGCAGGGTCGCGGTTAATTCAATTCCAAACGGAAGGCCTTGAAGTTGCATTTTTCGCTACTGGTCCCGGTTTGGTCTTAAAATGTATATATTCCAACACTCAAAATTTTCCTTCACCATAAATCCTTAGAACCTGTAGTTTAATCGAATAAATGCCAAATATTACTTATAATATTTACACCCGGTTGGCAATGTAGAAAATTATTATAGACATAGCATAGCAATATTTTTTCTTACAAGAATTAAGATCAGTGTTGCTTTAGTTCACCATATACTTATACGGCTCAACAATGAATACGATAACATTATTCACGAATAACAAGTTTTGTTTATCATAAACGTGTCCAGAAGGAAGACTTAAGGCAACTCTGGATCTTAAACTTAATACAAATATTAAAGTTTTCATATTTCGCCAAAATTTGTATGGTTAGTTTCTTTGGCGTGTTGGACGGCGTCTGCTTGGCCAGTCAGTGGAAGACGACAAGTTAGACAACGCAACTGGAAATTGGACAAATTTGTAAACTGGTTCATCTGTAAAAAAGACGAAAAGTGAGAACTTTAGAAGAAAACAACAATTAGAAATGTCTTATATAATTATAGAAATATCTATATATCTATATATATATATATATATAATAAATATATATATATAATAAATATATATATATAATGAATATATATATATATATATATAATAAATATATATATATATATATATATATATATATAATAAATATATAATTATATATATATATAATAAATATATATATATATATATATATATAATAAATATATATATATATATATATATATATATAATAAATATATATATATATTATATATATATATAATAAATATATATATATATATATATATATAATAAATATATATATATATATATATATATAATAAATATATATATATATATATATATATATAGATTTTCGCTTACCTCAAAACTGGTCTGCTACAACTTGTTTCATCTGTAAAAGATTCTTCAGGCAGTGACAATATCGAAAGGGATGACCGCTTATTTATAGGCTTTCTGCCGGAAAGTGGGGGCGTATGTGGGGGACAAAGCATGAGGTCATGGCTTTGTTTGCGTTGATTACGCGAAATTTATTACGATGACGACACTGTGAAATTATTTCCGCTCTTTTGTTGAGTAAACTATTCTTATTTTTTTCTTTTAAAATACAAAATTTTTCTTCTAAACATAAATTGCATCGTTTTGATCCTCCTGTGTACGAAATAGAATGTTTTAGAATTTGCCAATTAATACTGAAATCTTTATTGTTTTCTTTCAATGTCCAAATATATTTCGAAAGTTCGGTGTCATTTTCATGCTTTTTATGTTGAAAAGATTTAGTGTGGTTGGCCAATCGCTCTTTGAATGTGGTTGCAGTCATACCAATGTAGTGTTTTATTTCGTTGTGATGTTTACTGTCACTGTTGCTTTGTATACTATGTCTCTAGTCATGCATTGTTCTTGAAGCGGGCAAATGGTGTTCTCTCTACAACTGCAATTAGTAGCGTCCCTATCCTGCGGTTTGATGTTCCTAGCTATGCGTGCATTGTGCTTAGTGATTATTGACTTAACATTGTTCATGCAGCTGTAACTTACTTTAACTGTATTTCTGTTAAAAATCTTATGGAGCTTGTGGTGCGGAGGGAAATGTTTGTCAATTAGGCTAAGGAAATTACGTCCTATGTTAGTGCTGACACTCTTGCTAAATGGTGGGTTGAACCAAATGATATTGCGTTGCCTATTCCTACGTGGTCGTTGCGGTGTATCATGAGTGTAGCTAAGTTCATGATTAAAGTTGCTGTGCCTAAGCGCGTTCTGATATAAGGGTGCAGATTCCTGAAAAGTTTGCTCATCTGACGAAAGGAGTTTAATGCGTTTGTTAATTGATGCAGGTAGTTGCCTTGTTATGCTTGGTGGATGGTTAGAGTGCATATTTATGTATAGCGGATCGTCATTGGGCTTCCTATAGGGCCTATAGTTTCCATTGCCCGCTTCAAGAACAATGCATGACTAGAGACATAGTATACAAAGCAACAGTGACAGTAAACATCACAAACGAAATAAAACACTACATTGGTATGACTGCAACCACATTCAAAGAGCGATTGGCCAACCACACTAAATCTTTTCAACATAAAAAGCATGAAAATGACACCGAACTTTCGAAATATATTTGGACATTGAAAGAAAACAATAAAGATTTCAGTATTAATTGGCAAATTCTAAAACATTCTATTTCGTACACGATGCAATTTATGTTTAGAAGAAAAATTTTGTATTTTAAAAGAAAAAAATAAGAATAGTTTACTCAACAAAAGAGCGGAAATAATTTCACAGTGTCGTCATCGTAATAAATTTCGCGTAATCAACGCAAACAAAGCCATGACCTCATGCTTTGTTCCCCACATACGCCCCCACTTTCCGGCAGAAAGCCTATAAATAAGCGGTCATCCCTTTCGATATTGTCACTGCCTGAAGATTCTTTTACAGATGAAACAAGTTGTAGCAGACCAGTTTTGAGGTAAGCGAAAATCTATTATTTGCTCTAACTATATGTTGTTGAGCACTCTTTGCATTTCGTAGACCAAAACCTACACGTATATATATATATATATATATATATATATATATATATATATATATATATATATATATATATATATATATATATATATATATATATATATATATATATATATATATATAAATATATATATATATATATATATATATATATATATATATATATATATATATATATATATATATATATATATATAATATATATATATATAATAAATATATATATATAATAAAATATATATAATAAATATATATAATAAATATATATAATAAATATATATATATATATATATATATATATATAATAAATATATATATATATAATAAATATATATATATATAATAAATATATATATATATAATAAATATATATATAATAAATATATATATAATAAATATATAATAAATATATATATATATATATATATATATATATATATATATATATATATATATATATATATATATATATATATATATATATATATATATATATATATATATATATATATATATATAAAACAAGGGCGAGTTGTCTAATTGTTTTAGTATAAATTTACAACTTTCTAACCCAAGAAATAACTTTTATTTCGCATTTTTCATGGAAAAAAGTAAATATTATTTCGAAATCAGGCGACTTTTACCCCAGAGGTTTATATCAGCGGATAGTACGTAACTCCTGCGATAGCCAATCAAAATTGAGGATTTGTGATATAAACTTGTCAATTTATACTAAAGCCTGATATAAACACGATAACTGACCAATCACAGCGTGCGTAAGACACGACTTATTTTATAAATATATATATATATATATATATATATATTATTAATATTATTAATATTATTATGTTTTTATTATTAATATTTTGATTGTACAAAAATTGTTTAAGAACAACATATATCCCGCGATTTAGATTATGTAATAATAATAATAATAAAAGGTTTAATGAAATACCATCGCACCAAAAGGTGAATTACAGTATCTTTACTTTCACTATATAACCTTATACTGAAATTAAAAATAAAGGGAACTGCACAATTTACTGTACTAAAAAGATGAATGCTGTACACGAAACCGCAATGCTTTGCTAACAAACATTAGCTAAAAATTAAGTATACTGTAGCTGAAACTTCGTTCGTACTAAATTTAGGTGTTTTGAATCTTCTTAAATTACTAAGGTTAATTGTTTGCTGTGTGCAAGGTATTGTGGCTAAATATACAATTAAGTTGGCCATCTTTTTCGGAATGGTCAATTCAAAAGATATACAGTATTAACTTCTATACTTCTGATTATATCTGTACTTAGCTTAATTGCATATCACAGAAATGTTCGATACAATTTGTAAATACTTTAGCCGGGACCTTGTGCAATATATCAAAACAAAGCCCTTGTAAAATGCTATATACTGTGTAAATGTAATGCATTTATAACTATAAAGAGAAACATTTTAAAATTTTGAGAAATATCTTGTCGTTAATTATTCAAAGTATATGTTTGCGTAAGCGATGAGTGATGCGTGGGCGTGACGAAATTTTGACATTTAAAGAGTGAGTGTCAACCGTGACGCAATGCACGCTCGGTCGGCCATTTTTTGAAGCACGAAATTCCCTTAGTGAACTGCATCCGTAAATATCTTGTCAATCCTTGATATAAATTATTCATTTTGTCTTTTAATTGAAAGAAGACATACCTTAGAAAGCAATTATTTCTATATTTTTCACAAAACTCGACGTTTTCTTGACTTTTGTTTCGAATTATGTCAGCCTTGACTGACGCGAAGCGTGGAAGACCAAGTGACGAGGTTCAAACCAAAAAATCAGGTTCCGAGTGGACGTTTGGATTGTGGAAGACTCGGCGAATTTCCGAAGTATGCAACGAAGCACTTCAAAACACTTTGTTATCGTACGAAAAGATAAACACAAACGCGCAATGCACGACGGTTGACACTCACTCTTTAATATGTTGTTAGCAAGTTATTGCGAGAGCGTGTGAGAACATTGCGTGGGAGTACGAGAGAATAAATACATCAAAAACCAAGAAACCGTAATTTCTGTCTAATAATTTGTGGGAATCAAGCGCTTTCAAATAATATCTATTCGTGATTTGGGACTAAATCGATTGGTATTAGACGGAAATTACAACGAGATGGCAACAAGAAAACAAAGGAAAGATACTGAGACACAAGAAGATCAACAACCAAGTGATGTGCCCAACGAAATCGAGTCGAAAGAGACAGTGTTTCAGTCGTTATTGCGAAAACTAGCGTACTTCAATCGACAGACAGCAGGAATATTGGATTCTAACGTGACACACGAAGTAAACAGACAATGCGCTCTTTTGAAAACCAAAATCAATGATGCGTATAGCTTGATTCATATTATTCAATGCTTGAAAATCGACTCTGGCGTAGATGATGAAACTATTGACCAATGGGCAAGTCAACGAAAAGAACAGTTGGTCATATACGAGACTGCCATCGCGGAATTAGACGCAAAGCTGATAAACGAAGAGAATATACAAAAGGAAAAATTACGCAACGAGAAAATCCAAGAAGCTGAAATTAGGGCGCGACTGAGACAAGAAGAAGAGAAGACGAAGTTATTAAAGCGAGATCGAGATGAACAATTTGCATTATGTCTAGAAGAAACGAAGTTGGAGATCGCTGAGAAGAAACGGATCCAAACAAAGTTACCGGAGCTAGGGGATATCGAAGTTTCAAGGGACATATCTTGACTGGGTCAGATTTTGGTGTTTGTTTTCGACACAGATTGATATAACAACAATGAAGGACGAAGCGAAGTTTTCATATTTAAAGGAACTTGTTATCCCCAAGGTTCGCGCAACGATTGAGAAGTTACCACCAAATAGCGAAGGTTATCAAAGAGCTAAAAAGATGTTGGAGCAAAGATATGGAGATGCAAGAGAAGTGGTAAACGCACACGTTCGACAAATTCTGTCCATGCCTATTATCAACAGTACATCAAGAGGAAAGATTCACAGTTTTTATGACAACCTTCTTAGCAATGTTCAAGCCCTGGAGACGCTTGGAAAGCTGGGCGATGTAGCTGGAAATGTGAGAATGACGTTGGACAAACTCGAAGGCATTCGTGGTGACCTAATAAGAACTGAAACTGATTGGAAAAAGTGGAACTTTACACAATTGGTCGAAGCTTTGAGACAATGGACTGAGCGAAACCCATTACAACCAGGCGATAAGGATGGATCGAAGGACGGTAGAAGGGAGGGCAACAAGGGATCAGTTGAAGCTACGACAATATGTCTACTGCGATGGAGAGCCATAAATCTGTGGAATGTGATAAAGTTACCGACGTTGGTGAAAGAAAGAAGATCCTAAGCAACAAGCGACGCTGTTTTAACTGTACTTAAGCATTGAGCAAGTGACTGCAGAAGCAAGGTACAGTGCCATACCTGCCAAAGAAGACATCACACCTCAATTTGTGATAAAAGTCAGCCACCTCGTAAAGCATGTCAAGATAACGATCAACCCCCTCATAAAACGTGTATGTGTCAATCTACTGGGAAATATGTTGTGTACCCAGTGGTAGTTGTCGAAGTGGGAGGAGTAAGATGTCGAGCCCTTTTGGACACTGGATCTGGAAATTCATATGCCTCTACAACGCTTATGAACCTAACAGAGGAACAGCCAGTGAGACAGGAATTCAAAATAATTGAAATGATGCTACATACCACAACCAAGAAGATAGATGTCTATGATGTTGAGATTACCAGTGTTGATGGAAAATTCAAGCTGTGCTCTGAAATCAGTCGAGTTGACAGAGATGTGCTGTTGACACATTTGTCTAACCCACAGTACGAGGAACTTATTGATACTCACGAGCATCTGAAAGGAGTTAAAATGAACGATGATGAGACAAAGCCAATGTTACCAGTTCACTCTTGGGAGCAAGTGATATCTCAAGAATCAAGACAACAACGCCTGCTAGAATTGGAAAAGATGGAATGCCTGTTGCTGAGAAAACTAATTTGGGGTGGACCATAATGTCACCAGGACAAGAGATGAAACATTCCTACTTGATGTTTGCTATAGAAACTCCAATGATGACTACACGCAACTTTGTAGCTTGGACGTGCTGGGCTTGGAAGATCGAGCAGAAGGTGACCAAGAGAGTGTATACAGCGAGTTCAAGGAACAACTTGTTCAAAGAGAAGATGGGAAGTACGAGACATCGTTGCCATGGAAAGCCAGTCATCCTCAACCACCAACAAACCACCATGTCGCGAAGAGAATATTACAGTCATTGTTGAACCGACTTGAAAATCAACCTACTCTGTTGGAAAAGTACAATGGCATCATAGAAGATCAAAGGAATGAAGGGATCATTGAAGTAGCACAATGACAAAACCAGACGGAAAGCGAGAGCATTACATCCCTCACAAGCCTGTGGTTCGCGAGCAGGCAGAATTTTTGAAACCTGTTCCTAGCTGGTATACGAGAAGCTGAGCGAGAGATGCCATGAGATTCCTGTGGATAAACGACTTACAAAACAAAAACATTGTGATTTACCGGATGACCAGAGCCATGTTTGGTTTGGGACCAAGTCCATTCCTCCTTGGAGGTACCTTGCAAGTTCATCTGGAGAAGTATGCAAAGAAATACCCAAACTGCGTTGAAGAGTTAAACGAAGGAACTTATGTCGATGACATCAACATCGGAGGAGACACTGTGGCGGAGACTCAAGCAATGAAGGAACACCAAGGAAATTCTGAATGAAGGAAGTTTCGTGTTGCACAAGTGGCATTCGAATGCAGTGGATTTAGAGAGTGATATCACGGAGGATCGAGAGTCTACCTATACGCGAAGGAAAGTTTAGGAACTAAACCATCAGAAACTGAACTCCTTGGATTAGGATGGAACAAGGAAGAAGACACGTTATCAGTTTCGTTACCGCAACCAGAAGAACCACCAACCAAGCGAGTGGTGCTGCGAACCATGGCCAGAGTTTGTGATCCATTGGGTTTAGCTGCCCCTATACTACTTAATACCAAAGTTATCTTCCGCGACATTTGTGACAAGAAGCTTGGATGGGATACCGAATTACCAAAAGATTTGAAGAATCGGTGGGAACGATGGTTAAAGAATCTACCTCGTGTGCTTACCATGCCGAGATGCATTCCTCGAGAAAGAATGTTCACTACCAAAATAGTTCTTCATGGATTCGCAGATGCAAGTATTCTCGGGTGTTGTGCTGTCATCCATGATGTGGTCAAGCAAGATGAGAAAGTTTCCCAGGGTTTTTTGGTGTCCAAGACTAGCCAAGCGAGATTTAACAATACCAAGACTGGAATTAGTCAGCTGCCACATGGTTACTAATCTTCTCCACAACACGAGCAAAGTCCTGCGTCATCTTCCAATCGTAAGTGTTTATGCGTGGACTGACTCAACCCTCAACCGTGTGTCTACAATGGATCAACGGACAAGGAAACTACACGCAGTTCGTCTCAAATCGTGTGAGTTAGATTAACGAGAAGCAAACCGTTTGGAGACACGTCCCTAATGATCAAAACCCTGCAGATATCGGCAGTAGAGGAGCGGCGCGAGAGTTACAAAACAAAGATTCCTGGATGAAAGTTCCAACGTGGTTAAGTGCACCCAACGAATGGCCGAAGCAAATCACTACCAAACCAAGTGACGCATCTGAATCTGAAAGTCGATTGGTGAAAGAAGTGATGCAGACAACAGTTGAGACGAAGACAGATTTCATCGACAGTCTACTAACGAGGTTGAGGCTGTGGAAAACTCTACGAATTCTAGCATGCATGGATCAACCGATTTCTCGACAAGTACATACATACTAGTAAGCAACTCAGCGGACCATTGGTGACAGAAGAAACGCAGAAGCAGATGAAGTTCCTCATCCAACGAGCGCAAATCGAGAGTTTGGAACATGGAGCATTCAAAGAGGACTCAGCACGCCTGAATTTACAGAGGAATTAAGAAGGGATCTATGTTTGCAAAGGAAGAATTCAAGGCGAATATCCTGTGTATCTCCCAGCTAAACATCTTCTATCTAAAATGGTTATCCAGCAAGCTCACATGAAGAATCTACATGGGGGAGTTGGATTGACGATGAGCAAAGTTCGTGAAGAATATTGGATTCCTAAACTACGAGCCACCACCAAGAAAGTTATCAGTCAGTGTTATGGATGCAAGAGATTCCACATCATGCCAGCACCTGTTCCACCACCAGGCAACCTTCCACGCGAGAGAACCGAGGGTACAACACCATTTGACGTTACGGGGGTGGATTATGCCGGTCCCATATATTATCGGAAGAAGACGAACACCGAACTCAAGTCATATATCATCATATACACCTGCAGCCTGACTCGAGGAGATCACATAGAATTATTACCAAATATGAGTTGCGAAGAATTCCTGGCGAGTTTGAGGCGTTTTGTTGCAGACCACGAAGATCATATCGGACAATGGTAAAACATTTCACGCTGCATCAAAATGGATCAAGAAAGTAACTAGAGATGAGAGATTACATGGTTTTATGCATGAACATCACATCAAGTGACAGTTCAATCTAAGCAAAGCAAGTTGGTGGAGAGGAATGTTCGAAAGAATGGTTGGTCTGGTAAAGAATGCGCTCTACAAAGTTGTGGGTTCCTCAAAGCTCACTTACAAGGAATTGCAAGACGTGTTGCTGGATATTCAAATCGTACTAAATAACAGGCCCTTAACCTACTGCGAAGACGACGTTCAGCTTCCGATCCTTACGCGATGAGTGATGCGTGGGCATGACGAAATTTTGACATTTAATATGTTGTTAGTGAGTGATTGCGAGACAGTGTGTGTGAGAAGAATGCGTGGGAGTACGAGAGAATAAATACATCAAAAACCAAGAAACCGTAATTTCTGTCTAATAATTTGTGGGAATCAAGCGCTATTCACCACAATCTTACTTTTCAACTGCATGCTTCTCCTAAAATTATGTTCTTACATTGATAGAGGTTTATTTCAACATATAAGTTTACTTTAGGATTAGTTTTAGTTTAGTTTAAATTTAGTTTATTAGATTTATCACTCTTAGGTGAACGGAATACCCCAACAGGCTAGAAGCCCAATTATAAGGGTTCCGAGAGCCTACGATTTAAGGTCGTTATCAGAGAAGACCCGAAAGTCTTACCATTTGCTGATATTATTGCAAAGGCAGCACTTTCTCCTCAATTATTTTTAAGACCCTGAGTGGAAGTCCGACCCAGGATTTGAACCTGTGTCTCCCAGCTCATAGACATGTATGGTAACCAGGATTAGGGTTGGGATTAGTTTCAGGATTAGGATGACAAGTTATTTATTTCAATAGTAGGAACACCAGTAGACGTGCCCACTGTTCCACTCATGCACCATCTGGTACTAAACCCAAAAAATAAACAGTTTGGAATATTTTAATTACTTTTTAATACGTCTTACGAAATAATGAAATTTAGATAACACAAACTTTGTAGTTTAAATGCTGTCAGAGTTAGTGTCCACTGAAAATACATTCAGATTTGCAAATGAATGGGTTATACATCTCAGTATAGTAAATACAGTATATAAAAAGATTCAAACAGTAAGTCGCTTCTTTTGTATTCGTGAATGATATTATCGTTCCAGTATTTCACGCTTTTGAACTGCTTTAAACTTTTCAATTATGAAAATGATAATAGTTTTAACGTCTCTGCTCTTGTATTCCAGAAATGATATTTTCGTACCAGCATTTCACGTTTTTGAACTTGTTTTTTATTTATTTAATGGCTAAGATATGATGTACAGCAGGGGTTTCAAGAGACGTTCAAGTATTACGTAATGTTATAGGGCGAAGAAGTGTTTCAATGACGAAAAAATTAACAAAAAGGTTCTCGCAAATAAAACAAGAGGTTATACTCATGGGCTTTTATATTATACTCATGGGCCTAAAAATATATTTTGATTGTTATTCGCAAAATTTTGGATAAACTTTAATTCACTGAGTAAGTGCCACACCTTGCGTGCTTCATCTCCAAGAACTTGTGCTTCTGCAATCCACACCTCATCATTACAGTCAAATACAGTTTGTATTGGGGTACCATCTGACGTCATCACACCAAGGGGATCGTAATGGATGCCGTCATATATTAGGAAGACGCGATTAGCATAACACTCATCTTCGCCTTGGAGAGAAATAATGCGGTGTTTTCGTTAATTTGCAATCGTCACTATTTGCATAAATAATTAAATAATATAAAAAACAACATAAAAAACATAACGAAAACGAAAACGAACACGAACAACAACAACTACAACAACAACAAACGACAACAACAATGACTAAAAAAAAATTATAAAAAACAACAACAACAATAACTATAAACAACAGCAACTAAAACTATAACAAGCCGATGACGAAAACAATGACGACGTTCTTAATAAGCAGTTATTGGTAGAATCATACTAACCGAATCTATCTATTCGTGTACTCTCAATATTAACAACGTTGATTTCTGTTTGATAATGCTTGCTCAGTATTGATATCTCAATTGCACCTATATAAATGTTGCCAGGTTTAAATCAGTCCATATATCAATACTACGATTCTAAATAGACGTCTCCTAAACAAGTATATTTTATCACTAAAGCTTATAATCACTAGCTAGTACAGTAATAACGTTCTTTTTTACTTGGCATTGACAATGAAATTATGAGTAATGCCATGAGTGGATTAGCCATAACGTAATCCTCCAATAAATACGAAATAAACGAAATCCCATACTGGGGATGTGGCATACATCACAATCTCAAAGATGGGATGTGGGATATTTCACACAGCTCTAAAACACATATAACATCAATAAGTCTTGGCATAATCCACTCACAATTGTATAAAACAGTTTCAACTGAGTGGACTAACAACTAAATGAGCAGTGTTTGTTCGCGGACAGCTGTTTCGCCCTATTTGGGGCTCGTCAGCGCGACGAAGCTGATGACCTAGCACATCAAAATACTTCTTGATGTTATAATGGAGTCCTAATTAATTTGCAAGTTTGTTGTAAGGGCGTCCAAGTTAATCGAAGGGAGGGGTGTACAAAGGATTTTACTTGTATCGCTGACATAACTGAGCATTATACAAATGTATTTCTTAACTCACCACCCCAACGGTCAGGCTCAGATATCCAGCTACAATATTCTTGATTTGATCTACCAAGAAAGCCTTCATTAAAGGTCAATGGATCCTTAGAAACAGCTTTCACAATTAATGTGCGAAGTGCTCCAGAGAAAGATGTATCACCTAGCATCACAAAGCTGAAAAGCAACATTCCTTTAACATTTGGATTTTGATCATTTAAAAAATAATATTTGTCAGAGCAACGAACGCATAACGAGATACGAACCTTATACTGGCAAATAGACAGGAATTGTCAGCAGGGACGATTCTAGACAAAACAAAAAATTGTGGAAAAAACATGTCATGTTAATTCCGTGTCTATTCCAGGTGTTATATGGTATATCTGTTTCGTTCTCTCGCAACCCAGGTTCAATTGAAAAACGCTGGTGGGGTGGGAAAAAGAATACGCGCTGGCTTCCTGATGCCCGCCACCACGCCTTGGTGATTTGCATGCTATGGCCGTTCTGGCCGTTGCTATGGCCGTTCATGACGTAGCGGCAGCCATGTTGGTTGAACTTTAACAAAAAGAATATAATACCAACATGGCCGCTCAAGGTCGATCATCAAGGGATTGATTACAAATCACCTATACTATACCGCTATATATACGCAATACACTGCGTTCTTCAATTATATTGTTATATATAGACAGTCATTGTCGAATTGACCTGTATAACGCAAAATCTCTCGTTAATTCTTACTTTATTAAACGGTCTAATAGCCTGTGATTGTTTGAAAAATACCTACTTCGAGTCTCTCCGTTTTTTCCTCTTTATCTTCTGGGACTGGTGGAGGAGTTTTTCTGAAGCTGCGAATCAAAGCTTTAAATAGCTACGTCTTGCCTCCAGGTCCGTCACAGTACAGACCAATAGCCCATTAAATAACGAATATTTAAGTAAAAGAAGCATATTGTTTACATAAAAATATCTTATTGATAATTGAACGTTGAATGAATGCAAATATTGCAGTAGCATATTTCAAGTAATAATCGTGCCGAATTTATCATCACTCCTTAATTATCTTAGTTAACTCTTTAATTGAGATAAAGTGCCAATACGACGAAATAATATTTTCAACTTTTACAATATTCGTTATCTGTAGATATGGAAAACTGAAAACAGATTTGATCTTTTCTTCTTCAAGTTGTCGTTGTTTGAATGTCCACTTTTAGGCGACGATAAACATGAAACCACAAAAAGATAGCTTGGAACCTAATCAATGCTTGTGACGTCAAAATAGGAACTCATCAAGAGAATTAAAAAACAACGCAACATAGCCAAAACAGCATTATACTAGAAATTACTATATCGCAACGAAGTGCTGCCTGAAAGGAGAGATTGGAAACTTACTAGCATTTGGCAGTAGTGTTGTGGAAAATAGAGACATTCTTTAGCCCATGTACAGCCTGAATTACAGGCTAGTTACACACGGGCTAGAAAACATATATTGTGGGTCCAGGATTTTCCTCGACATCGTTCTCAACAACAGTGGAACATACACATTATAACATGACATTTGAGTGAACGACACCATCACTTGACTTAAACTTTGACATTGTTCTGTCAACCACTTTGTTGGCAAATATAAAAATCACTGAGGTAAAATATTCGTAACCATATTAGTAATACCTAGCCTCCTTCGCAGGCATCACCGCGCTCCACTGAACCGAGTTGTTCCGGCCGGGGAAATAAGTAATACCATAATCGTTATTACCAGCTGAAATAACATCAACATCGTTTCACAAAATTATAGCTTCGAGTGGTGTTAAATTATGAGTTTAATTAATTAATTAATTATGTTTCATTTACACCAATACACGTGTCGCGATTCCCGCAAAACGCAAGATTTTACCGCACCTTCCAGCGCGAATGCGCGTGGTTCTCGCGGGATTTTTAGTAGGGATAATACTCCTCGAACCACGCGCATTGATGCGAGAAGGTGCGGTAAAATCTTGCGTTTTGCGGGAATCGCGATACGTGTATTCGGGCACGATATTGGGCTTAATATATCATGGTATCAATTTGTTGTTTGTGAATACAGTTTTCCTTCTATTTGAGGTGTATATTGGTGTGAGTTATACATGTAGGTGTACGTGAGGGTTAGGGATGGGGAAACCCCAGGCGGGGGGCACGCATTTACAATAGTAAATGTCAAAAACATTTACAAAGTGTATATAGTCAATTTGAGGAAGAGACACATACATACACGTCGCGCACGTTATTTCCAAAGCACTTGCAGTCAGTTTTGGATTATTCACGGTGACGTTCTGTGTAGAACGGTTAGTTGCTCTTGTTCGGTAAATGTCGAACCATTCATCATCTTTTGTAACTTTGGTTTGAATGAAAATTTCAAACGAAAGATCGAACAAACTACATTATACATTATAAATGATATATTATATATTATATATTATATATTATATATTATAATATATATTATATATATATATATATATATATATATATAGATTTTCGCTTACCTCAAAACTGGTCTGCTACAACTTGTTTCATCTGTAAAAGAATCTTCAGGCAGTCTGAACTGGACTGCCTGAAGATTCTTTTACAGATGAAACAAGTTGTAGCAGACCAGTTTTGAGGTAAGCGAAAATCTATTATTTGCTCTAACTATATGTTGTTGAGCACTCTTTGCATTTCGTAGACCAAAACCTACACGTATATATATATATATATATATTATATATTATATATTATATATATATATATATATAATAGTGTAGTGTAGTGTAGTGTAGTGTAGTGTAGTGTAGTGTAGTAGTGTGTAGTAGTGTCATATTACTGTTGTTGTAGTGTCATTGTCTCTAGTCTGGCCTCCACGGCCTTTGGCTCTGTTGATGTCTAGTATCCAGTAATTTCGTCGTTTTAGCCTCATCTTGTTCGTAAGTATTTTATCGTTATTCTGGTTTGTTTTTTAAAATACTTTTATCCTACGCCGAGATATTTGGGCTTTTATACTTCGTTACTCGTTCTGTCGTTGGCGTTCCAGTCACCAATTTTTATCACCGCCATTTTTGACGAGATTCTTGCCGCTGGCGCACAGTTATCCCGTCTGTGGTTGGGTTTTACTTTCCTACTCATTCTTGTCGAATTTCCAGCAGTTTGGCCAAGTACTTTTTAAATTTTCCGCTCTTTTGTATTTGACCGTTGGTTGTTGTTTTGTCTGGTCCTCGTCGCCTGGCAACAAGTAATTTTGGAATTTTTAACCGTATTTCTGCTTGGAACAAGCCAAATTTCATATCATTTCGTCCATCTGCGCTTTCTCTATTACATTATGTTACTTTGGTGAACTCATCTACTATACTTTTGGTTATTTGTTCGTTTTGGTCATCAACGTCTCAAATTTCAACGCTTTCTCGTTTGACCTTGATCCGCGGCCATTGGTCGTCACTTGCTTATATTCTGTATTCGTCTTGGCGCATTATTATTTTGGCCGTCCGAAGTTTCCATTGCCCGACTTCACTTGATATTTCTACAGATTTCTTCTGTCATTGGCTGTTTCGCTTGGTTTTTATTATTCCTATGTTGCTGGATTTTTTCCTTTACCTTCACCAATGTCATCTGATAGGGTGGGAGAATGTCGACGCTTTTTTCTTAGAAATGCCGTGTTTTTGCCAACAGTGGACGCTGACGGCTTGGGCGTTTGTAAAAACATGATTGCAGATAGAGCAATGGCCAGTGGCATTAAGGAGCGTTGTAGGATGAACAGTTTGGAAATGACGCTTGAAATTGGGGAAATTAGCTATAATATTTTCACAAATGCAACAATAGAATTTCTTTCCTTCTGGGTAAGAACTGACAACTGACACGGATTTAACAGATGGGTCTTTGATTGAATGTCTTTTGGTGCGATGAACGCTTAAACCAGCTTGCGAAGATGAAGAAAATCTGCAATTCTGGCAACGAAATTGTTCAGTGGGACACTGGTCTGTAGTTCCTCGCCTATCAGATCAGAAATTAATTTGGTTTCCCAAGATCTCCCTGACGTCCCCAAACCATCACGTGATGTCAATTATTCTGATTTCCCGCCGCAGCGTCTTCTTCGCCGCTCGACTAGATCTCGTCCTACAAACAATGAAGAAAGTCCCTCCAGTTCGCCTACCGATCCTGTTTCGCCATCGCCTTCCACGCCCGTCCTCTCCAACGATGATAGCGCCTTCATTGTCCCTTCGCCATTATCTTCCCTCTCACCAATCTCCCAATTCTCCCAGCAGGAACAAGTCCCAACAGAAACCTTGCCGCCTGTTTCTCCAGAGTTCATCTCATCGCCTGCAGTGACCCAATCTATACCGCTTGCAACACCTTTGACAGATCCTCCCATCACCAGCCTAACTAACCTGACCACCCCTGTTGTCCCCCCTGCTAATCTTACAGATGAGCAGCCTCCCTGTCACATCACCAGTAACTCTGAAGCTCGTGTGGTTGACTTCCAGAATAGATGGTCTTCCGTCTTCTCAGCAGACTCCACCTGGCAAGATTTCTCCTCAAAATGCTCTGTTTTTGCGGATGATGTCTTAAGAACCAGTGCTTTGAATTCCAAGAAACCCGGACCCATTTCTCGCCGAAATGATCGCCCTTCTGCCCGTCCTCCTCCCCACAACCGTCGTCACCTTCAGTCCAATCCAATTGTTGCTCGTAGGATCCAAAGTCTGTACAGAATCTCTAAGAAACGTGCTGCCCGACAGGTTCTTAATAACAACTCGCCTTCGTTTACTGGCACTGTAGATGAAGCAAACTCCTTCTTCACTGATGTCTTTTCTAACAAAGATTGTAATCCTGAACTCATCAAACAGAAGCTTGAAGAGTTTGTTCCAACCGGTCCCACTGAAGATAATCTTACAGCCCACCCTACTCCAGCCGAAATTAGTAAGAAACTCCGTTCTCTATCCAACTCCGCCCCTGGTTCTGACAAAGTCGAGTATCGCCACCTTAAAGCTGTTGACGTCAAAGGTGAAATCCTCGCACTCATTTTTGCCAGATGCTTATCCCAATGTGACATACCTGCCTCTTGGAAAACCTCTACCACAGTCCTTATCCACAAGAAAGGTTCTTCAGATGACGTGTCCAACTTTCGTCCCATCGCCCTGATGAGTTGCATCTACAAACTCCTCATGAGTGTTCTAGCAAATCGTTTGGCGTCTTATTCCATCTCCAATGATCTAATGTCCTCTTCCCAGAAGAGTGCCCGTCCTTCAGAAGGTTGCTACGAACACACCTTCATTCTCCAATCTTTGGTTGCTGACGCTCAACGTCTCCAAAGAAATCTTTGCCTTTCCTGGTTGGACCTCCGCAATGCGTTTGGTAGTGTTCCCCATGGTGTCATCTCCACAATCCTATCCCATATTGGTATTCCTCAATCCATCATTGATCTTATTGGCAATGTGTACACCAATGCTTCCACTGAAGTCCGTACTCCAGCTGGAATCACTCCTCCTATTCCCATTTTGGCTGGCGTTAAACAAGGTTGTCCTTTATCTCCCATCCTCTTCAATCTATCCATCGAGCTAATCCTCCGTTCCGTCACTGCGAAAGCCGAATCTCTACGATCTGGTCCAGCTAAACACCATGGTACGCCGACGATCTTGTTGTCATCATTCGAAAGCCTGATGATCTCCAACAACTTCTGGATGCTGCCAGCTCCTCGGCTACTCTTCTTGGCCTTGAATTCCGTCAAGACAAATGTGCCACATTGACTCTCACTAAATCCAATGTTGCTGCCATTGACTACCTCGTCCAAGGAAAAACCATCCCTTCACTCCTCGAACACGAACATTACCGTTATCTTGGTATTCCCATTGGTGTTATCCGTGACGTCTCTGATCTTCATACTCTCGTTGACCACCTCTGCAATGACCTTGATAAGATCAACTCCTCCCTTCTAGCGCCATGGCAGAAGCTTGATGCTATCCGTACATTCATTCAGCCATGTCTAACGTACGTTCTCCGTGCTGGCAATCCCCTTAAACGCTCCCTCGTCAATTATCGGAAGAAGCTAATTGAAGTAGTTCGCTCCACATGCAACCTCCCGCTTCGAGGCACAACCCACTATATCCTCGCATCCAGAAACGCTGGTGGACTTGCTTTTCATGATCCCCTCGCTGAAGTTGATGTTCAAGTCATCGTTCAAGCTTTGAAAATGCTCTCCTCTTCTGATACCTTTGTTTCCCACATTGCCAAAGCCGAGTTACTCCAATCTGTTCGTTTTGCTGCTAAAGATAACCCTTCTCCTTCCCTCATCTATGAATTCCTTTCTGGCTCCACTTCTGGCAACTTTCATCCCAACAAGATTCGCTATCGCAAGCAATCAATTTGGACCCGGGCCCGATCATCCTGCCGTCGCCAGAAAGTGTCTTTTTCTGTTCCTGACAACGGCGCTCCATCTATCGCTGCTCTTGATAGAGGTCCCATCTTTGCAAAATCTTGCTGTAGTTTCCTCCACCATCTTGTGCAAAGTCATGCTGCCGAGAAACTCACCTCTCTTCCTGACCAAGGCAAAGTTGCCAGAGCCCTTGTCGCTGACCGCTTCCACAATGGTTCCTCTTGGGTCTTCACTGGCCTGAACATCAGCTTCAAAGATTGGAGATTTATCCATCGCGCGAGACTAAATGTTGTTCCAACCAACCAAAATAAATCCCGTTGGTCCAATGTTTCCACCTCGTGCAGGAAATGTGGTTCAGAAGCTGAAACCCTGCCACACATTATCTGCCACTGCCGCCCACACCTGACAGAGATCCGAGATCGCCATAACAGAATCGTCGACCGCCTCTCCAACGCCATCCGGTCTGGAGAAGTTAGACTAGATAAACAAATCCCCGACATTCCTGACCGTTGCCGTCCTGATATTGTGATCATCGAAGACAACCAAGTCTCAATAATTGACGTCGCCTGCCCTTTTGAGAATGATAGTGATGCTCTTAAAACCGCTGAGCAAGAAAAAGTCACCAAGTACGACAACTTGAAGGACCATTACATTGCCCAAGGCAAAAACTGTTCAGTCTTTGGTTTTGTAATTGGTTCTCTTGGCGCATGGCATCCTGATAACGAAGCCGTCCTTGCCCGCCTTCGCATGACGCGCTCTTACAAGTCATTATTCCGCAAACTTTGCTGCAGTGATGCAATACAAGGATCTGCCATCGTTTACTACAAGCATATGTCCGTTAATGCTAATAATTAACTTTTGACATATATAAACTTCCCCAAGAATAATATTTTACTTATTCTTCTGAACATATCACGTTTAACAACCTATGTATATAGAATATTTTGTTAGTAATATTAACTTGCCTAATTTGTACATATCTTATTTTCAAAAAGTAATAAATCATAAATAGTGTAGTGTAGTGTAGTGTAGCATCGTTTCTTCGTTTTTGTGAGCAGTTGGCAAGCCCAAAATTTAAAATCCGTTTGGTTTTGGTATTCTTATCCTGTTCTACAAGTTTCTTTTTTTAATGTTTAGTAAATTTTGAATTATTCAACTGTTCGTGTTTGACCGTTGGACTTGTTTTGTCTCGCTTGATGTCTCCTAGCAACAGCCAAATTTGAATTTTCTCCGTCAATCCTGCCTTTACCGTTTGGTTCTTGTATCAATTTTATTACCAACACATCCTCTTCATTTCCCGCAAGTTTGATCTGTGGCGTATAAGTATAACCGTCAAATATTTATTAATTATCCTCTCTTTGTTGTCGCCGTTTATTAAAGTCATCGCATCATTGTATTGGCGTTATATACGGAATATTTGATTCTTTCGCCTTGATCGCTTGAATTTACTCTACATTTGGTCCAAATTCTACCTCGTTTGTCTATTTGGTTTGGTTTTTTTATCAAGTTCAAACTGGCTCCTTTACCGGATTTGTTTACAATCTTATTTCCCTAATCACGTTATGTCTCAGTCTACACGAATTATTCAAACATTCAACTGTCCTGAGTGCAATTTTTCAACGTCTTCCCAAGGTGGCATTTGCGGTCATCGTACTAAAACACACAAAACTACCAAATCGTCTGTCAAATCGGTTTCGGTAGTGAGATCTTATCCTGAAGGAAAGAATTTTATTTGCTGTCTTTGCGGAAATACTATCGTAAATTTTCTTAACTTAAAACGTCATTTTAAAACCATTCACCCTGACACTCTCCTTTTGGCATCTGCTCATTGCTCAATATGTAATGAGGATTTTCTAAATGCGCAAGCTGTTAGTGTTCATTGCCAACGTTCACACGGTGTTTCAAAAACGCGGAAACCACTGCACACTCTCTCAAGTCCGACTCCTATAATGTCTCTTATTACCAATGTCCCAAATGTCGCATCTGATGTTTCAAAAGATTCCTTCTGTGGTACTGGTCCTCGCCGTTCAACCAGACTTCGTAATAAGTGTTTTCCCTCCTTAATATCTTCGAATGAAACTGATCAATCCATTTTGACATCTTCTGTCTCACAACCTTCAAAGTCAGTTCAACAACCTATACCTGTACCTGACGAACTTATCTTGGTCCCTGACCACCAACATCCATCACAAGGAGTCCATGATCCGTATCCCCTTACAGAGTCATCCCTTCATACTCTTCCTGATGTCACCGAATTGGTCTCCTTCCCTTCCACACAGCAACCAGCACCGCCGGATTTTCACGAATCAGATCCTCTTCTTCCACCAATTTGTCCGCTCACCACTATCGTCAACTACAAATCAGTTGATTGTACGCCGTCTACCATCATTCAACGTCAGTCTTTTTCCACTAATTATCAACCAACATTACAATGTCACAGTTCTCTAGCTGATCCTGACGGAAGTCTTCAAGAACATATCTCTTCGCCTTTGACTGGTCTCATTTCAAACTCCTTATCTCGTTTCATTCATGAATGTAATAATCTGCCACCTTCTGTTCCACAACGAGCTCCCCAAACAGTTGGTTTACCTTCCTCGCCTATTTCTACACCTGAACGTTCTTCCCTCCGAACTGTTGTTAATGATTCCTCCAGATTCTCTCCTCCTGCACCGAGTCCTTCTCCTAGACGTTACCAGAGACCGACAGCTGCCAATCTATTCTCTCCTTGGTCGTCACCACAACCTCCTCATCGCCTATCTTCCGTTGTTAAATCAGATGTTGACTACCTACTTCTTAATTCTTCCTTACATCTATCAGATGATCCTGTTATCCCTGCTCCCACCTCTACATCACATCTCCCTCCGCCATCTTTAAGTTTCGACAACGATAAAGATCCTTTGACAAATAGCTATTTAGCTCATGAGTCGCGACCTCCTGTTAATGATCCTTTCCCATCTCCTAATCACGATGATAACTCTACGCAATCCCAACCTACACCATCATCCATCCCATCAAATTTACGTTTGAAAAGAGATGCTTTTCGGAAGAAATGGACAACTGCCTTCTCTGGTGACATTCCGTGGTCAGAATTTTGTAATCTTTGTGATGAATTTGCCGTTGAATCTCGATCTCTTGCTCTAGAAATTGCAGCAGACTCTCCGTCTTCTTTCCGTCGCCCTAAACCTCTTCCTCGTCGTGATCGCCCTCCTGGCCGTCGTCCCGCCTTCCGTCATCGGCCACTTTTATCAAATCCCGCTGAAGCACAACGCATTCAAACTTTATATCGCCACTCTAAGAAAAGAGCTGCTCGAAAGATCCTTTCGCCTAACAGTCCCTTCTATTCAGGATCAACTGAAAATGCAGAATCATTCTTCAAGAATACTTTTTCCCTTCGTAATTGTGATATTACGTCTCTACAAGATAAACTAAAAGATCTCATTACACCTGCTCCGAGTGATGACTCCCTCTTTTCATCTCCATCTAACAACGAAATTCGTCGGAAACTTTTCTCTGCTGCCAATACCTCTCCTGGGCCTGATCGTGTCGAATATCGCCACCTGAAAAGCGTTGATCCATCGTGCTCTGTCCTTTCTCTCCTTTTCAAAAACTGTTTCAAGAAACGTGATGTACCACCAGCCTGGAAATCTGCGACTACGGTGCTGATTTACAAAAAAAGGTGCACAGATGACCCTTCTAGCTTCAGGCCCATTGCTCTAATGTCGTGTCTTTACAAGTTAGTCATGGGAGTCATTGCCAAACGACTTACTTCATGGGCCATTAAGAAGAGTGCCCGTCCTTCCGAAGGCTGTTATAACACCTTTCTCCTTCAGTCCATCGTAGGTGAAGCCCCAGACGTAGCCATAAAAATGTTTTTGTCGCTTGGCTGGATCTTCGTAATTTCTTTGGAAGTATCCCTCATTCTGCTATTACCACAACCCTGTCCCACATTGGAGTACCACTACAACTAATAGAAATGATTACCAACTCATACTCTGGAGCAACCACCCAAATAGGTACTCCCGCCAGTCTGACTTCTGATATACCAGTTCTTTCAGGTGTCAAGCAAGGTTGTCCGTTGAGCCCAATTATCTTCAATTTGACAATTGACATAATCCTACGAGCGATTAAACAAACAGCTTCTGACATTGGTACTACTAAAGTTCACAACATTCCTATCTCCGTCCTTGCTTACGCTGACGACCTTGTTATTATCTCCCGAAATAAAGACCGACTCCAGAAACTCTTAGATGCTGCTTCTTCTACTGCTACAACCCTTGGTTTATCCTTCAGACCTGATAAGTGTGCCTCTATTAGCCTCACTTGTTCTAATCCTTCACAGTCTTCGTTTGAACTTAATGAATTCGTCGTCCAGAATAACCCTATCCCTCCACTTGATCGCGAACATCCCTACAAATACCTTGGTGTTCCTATTGGCCTAATCCATGACCCAGATAACATCTCTGATCTGGTACAAGACCTCTCACGTGATTTAGGTAACATTGAGAAATCCCTTTTGGCTCCTTGGCAGAAATTAGACATGATTCGTACCTTCCTTCAACCTTCCTTAACATTTGCTCTACGTGCTGGCTTCCCCAAAAAAGATCATCTTCTGGAATACCGTTCACTTCTCGTGGCCACAGTTCGCAAAATATCTGCCCTACCATCACGTGCTTCTGCCTCTTACATCTTCGCTCATAAACGCGCTGGTGGTCTCGGTCTCCTAGATCCAATCCTTGAAGCTAATGTCCAAGCTATAATTCATGCAGTTAAAATTCTCTCTTGTTCCGACCCGACTGTTGCTAATGCTGAGTTAAACCAAACTGTCCGACTTGCCTCACGATCTAATCCTACTCCTGCTCTGAAATCGAATTACCTGTCTAGCCTGTCTGACGACCGATTGAACAACATGCGTTACAACATTCAATCCTTGTGGACCCGAGTTCGTAAATCTTCACGCAATCTTGGAATTGAAATTAAATTCAATGACAATGGTCTTCCTATCCTTTCCTCTGAAAATTCTGGTTCTGTTCTTGCTAAAGAAGCCAGTCGTTTCCTCCATTTTCACGTTCAAGACCGTTTTGCCTCTACCTTACTCGCTCTTCCTGATCAAGGGAAAGTTGGCCGTGCGCTTACCACTGATACCTTCGCCAATGGTTCTACCTGGCAATATAATGACTTTAACATCCGTTTTAGAGACTGGCGTTTCATTCATCGTGCCCGACTCAATTGCCTTCCATTAAATAACGTCAAAAGTCGGTGGTCTAATTCCAGTCCAAAATGCCGCTGTTGTACCTCAGATGAGACTCTCCCACATGTTCTATGCCACTGCCTTCCTAACATGCTTAGTATACTGCGCAGACACAACAGCATAGTAGACCGCATCATCAACGCCGTTCAACATGGAACCATCACCACCGACCAACAAGTTCGTGCTGCCAATTCCCGTCTTCGTCCTGATATCATTGTAGAAGAAGACAACAAAGTCCTTATCATTGATGTCTGTTGCCCCTTCGATAATAATGCTGAAGCCCTTCGTGATGCTGAACAACGGAAAATTACTAAATATGAAGGGTTGAAGCAATTTTTCATTGGTCAAGGGAAGCAATGTGAGGTCTTTGGTTTCGTGATTGGTGCTCTTGGTTCTTGGCATCCTGCCAATGAAAATGTCTTACGCCACCTAGGAATGTCAAAACGATATCGCTCTCTGTTCCGGAAACTGTGTTGCACTGATACAATCCAAGGTTCGACAAACATTTATAGGGAACATCTTGGGATAACTGATGACTCATCAGAAGCAGCTGATCCTGAATAAACTGCTCATCTTGACATTTAATAGTTTCCTAATATGTTCATAATGTTAATATTATTACTTTTAATACCTTTTAAACTTTTACTACCAATTTTCTTTAAGTATAAGTCACTTCATGTATATAACTATCTATATCTTATGACCATTAATGGCACTAATTGTTATCTACTAGGATTTAAGCAAGACCCATCACCTGTAAAGTTTCTTTAATTTGTAATAAAAATGAATAGTGTAGTGTAGTGTAGTGTAGTGTAGTGTAGTGTAGTGTAGTGTAGTGTAGTGTAGTGTAGTGTAGTGTAGTGTAGTGTAGTGTAGTGTACTAGTGTAGTGTAGTGTCATATTACTGGCTGTGCGTACTAGTCTGGCCTCCACAGCTTTGGCTCTGTTGATGTCTCCTAGTATCCAGTAATTTCGTCGTTTTAGCCTCATCTTGTTCGTAAGTGTTTTATCGTTATTCTGGTTTGTTTTTGGGAAAATACTTTTATCCTACGCCGAGATATTTGGGCTTTTATACTTCGTTAGGGACCAGTCATTATTAATGCCGGGTAGGGGGCCGGAAGATATTTTTCTGAACACAAAATATTTTTCGTGGCCCCTTATTTTTTAACAAGATATTTTTATGACCCCCCCCATTATTAGGCAATATATTTCATAGCCCCCCCCCCAAAAAAAAAACAACAACAACAAAATACCTTATTCTTTTATTATTTATAATATAAGACTTATATTAATAATAGTGAAACTCAATGCTATTAGTATAGAATTGTCTCTGAATTCAATCACTCACAGTTGTCACCATT
This sequence comes from Chrysogorgia sp. JL179-B06, assembly GCA_035772405.1. Lineage (NCBI taxonomy): Eukaryota > Metazoa > Cnidaria > Anthozoa > Scleralcyonacea > Chrysogorgiidae > Chrysogorgia > Chrysogorgia sp. JL179-B06. The sequence continues at coordinate 7,077,953 of JAYKKM010000148.1, forward strand.
TTTTGTTTTCAACTCATATTTGTTTACTTGCAGCTGTAAATGAATAATATAAATTACTATTTAATTTATTAAAGTAAAAGCTGAATTGATTATATGATATGTGAACTGTAGTCCACATGTGACAGTCAACTATTTATAATATTAATATTAAATTTGTACCTCTCTAAAAAAAGTTCATCGTGTATTTGTAAATAATAATATTTAATAAAAGGAAAAGTCTGACAATTTTTGATAACAGCTATAAATATATATACAGTATATTAAAATAAAAAGGTAGAGTTATTCTTACCAATATATGAAGAAAGTCTCCAATTCCCAGCAATCCTACCACTTCTTGTTGACACAAATAAACTTTCTGTCTGGCTCTCAACATCAGATGGTTCATGGTCCTCATCCTTTTCATCTTCAAGATCACTTGTGCAGTTAATGATCTTATATTAAAGAAACAAAGAGAATAGACAAAAAATATGTAAATTACTTCTGCATTTATGCCTAGAGTCAGGAAGGGACTGCAGATGACTGGAATATCTACAACAGTACACTTAATAGTATGTACATCAAGCATGCATATTGTCTAAATTATTAATCTATGTACACATGTAAGACTATCATCTTACACATATATGTATTATAGCAATAACGAACTCACCTCATCCATATCATCATCTGATAACTCAGAATCATTCCCCACATCCATCTCTTTACCTTCATGGTCCACAATGTTGTGCTCTAATACATGTAAACCTAATTTGTGCCTTCACATGTCTTGAAAAAAAACCTCGATCTTTGCTGTCTTTTTTAGTTTCAAACACCCCATCATGTTGTGCTTAAGAAAGTATTTATTGAGGGTTTCTACAAGCAGATTCTTAATGCTTCCATCCTCAACTTTGCCCAACCAGTTGATGTCATCAAAACTCTGCTTTTTCTCCATTTCTCTTCTGATTCTACTTTCTCTTTTTCGCACCTCTTTGGTGATGTGTTTATAAATCAGGTCATCAAGAGCAACTTTCACAGTACTTTCATCAACAATGTACCTTTCTGCAAAAACTATAGTTATTGTGGAAGGGTCTTCATTATTCACCGCACCCTGTTGGAACAATTGATTTAACTGGATCCTTGGATTGAAGTCGTCCACTGATCTAGGGACCCCATCTATCTTATTAGGTGTATCTTTGACATGAAAGTACTTACAGTTATTAGAGGTGGGATCAGGAGGCATCGACTCTGGTATGCGTTGGCAAACAGCATCAACCCACCCAGATACAGGACAGTTTGAACACAATGAGTCATTGTTGTCTTCACAAGCAAATTTCACAATCTCAAAGTACTTATTACCTGTCCGAACATGATTCTTTGAAAAACTCTCTAACTTTGAGAAGTAGTTGTGACCTGGGACAGTCGAGTTATTTTTTTCTCTCAATGAAATCTGTCAGATAGGGCTTTATCCCAGTAGAATAATTTGTCTGCTGTACTGAAAGCAGAAAACTGGACAGCAAATATCAATTCAAGCTGCATTTTTAAATGCCGAGGACAAGTACCCTCCTGACAATTTAAGTTCTAGTGATGAAGAAAGTGACTATTAAAACATAACTTTAATATATACAATAATACTTCCTTCATTACTGTTTTTATTTTATATTCTTTGCAATTTTTAATATAGTGCACATTATTTTGATAGACCTCTTGATATTTTTGTGGCCCCCCTTCCATGCCCAAAATATTTTCATGGCCCCCCTTCATTGCTCAAAAATTTTTCGTGGCCCCTCACAATATCTTCCGGCCCCCTACCCGGCATTAATAATGACTGGTCCCTTACTCGTTCTGTCGTTGGCGTTCCAGTCACACTGCCGCTGGCGCACAGTTATCCCGTCTGTGGTTGGGTTTTACTTTCCTACTCATTCTTGTCGATATTTCCAGCAGTTTGACCAAGTATTTTTTAAATTTTCCGCTCTTTTGTATTTGACCGTTGGTTGTTGTTTTGTCTGGTCCTCGTCGCCTGGCAACAAGTAATTTTGGAATTTTTTAACCGTATTTCTGCTTGGAACAAGCCAAATTTCATATCATTTCGTCCATCTGCGCTTCCTCTACAACATTATGTTACTTTGGTGAACTCATCTACTATTCTTTTGGTTATTTGTTCGTTTTGGTCATCAACGTCTCAAATTTCAACGCTTTCGTAATTTTAAATTCTCGTTTGACCTTGACCCGCGGACATTGCCTTGGTCGTCACTTTTGCTTATATTCTGTATTCGTCTTGGCGCATTATTATTTTGGCCGTCCGAAGTTTCCATTGCCCGACTTCACTTGATATTTCTACAGATTTCTTCTGTCATTGGCTGTTTCGCTTGGTTTTTATTATTCCTATGTTGCTGGATTTTTTCCTTTACCTTCACCAATGTCATCTGATACAGACCAGTGTCCCACTGAACAATTTCGTTGCCAGAATTGCAGATTTTCTTCATCTTCGCAAGCTGGTTTAAGCGTTCATCGCACCAAAAGACATTCAATCAAAGACCCATCTGTTAAATCCGTGTCAGTTGTCCGTTCTTACCCAGAAGGAAAGAAATTCTATTGTTGCATTTGTGAAAATATTATAGCTAATTTCCCCAATTTCAAGCGTCATTTCCAAACTGTTCATCCTACAACGCTCCTTAATGCCACTGGCCATTGCTCTATCTGCAATCATGATTTTACAAACGCCCAAGCCGTCAGCGTCCACTGCTAGCAAAAAACACGGCATTTCTAAGAAAAAAGCGTCGACATTCTCCCACCCTAGTTCGTCGCCTATCAGATCAGAAATTAATTTGGTTTCCCAAGATCTTCCTGACGTCCCCAAACTACCACGTGACGTCAATCATTCTGATTTCCCGCCGCCGCCCGCCTCTTCTTCGCGCTCGACTAGATCTCGTCCTACAAACATTGAAGAAAGTCCCTCCAGTTCGCCTACCGATCCTGTTTCGCCATCGCCTTCCACGCCCGTCCTCTCCAACGATGATAGCGCCTTCATTGTCCCTTCTCCATTATCTTCCCTCCCACCAATCTCCCAATTCTCCCAGCAGGAACAAGTCCCGACAGAAACCTTGCCGCCTGTTTCTCCAGAGTTCATCTCATCGCCTGCAGTGACCCAATCTATACCGCTTTCAACACCTTTGACAGATCCTCCCATCACCAGCCTAACTAACCTGGCCACCCCTGTTGCCCCCCCTGCTAATCTTACGGATGGTCTGCCTCCCTGTCACATCCCAAGTAACTCTAAAGCTCGTGTGGTTGACCTCCAGAATAGATGGTCTTCCGTCTTCTCAGCAGACTCCACCTGGCAAGATTTCTCTTCAAAATGCTCTGTTTTTGCGGATGATGTCTTAAGAACCAGTGCTTTGAATTCCAAGAAACCCGGACCCATTTCTCGCCGAAATGATCGCCCTTCTGCCCGTCCTCCTCCCCACAACCGTCGTCACCTTCAGTCCAATCCAATTGTTGCTCGTAGGATCCAAAGTCTGTACAGAATCTCTAAGAAACGTGCTGCCCGACAAGTTCTTAATAACAACTCGCCTTCGTTTACTGGCACTGTAGATGAAGCAAACCCCTTCTTCACTGATGTATTTTCTAACAAAGATTGTAATCCTGAACTCATCAAACAGAAGCTTGAAGAGTTTGTTCCAACCGGTCCCACTGAAGATAATCTTACAGCCCACCCTACTCCAGCCGAAATTAGTAAGAAACTCCGTTCTCTATCCAACTCCGCACTTGGTTCTGACAAAGTTGAGTATCGCCACCTTAAAGCTGTTGACGTCAAAGGTGAAATCCTCGCACTCATTTTTGCCAGATGCTTATCCCAATGTGACATACCTGCCTCTTGGAAAACCTCTACCACAGTCCTTATCCACAAGAAAGGTTCTTCAGATGACGTGTCCAACTTTCGTCCCATCGCCCTGATGAGTTGCATCTACAAACTCCTCATGAGTGTTCTAGCAAATCGTTTGGTGTCTTATTCCATCTTTAATGATCTAATGTCCTCTTCCCAGAAGAGTGCCCGTCCTTCAGAAGGTTGCTACGAACACACCTTCATTCTCCAATCTTTGGTTGCTGACGCTCAACGTCTCCAAAGAAATCTTTGCCTTTCCTGGTTGGACCTCCGCAATGCGTTTGGTAGTGTTCCCCATGGTGTCATCTCCACAATCCTATCCCATATTGGTATTCCTCAATCCATCATTGATCTTATTGGCAATGTGTACACCAATGCTTCCACTGAAGTCCGTACCCCAGCTGGAATCACTCCTCCTAGCATTGTATTATATTATATTATATTATATTATATTATATTATATTATATTATTACTATTTGCACAACAAAATCTATTTTTAAAACACTGTAAAAAATTGCAATAAAATATAAATAACTTACCTGAAGAGCTACCGATTTCAAGTCAATTTGATGAGTTTGAAAACCCGCCCAACTTATATCCATAGCAAAGAGAAAGGATGGAAGCTTTCATCGTAATATCAGTTTTTTTTGTCAATTCCAGATTTTGTCGTAACTTGCCATAGTAATATAACAATGGTAAACCAAAACAGAGGGCAGGGAGTCTGGGTATGAGTTTTTCTCAAATACTATTAAACCAAATAGTGATCACTCATAGTACGTATAACTATAATAATACAGTCGACTCCCGATAACTCGAACCTACAAGGGAAATAGAAAAAGGTTCGAGTTATCGGGAGTTCAAGTTACCGGGAGTTGAGAACAAATGACCGGAAATAAGGAAAAAAAAACGGTGTTTACTGTGTATTTCTATTCATACAGTCTCATTTTAATATTTCTATTGGCATACAGTGTCATTATTAATACAGTTAAGCGGCATAGTTTGATGAAGATACTAAGCTAGCGAAATCTTAACTTGGACTAACACATTTTTTGTAATGCAAAAAAAGACAGAATACGGATGCTTCAAAATAAATTCAATTTTTTGGACTACAGTGTATTTTTTGACTTGACAAACGTGTTATCGAGGGTAAAATTATATAGAAAATGACCTGAATGGAAACGAAAATTGCTTGAGTTATCGAGAGTTCGAGTTATCGGGAGTAGACTGTAATATATAATATAAGAATATAATAATATAATAAATACAATATAATATAATATAATATAATATAATATAATAAAATATCATATCATATCATATCATATCATATCATATATCATAATATAATATAATATAATATAATATAATATAATATAATATAATATAATATAACATAATATAATATAATATATAATATAATATAATATAATATAATATAATATAATATAATATAATATAATATAATATAATATATAAAAAATTATATATTTACTATTCTTGACGGCATCCTCGCCACCACCCGCGCCACTTACCCGCTCCCCGCTCCAAATACCACAAAGTTTCTAAAAGTGTATGCCATGGTCTCATTTGGTTTTAGCTGGGATTCACACTGGTTGGTTGAATCCCAGCTAAAACCAAATGAGACCATACACTTTTAGAAACTTTGTGGTGTGAGAGCTCATAAGACAATAGAAAAGGTCGCTTCGCTCGATAAAATCCGCTCGAGAATTACACTGCAGTTTGCTGCGCATACTTAGCAGTCACAGCCTGTCTGAGCGGTATGTCTTAGACTTTATGGCAAAATTATCCTGCCTGCCCGCGGTCTTTCAGTACAGATCCGTCGAGTGATGAAGGAACGAAGTTCTCCGTGTTCTGGCCGCGATTTAGAGACCAAATGAGGTTAATAAGGTTTTTATTATATGGCTCTTTTAAATGTCTCATATTTGCTCAGTTGCCAGTTGTAATGACCGGTCTTTACCTGTTTGTAAAGACCACTCAGTAAACAATCAGATTGCAGAAAAGCTGCGTTAAGACCGCTCATGAGCCAAGCCATATAATAATGGTTATTGTATGGTTATTGGCGCATCTTACGCAAGAAGTTACTAGTTAGGATCATAGCAAGGATAGTTTAGGATGTAAACATGTAACTATAAGATGTTATTCATCAGTCATCGCAAATAGCGCTCGCCACTATATTACTTTGCATCGTTTGACTTACACATACACGGTGACTTGAGTAGTCTTATAGTAAACGTGTGGCTGTGAACCGCTGAAATTGTTATCAACAATATGGTCACTACAATACTTCGCAAGGGATGGGATTTTGAAATGATTTGACTTTGGAAACTTTGGCCCCTGGCACGGATTTCCGGTTTGAATTAATGAGATGAAGTCGCAAAGATGTGCTAATGTCTTCGCAGAGGTCCGACTAAAACTAACCAATCAGAAATTAGGATTTTTGATCCGACTTAATGAGCTCCCTAGCATAAATACTGCGCGTTGAACTTCGCATTTATATTTCATCATCAAGTGACAAGTTAGCGCGGTTTTGAATTCGATAGAAGAAAGAAAGCAACAATATGCCACCCAAACCAGTCTCGGTAGCATCAAAAGGCAAGAAAGCCGGCAAGAAACCAGGAGCTGTTGGAGGCAAGAAGAGACGTAGCAAGCGTAAGGAAAGTTATGGTATCTACATCTACAAAGTAATGAAGCAAGTTCACCCAGACACTGGTATCTCCAGTAAAGCCATGGGCATCATGAACTCCTTCGTGAACGACATCTTCGAAAGAATCGCTGGCGAAGCTTCCCGTCTGGCTCACTACAATAAGAAGTCGACCATCTCCTCACGAGAGATTCAAACAGCCGTTCGTCTTCTCTTGCCTGGTGAACTCGCTAAACACGCTGTCAGTGAGGGAACTAAAGCCGTGACCAAATACACAAGCAGCAAGTAAATAACAAAAACTTGCACTTCAAAACGGCTCTTTTAAGAGCCACCAAAACTAACGAAAGAAAAGAAGCGAAATTTTCGCTCGGTCTACTGTGATGCTCCTTTTCAAAACCTTCGAATATCTTTGCCTCGATTCTCGAGTGCGTGAACAGTCAAACGGTCGCTGTCCTACATCGTAAAATATTGGACTGTCACGTGATTTTATTGGACTAGGTTAATTTATAGTTTGATGGTAAATATTTGAAGAATTTAAAATTACTTTTTACATACTTGTCAGCGACTCAATCAATTACTATACATCACAGTTTTATACATCCGTAGCTAAGCCATTGACAGAATGTAGATGGCCTTAAACAAAGGGACTGGGTCCCCAAAAATGTTTAAAAAAAATTCAAGTAAAAATGGACGATGGAGCTATTAATTCCAGGCTTTAATCTGGTTTGACAAAACAGGATTGAAATAAAAGTAAGCATATTATTATGCATGTTAAAAGGTATTTAGTTGATTTGTTCCTGAAATATAGAACCTTTACACAAATGTCTGAATGTTAAATAAGATGGATCCCTGCTAATAAACTAAGAATACAGTTGGTCATGAATACTACCTCAAAAAGTACAGTACTTGTACTTGTACTGGCTGTATACTACCTTAGTAGGTAGTGTAGCCAGTTTATACATATGGAGGTAGGCTGACACTTCTAGGAGGGTGAATCATTATTTTAGAAGGGCCAAAAGATACATGTAGCCCATCCCTCTGCAAGATAAACAAAGAGCTTTGGTGTCAATTTTTATTCTTTTGTCTCTTGGGTATTTGGATGTTGCATCTCAATGCTGTGGTCTATTGCTAGGCTTTTTATTATTACAAAAATATTATCACCAACAGTTAGCATTTCAGGCAGCTAACCAATACAATACTACTGCTTTAGCTGTGATTAGACATGTTTGAATGAGAGCTGTTTGTTGTCACCATAGATTTTGGTGGATTCCTTGTAGGATTATTTTCTTGATATCTTTGAAAGCTAGTTAGCCTGGTGTATACGTGCAGGAAGCCAATTGTTGACAATATACTAGACTATTTTGCACGTTTTAAATGATAAACAAAAAGATAGCTCTGCCACCAGGTTTATCGCTATCACTCATGTAAACAAACCATGGAAAGACAATATACATGTAGACTTGGGTCACCCTTCCACAACCATGTAAACAGGTCCTAACTAAAATTAATGTCATGTTATACATTTCTGCAAAGCAGAATCGGGTACACTTACTTTCGTGTTAATTTTGAATGTGAAACTTCACTAGCTTGGTTCACTGCTTGGTTGTCTTTTTGTATGATTAATGTATCTCCAGATCTGATACCAATACTACACAACTGAACTGTTATGTCCTTGACATTCAGCTCTTTGGGAGGAAAACCTATTAAAACTGAAATACATGTCATTAATTACGAGTAAGGTACAAACCTTGAAAACAATACAGTCAGAACAAACATGGGAAACATTTTGACACCTTTTCAACCTCTAGGCATTGCATGATCGACTCTCAAAATGTGGTTGATGAGAGTGCACAAGAGTTGAACAAGAGTGACAAAGGGTTGTAAGTCTCACCCTTTGTCAATCCCTTGCAGGATCACTATACAGTAAAGAAAGCGCAGTATACAACTGAACTCTCAAAGTAAATTAGAAAGGATCTGATTCTTTCCTAACATATAATCAATTTTCCATAGACAAGAGGCTGTAATGTTTGAAGGAGAACAATATCTAGTAAAGTTGCCAACAATCTTCACATCTAAGTTTGCAAGGTGTTTGATATTTACTATACAGCACATCTAATATCGATTACTGATCGATCTAACAACTATACTGCATAAGTGTTGTACTGGAATTATGTGAACTGATACTGTACTATATAAATACAGTTACTAGCTGTAACTTACTTTTCTGTGCATGGCATGGTACATTTGTAACAAGAAAAATCTTTTCCTTCAGTTCTTGCACTAAAGAGGTTTGATTTAATCCTTTCAAAGTTAGACGCTGTCCACTTTGGAACTGACACCTAAGAATCTAAATTATGTTGAACTATTGAATTACTGCTATATACCTGTACATGTACTGTAAAGCAGAAAATAGAGCATTAGATTACTAAATACTTGATTTATTATACCATTGAACAGATTGGTTATCAAGTGTTCACAACGCAGTCAAGCTGCTACTGAAATGCAATCTGGTACATTTTGGGCCAGAAGGGATCATGGAAAATCCTATTTTTACAGTACATCAAACATAGGAGAATATTCTATCATGTAATACATTACAGCTATAGTTGCACATTGTACTGCATATTAAGAACTGTAAAGGCCCCTCTACACAATACTATTTGTTGTATATGATTTTCATCTTTGTGTAATATATATATATATGATAAAACTGTATACGTGTGTCAACATTGCCACCAAATCATAAACAATAATTGCATTATGTGCAAACAATGGGAACGAGGTTGGCAAAGCCCACCGTATACAACAATCTACTGTATGCCAGAATGACAATCTACTGTATGCCATCGTTATGCCGAAGCATTATTATACATGCATGTTTTTCGTTAAAACATCGACATGCATTAGAAACACGTACATTAGGGGGTCCACGGGCATGCTCCCCTGTCAAAATTTTTGATTCTCTGAAAGTGTATTTACTGCAATTTGAGGGCACTTTTCTTGTTTTTTCAGCCGCAGATTCGAAGTATTTAATTACTGTTAAAGTAACACAGATTTTCCAAATCTATAGACGGCATGGATATCTCCCTCGCGCATGGGAAAGTGGGTTGCACGACGGCAGAAGAGAAGGAACTAAGGGAAAGCAATTATGTCATTACTGGTTGCATTCAAATATTAGAATAATTTAAGACAGGACCTTTTTTCCCGAATGACAAGACCATTCTGGGGGGGGGGGGGAGGAGGGGGGGGTGGGTGATGCACCATTCTACTTTCTGAGACTCTTCGTTAAAAACGTGCCTGCACCTGCATTATTTTGTTGTCCGCATTTCGGTATATACTTCATGGTAACACTATAGACCGGGTTACCATCTGTTTTTTATACCCCTAACCGTCACCCTAATCCTAACCGTCACCCTAATCCTAACCGTAACTCTAATCCTAACCATAACACTAATAATAACCGTAAAATATGGTGGGATACTATATGTATTGTTACCATGAAGTATATCCCCGCATTTCACTGAAAGCAACCGTACTTCATGTATGCCTCTCGTATCGGAACTTTAAAATCGTGCATTACCAAATTCTGCCACAAGTTTTATTTTACAGTTTATCTGCTGCAAAATCCTGCCGCATCAGTAATTTTACAGTTTATCTGCCGCATAAGCAATTTTCGGTATGAGCCTTCCGCAGGAGATCTCCCGTTAAAGTAACAAGTAAAGTAAAATAATTTATATATTTTAAACGTTGTTTGAAACTTACCAGTTCATTGGACGCCATTTCTTGTTCAATATGCTGTTTCTTCGTGCATTTATATGATTGGGTCAATATAAAATTCAAATATAAAATCCAATAAAATAAATTAAATCCACCGATTGGTTCTTCCCAGCTCTCGTTCCCAGAGCCTGCGTTCCTTTTGGCCTGCTCTGGCAAAACGTAGCACACTTTGACATCCGTCAAAAGTAGGTCACGTCAGAATTTTGTTGCCGATAACCGAAGGTATAGGGTTTAGATTTAGGATTGGTATTCAACATGTCCTCGCGCCCTTAATTTATGATAATGGTCAATATAGCATGTACTCACCAGGCCAGGGGGTATTAGGGTTGGGATGACATTTTAGGGGGTGGGTTTAGGTTGCAAGTCACATTTAAATATATATGATAAAAGATATAAAGACATTAGGCTTCTGTTTAGCAGTACGTGTGTCTGACGTTTCGAGCGGAGCCCTTCATCAGAGTAAGACGAGATAAAATAAATAGGGCTTATATATATATTCCAAAAGGGTGTCACAAGTAGAAAGTAGCCAATCAAATGCACGGGAGATAAACAAACTAATAATTTCCAAGCAAACTAAAATAAAAAAAATTGTAGGAAATTAAATAAAAGAAAAACGTTCGTTAAGACCAAGAGGATGTGTGCAGGGCCGTTGCGAGCAAAGAAGACCAGGGGGGGTGGGGAAAGAAATTTACCTGATTTTCGAAATTATTTCTTATTTTACCTGAAAATATTTTTCGTTCAGTCAGAGTTATCTACATCGCAATTTACACATATTTAAGTCCATTTCGCATCGGCTAAAAAATGTTTCGCATTTGCTTTCGACTAAAATTCAAAAACATTGAACGCCATATTAAACGCCATATCACCGTGGGCTCGTCGTCGCACAATCGGAAACTCTCGTCTATCTGTCGTGATTGATATATTTACATGAAGTATAAGTTATGATTTCGAATTGTGATAATTATCGGAGACTGTTAAGTTCTGTTGAGGTATATTTTTTACACTTGGTGCATAGTTTATCTGATTTTCAATTGGTGCATAGTTTACCTGATTTTCGGTTTAAATCAAGCTGATAATTTACCTGAAATTCAAAAATTCAAATGCTAGGGGGGTGTAACACCCCCACACTCCCCCCCCCTCCCCCCACTAGCTACGGCCCTGGATGTGTGGTGCCAAGTTAAAAATGAGACGCTTCTCTTGCCGTTTGCGGTTATCGTTACCACCTGAGATGGGAAGGATGACACAGACTTTCATGTCTGAAACCAAATGGTTGGAACTGTTGAAATGGCGGGCTACAGTTGTTCCTCACGGAACGAAGATGTTCAGCAAACCTGTCTGAAAGGCGTCGTCCAGTTTCACCGATGTAGATTTTAGGGCATTTATCGCAAGAAATGCAATAAATGATGTTGGTGGACGTGCATGAAAAAGTATGACGGATTGTGTGGTCGAATTTGGAGGCAGTAATAACTGTAGTGGGATTGAGAATAGGGCATGTGTTGCAGCGGGAACGGCCGCAAGAAAATGTTCCCGCTGGTGCCGAGGTATTTTGTTTAAGGGCACTATGATGTTGACAAACCTGTAGCCCGCCATTTCAACAGTTCCAACCATTTGGTTTCAGACATGAAAGTTTGTGCCATCCTTCCCATCTCAGGTGGTAACGGCGATAACCGCAAACGGCAAGAGAAGCGTCTTATTTTTGTGTCTACGGGATGTATATCCAGTAGCACACTGCGGAGATTTGGCGGATGTTTACGGATAGACCCCACATGCGATGATGCGAGCGAATTCGATCTAAATTCATCACTGATTTTACTCCGTGAATTTGTCGAAAATATAAGGATTCTTTGCGGTTTTTCGGCATTCAGGGTAAGTAAATATGATCTTTAAGACATACATTTTCATTTACGGGCTCGTAAACGGACTTCGTCAAGCTATATTTACGGCAGTATCCATAATTCAATGAAATGCTGATTATAAATATCTTGTTCGTTTCTCGGTTTTATATCTTTCAGGTGACAACGTGCTGTATATTTGTGAGGTTTTATTCTCACAGGAGCCATTGTGTTTGCACTGACTCAATTTATATATAATATATATATTTTTTAAATATATATATTAGAGTCAGATATTAACCACAGTCATTTGAGAAAACAAAGTATGCAGTTACTGTCTGTATCTGTATAAAAGCTACCGCCAGTAAAGCCTGGTTTCCATATGGTCGCTAGTGAAGCGTGTTTCTTTTGTCATAACAAAAGAAACACGCTTCACTGCTTCACTTCTGCGACCGTAAAGACAGCGCAGCGACCATATGGAAACCAGGCTTAACAGAGTCTAGATATCATTATGCAAAATTTATTTATCAGAAAAGTGTGCCGTTAACTTTGTAAGACATATATCTGCCACGTTGTTCGTCGTGATCGAGAACCTGCAGGTAGCGTACTATACCAGCAAAGAGGGTGGGGGTGATTTGCAAAATGCAGAGATAGAAAACTCGTTAGGCCGGGGGTTAGGATCTTTGTTGTTTTGGGATTGCTTATAATCCAATAACTTATTGGGTACAAAATTTATTGGATACAACGTGCATGAGGAACTGCTGCTCCTAATATATCACCGCCGCCGCCAGCTAAGGGGTGCAGTTTCCCGGGCTGGTCCGGAATAAACAAGCTTATTTTCAGTTGTGTTTACATGAGGAGGGCTAGCTAGGGCTGGTGTGTTTAACAAGCTCACTGCAATTATTTTCTCACAATGCCCGAAATCACGTTTTTACGAGTACGTTTTCATTTTTAACCAACTTGTGACCAAACACAACTTTGTCCAAAAAATATCGGTCAAGACAAACTTTGTCTGAGCTACCCATGTAAGCGGGCCAGCCTAGTCAATCGCATTTATATGGGAAATACCCAGCCCAGGTAACTGAGATCCCGGTCATGCACACCGCAAAGCAAGATCTCGAGGCTAGGCGGGCAGGTCCGGCTCTCGTGTAAAAGCAAAATGAAAATTAACAGGAAATGGTAACAAACGCAAAATCTCGGCAAAGCTGGCCCGAGTTAGCCTGCTTATAATAGCGGCTCTCGAAGGGGGGGGGGGGGGGAGCGAAAATGCGCGCGAGGGGAAAAGCCCGAGTCAACGCGCAGCGGGCGTCTTGTTTTGTTATTGTAATTTTGTTTTTGTAATTACTGCTTTGTTATTGTAATTTGTAATTGTTAAGTCATGCATAGCAGCTAGTAAATTTAAATTCCTGTATTATGTAATTAATAAATAAAGGTTACAAATTCCATATTATGATCTACCAGTGAAAAATCTTGACTATCTGCGACCTACAGTAGAATACATTACTTATATCTAGATTAACGTGAAAGTTAACTTTGGAAGCTAAGGTTTTATTTTCATGGTGACAAGTGTAGTACATTTTAACGCCAGGAAAATGGTGTAGGTATGCATTGGTTAGAGTACTGGTGAACCCAGCTCAAGATACTTAATAGAAATAAGATTTTTTTCCTCTTTTCACTCCTGTTTGGCTTTGTATAATTAGGCTTGTCACAAGAACTTCCAAAATCTGTTAACTCAATTTCCTCTATGATCTCTAAACAACGAGAAATAAGTCAAAGACAATTAAACAACCGCTAAGCATGTGAAGTTCATAATGATATTAATTATTTGTATAATCATGTTACCTAAAGCGAAGCAGTAGCCTAGATATGTAGAGATTGTCTACTATACGCGGTACACATGCAAAGCAACAACCGTCAAGACTTTGACAAGACGAGCACAACTTATTTGCGATTCACCCGAAACTCTGCGCAACGAAAACGACTATCTTCAGTGCGCGTTTCGCAAAAACAACTACAATACTAACTTTATTGAACGGAACAACTACAATATCAAGGAGACCAACGAGACCAACAGCAGTACAACCGTAACAACAGCAACAATATACCATACATTAAAGGTACATCAGAAACTATTGCACGTATTTTACGACCTTACGACATACGTGTAGCACACAAACCTATGACTATACTTTGCGACATATACTGACTAACGTGAAAGACAAAGAACAGCCTCACGAAAGGGAATGGAAGCACTTATGAAGGCGATTGATGAGAGAAATGTCAGGGTGTCGGGCGGGTACGTATCTGGTAAATTTGGCAAGGTTGATATTTGAAAATAATTATTTCGAGTTTAATGAGGTTTACGGTAAAAAATTGGGGACAAATATCGGTATAAAGCTTGCGTCGGCATTTGTTAATCTTTTTATGGTTAACTGAGATGAATGCTTTCTCGAAACATGTGTTTTTCGACCTTGGGTGTGGTGGCGCTTTTTGGATTGTGTTTTTTTGGTATGCCAGCTTAATGGAAGGGAGAAGCTCGAAAGCTTTTTGAGGGCCTTCAATTCATGCCATGAATTCATCAAATTTATTTGGGATATTATAGTGATAGGAAATTGGCGTTTTGGGATGTTATATGCAGTATATATATTAGATTCCAGATTTTTCTTGAATATGTCGTCGCTTCTGATTGGTCAGGATAGGAATATTCCAGTATAAGAAGGTTTGTGATTGGGTAACGCTACTAGTGGTCTATCACCAATAGACTGTGAGTAGCTCAGCCAATCAGAATGCCGAATCTGTAATAGACCACTAGTTGGTTGATATACTATATATATATATATATATATATATATATATATATATATATATATATATATATATATATATTTTATATATATATATATATATATATATATATATATATATATATATATAATAATAGACGTCATAATGATGACATGTGAATCTATTAGTGACTAGCACTACCATAATTCCTTGAAACATTCCTTTCTTATGTTAATGTAAACACCCTCTGGAAGACGTAAAACAATTGCTCAACTTAACATCACAAAATATATATGCTGAAAAGGATTCTAGTACAGTAGTAGTATTCATATTCATTAATATATTCATGCTTCATAATGGGGGGTAAGGTCTATTCATACAATTACCTACGATTTTGCAGTTACTCTTGAATTCCGCGAACAGGTAAAATTCCTACATAATGTAAAGAGAAAGAAAATGCTAGTGCATATACGGAACAAAAAAAATGAATTCTATAAGCCGACATTAATTGCACACTCCGGATTAATCGCGGACAGATTTCGTATCCTGGTGCATGCAATTTAGTGGATTTACTCGTGAGAGCCATTGGGCCATTTGTTCGCGTAGACTTTGTGTTTCATTCTCTCTATAGGAAATAAAGGGGAGAAAAAACGAGCCTGCACAGAAATCATACAAAAACGAATTATGCCCATTCAGCTAATTTAATTAATCATATGTCAAACCAATCTCGTACTAGACCCACGCATCCCTGGTGCAACCTCGTGCCGAGGGCCTTATACCAAAAAACAGTTTAAAGGCTGTATTCCATTACGTCCGCTTTGCCCACGCTGCGAATATTTCAAGGCGAATAAACAATGCCCGCTCCGCCCGCGCGGGCAAAGCGGACGTAATGGCAATCGCGGCCTTAAAGCATCTTTGCGTTTGTAAACAAAGCGCTACACTCATACATATGCAAACACTGAAACCTGTCAACCAACAAAGAAACGCCGAAAAAAATTATAGAGAAAGAAAACCTGGCGAAAGGTCAGGCAACGACCTTTGTCGTTGTTGCAAGAAATCACAGGATTTTTGTTTGTCTAGTCCCGAATGCATAGTCCCGAATGCATAGTCCCGAATGCAAGGTTGATGAAGCGGACAAAGTAAACAAATAACCTAGAAAAGTTCGCTTGAAAAGATGCCTGTCTTGGCTCCAGAGTGCGAACGATGTTAAGGAGTGAAGTTTTCAAATAGTTGGCTAACTCCTCACAAACTGATCCTCGGAAATCGTTGGCTTATAAAAGCAAATATGCTTTTCAATTGGCCGGGTTTTCCCTGTTGCTTTCTCCCGTTACAATGTATTACTAATTTTTGGTTCATCAAATTGTGTATTATCTTTGGTAACATAAACCATTAAATTAAAAAAAAAATTTAAAAAAATTCATCAATTCGGATCGAGCGCCTGCGTGCCGTAACTGAATCGCTGCCAACAACTATCGACGAATTACCCGCTGAAGAACTGCAAAAATGTCGATTGATCGTCGAAAAGATAATTAAAGGCAACTCGTTGTTCTGCTTTTTACAGACAACTCAAAAAAATATTATATTCATTCATTCATTCATATAACAATATTCATTTTTAATTAGAGTAAGCCAATGGGAATTTTACGTCTTGATTCAGGATGGACATATTTGTTTATGCTTTCCGTGCAGGCTCATTTTCTCTCCCCCTTATTTCCCAATGAGCCTGCTCGCAGGCTAGATTAACCACGATGCACCGTTTTCGAAAACGTCTATTTCTTTATGATAAATATATCTTGGTAGATTTAATCGAATAAGAACATTTAGATTAAACAAGGCGTAAAGCACTGTTAGTAACTTGCCTCCGGTATCTTCATCATTGAATGTTTGGTGAACTATAAATGAAAAGGGAATTGGTGTTGTATATAAGCCTTATTTTATTGCACTGATTAAACTAATGTCGAATCTTCAGAGGTCTAACGTGCATGTGTTGGTATAAATTTAAAGCTTTATCTCTGTATTCATTATATCAACCACTTGCCTTCACTCTCTGCAAACACCTCGATCTTCGTAGATTGGATGTTTTCTTCTATCCGTCAGTTTGTCAGGTAGATATATCGAAATATAATCTTTGGTCACTTTGGTTCATACACTGTGCTCTCAAACAAAACGGTTACAGAAGCTCGACATTCATGACACTGCTGCGTGTAGTTATTTTATGATCCCCTGGAGAATACCTGCTTTGTTTTATCTTTTGTCTTATGCAGCTTGATGTCAAGGCGCTATTACACGAGGAATTTCTCTTGCAACTTTCAATGCAATTTTGATTTCGCAAGAAAATTTTCCTCGCGCAACAGCGTCGTCTTTACACCATTGACCTATATATAACATGACTGTGGGTACCGCCCCCAAAAAGTCCCCAAAATTATTATTTCGAGATGGCTGATTTATGGGTCCTATATTCATGTTAGCGACCACTGACCCAGTTTTTAAAGCTGGAAGTTGCTCATGGCGGCCATCTTGTTGGGATCTCAAAAATAGGACTGGATTGAGCTTTCTGCTGATTTTGAAGCTTGCATATTTGCATAATGTAAATTGAGATCATTAGAAGCTGCGAGTTTGCAAGCAAATCAAACTGTGACGCTCGCGAAATAGGTTTAGTGTCTGACCAATATAGTTTCTTTGTTAACATTAAATGCATAAAATCTTGAACCTAATTTGACGTCTCATATTAGGCTTCTTATAGCCAACGGCTGCCATTACTATATATAAGGGACCAAAGTTGCAGTAAATCTGTACGTAGGCCATGAATCGTTTTATCCAGTGATTTGAAAAATGTCTTTTCAATCTGGTCCTCTTTATAGTAAAATCATTTTTAATTTTGTCGATGGTAAGAGCACATAATCCAACAAAAAATCTCATAGGATCCTCAGTTGGTCTCTTGGTAATGGCGGACTTCCGGCTTCATTTTCTGAACAATAGTTGCTCGATTCAGTCTTCTTTCGAGATCAGTGGTTGGGACCACGCTAAATAGTTTGACTATAAGCGAAAGAGACTACCTGTTTCTGATCTTTTAAGATGCTAAAATGTAATATAGAACACAAACTACGGCTCCATAATAGTAACTATCAAGCCGGAATTAGCGCGTGGCGGTCATATTGGAATGACCAAGTGGTCACTCCAATATGGCTTCCGCGAAATATTCCCGGTTACGGGTTAGAAAACTCATTAGGCGTGGGTTAGGGTTAGGATTGGTGTTGTGTTGGGGTTGGGTTCTAACCCTAACCTTAACCTAAACCCTAAAACCCTAAACCTTATAACCCCCCCACATTAAAATTCCCCATCGCTCGCGCCCAACCCTAGCTCGTGAAATGCGCAGAACATGTAAACATTTGAGTCGTCAGGGTAATCTATTTGCGGTTCCTCATAAGGCGGAATACGTACTATAAGTCCAATTATCAATCTTCATTTTAGTATTCCCGAGCGAGGTAGGTAGATCACTAATATAGACGTTCGAGAACTAGTGTAACTATAGTTAATACTAACCGTAATACTAACTTAATGCTAATCCTAACATATATTAAGGAAATGGTTTGAATCCAGGAGTATCATTAGAAGTGTGAAGTTGATCGTCCTGCAGGTTGTTGTAGTCTTGAGAATTAGACTATGACCTAATGAACTAGACGTTATTTATATACGCAAACCTGGCTTTACTTTGACGCTGAAGATGACAGCCGCTGAGGCCGTCGAAACGCCAGTCACCAACAATAGTCTTTCTCAAGACTGCAACAACCTGGACGATCAACTTCATACATCTAGTCTCCTAACCGGCACATATCCTAACATTAATGTGCACATGAAAACAAGTTTTTAAATTAGACTTTCGTTGTAAAAGGTATATAAAGTACAAAAATGCTAAAGAAATTGCCAAAATTGCCTAAAAATATCCAATTTTGCAGAACAATATTTGACAGCAAATCTATTTCAAAAGTTGGCGCCATTTTGCACGTCCAGATGTGACGTCACATTGTTTGCATATTTGCAATACTGATTCAGATGGCGGAATATTCAAATGAAGTATGAAAAGGAGGAAGATGAAAAGCTTGAGTTACTTTACGAAGTCATTTCGAAACTGATCAATGAGAAAATATCAAGCCTTCTATTTGCCTTTCGAACCTTTGCAAACAATGTGACATCACGTTGTTTGCGCACTCATATCCTCTCATCTTGAAATGACGATAATCACCATTTAATGCCCTTGGACTAACGATAATCATGAATCCAAGCCCTAATCCTAAATCCGGGATTTTGGAGGATAGAGATGCCAGCTGTGACCAGAAACAGAAGACTTATTTGGGGCTAACTGGTAGACCTTGTGTAAAGTCTGATTTCCAAAAAGGATGAAACTGAATGTGAGGGGTAGGGTGAAACTCTAGGCAGGGAGTTAGGGTTAAGGGATTAGAAAAAGGTTTTTGGTAGCATTGGGGGGACTAAACCCTACTGTTTACTGTTGTGGAATTACAACAGAGCATTTGACAATTGGTAATTTATATTGGATAACATTGTTATTATATTTGTTTCGTCGGATTTAATTGAACGTTTGTTTAAGATGTCTCATCTACATCGAATTTGATTGCTCGGATTGAATTGGAGCCAGTTAAATCCGTCAATTCTTCGATGTTTGAAACGTGGCTAAGAAATCCATTTGACTTCACGTTCATTGTCTTCATTTCATCATTGGAAAATGACAGTAAAATATACAATGCACACAATAGGTCACTTGTCAATGTTTAATTTCTAATGACCTATTTTCAAGATATATTCCCATATTCCTAACACATATTCCATATTCCCATGCATACCCCCATTTTTTCGCATTATAATTAACACAAATAGACGCATGTCTGCAATGCGTACCTATTTTTATCTGTAGCTTTTAACTGATTCCACTTGCATAACGCGGTAATTGGAAGCAAGTCAGAAGGTTCTGAAGACCGTATCGTTTATTTTACAATGCAAATTAAAAAAACCCTGAGTAACAACATAGTTATCATAAGCTATGAAACTTGAATATATTTTCAGTAAAAATCCTCCAATTTATATTGTGGTATTATTTAAACGGAAAATGTAATTTGGTGTACATATATGCACGCCTTTCAAAACACATATTATAACTGCAGGCCATCCGGAACTTTCTTCTTCATAACGTTTTGACTCAATAGGACAAGTACACAGCAATTATAAGAAAAATATGAGCGAGCGTTTGGGAACCATTCGCTCTGGAAACACTCGCCCGAAGTTATATGGGAACACGAAATTACGAATAAATGTTTTCTATTTCTTTTATAAAATGACATTTAAAAAATAGTTAATATGCAGAAATAAGGTTCATTTATTAAAATCATAAAAATGTAAATTCTTCTTACTCCCGCAAAAATCATTGGTCGGCCTCATTTTCTAGCAGAAAAACAAATGACGTCATTTTCATTTTGTATAGATTACCTCCCTCGGCCTCGGCCGTTAGTTTCTATACTGTGATAGAAATGAGTTTAACTAAAAGGACCATTCTAGATCCAGTGTTTTTACGAGATTGTCCCTTTCTATCGAAACGATCGATAGAAATGTAAATGACGTCATTTCAACCGAAAAAATGCCCAGTGGGAACAGAAGTCGAAGGCGAGTATTTTCAGGTATTTTTTCGACGTCTGAAAAGACTGTTAAAACTGGGACTTTCCACGTTGTTAGAACGTCGTGCACGTGGTGACCTAATCGAAACTTCTTCAAGATCACAAAAGGTTTTGTAGATTATGGTCATTTAATGTTCCGCGATTCGAGATCTGGAAGAAACTTGTCAAACATATCAAATTCTTCGTCTAGCAGAAATGGGGATATCTTCAAACGTCGGGTTATAATAATTTCAGAATTAAATTGGAGTATCACAAACATGATTGTATTCGGAAAGACATTATTGTGAATATTGGGAACTTTCACAGGAAATTTTTAGACGATTGTAGTTTTTAAAGATATTTAATATTGCTTACTTTTTAATACGGAACGAGTATTTTTTGTAATTACCTTAGAGATGCTCAGGGATACATATTTATTAAACTTAAACTTAACTTAGATTCTCTGTAATGACGTCATTCATGTTGCTACACACGCTCAAGCAACTTTCTAATTGTTAAATACAGACATGGCTTTACACCTTTTCAAAATGTGATTTTATAAATATAATTATAAAAATGAATAAATGAGAAGTTTTTATAATGATATATACATACATTTGTATATACCAACAAAACGTTCTCCTTTGTAAATTAAACGCAAGTTATTGCATGTTTGTTTGCTTCTCTCTCGTGCTTTGTGTTTGTTTTTGCCTATTCCATATAAGGAACATCAAATACATTGCCCCAGAGACGAGATGTTCTAACCCGGCCCAAATTATCCTAACGCTATAAACTTTAACCACCCGCAAGCCCCCATCCCACCGTCTTCCCAACCCTTTTGCCTTGTGAGATACAGAACAATGAGAACATATAAAAGTTACGTCTTTGTATTTGCTCGTGTCAGTGCAATGTATTTGCTCTCCGCATGCTCTTCCTAGATGACCTTATATGGAATACGTACAATGCCGGAGTCAGTATATATTGCTTAGTAGGCTCAGTAGCGTGTTCAGTAGCCCGACGTGCAATTAAGTGCATCATTATTGAAGATTTCGCAGCTGGTCGTCTACATTATAGTTACATATATAATACAAAATGAAGTAAATGTTATATGAATACAATTGCAATTACCAATCACCAATGTCCTGAATATTGGCAATGTCGGATATCTGCGACAAGTCTAAGAGCTGTGCATACCGATCGGCGGCTAGCTGCAATTAATTAGCTCTGCAAATTTCACACTGGTCAGTTCAGCTATGGTAACGCCAAGTACAGTTCTGAATTATCTAGCAGTCTATGAAATGAAAATTAAGTTTGTCTTGTTGGAATGAACTCTTTAAAGTAAGGGACAATGTCGTTTAACACACTTCTATATCTCACGCCGTTCTGGAGATATTCAGATTTGAAAGATATTCAAATTAGATAACAATGTCAATGACCTTGACACAACATTTTGATTTACTGTGTAATCCAGTTTATCTTCAATATTATTTTACTAAATCATGTGAAACTTGTCACATATAGATAGCCAGGAATTATGTAAATGAACAATAGTACCACACATACACAGTTCCAGCATGGTTACACATCAGTTTCCACACTCTTTTCTTCATAAGATGAAATCATGACATTATAGGTGGAGGCTATTTCAGATATACAGTATGCTTCGTTCTTTAAAAACCCCGCTTTAAATTTCTGTTTCTATTCAAAAAGCAGGGTTGTTAAAAGCAGGGTTATTACTGGTGGAAAATATTGCGTTGCTGGCGCTCCTAACAACACTATAGTTGCCGCAATCGCTTGACACACACATATATTGATATGGTACATGTATATAGCCGAAACGTATATAGAAATTGAAATGTCAACTTTATTCGAACTCTGTTGTTTTGTATTTTTTAGAAGTATTCAGTGGTAACCATAACTATGATTACAGTGTTATACTAATGTTATTGCACTGATAGTGGTTTGTCTGGGACTTGAGTGCCATCTTATCATTATTAACCACATGCATCGCTTTCCGGACGAAAACACAGTATTATTGCTTGTGCGCTATGATGAGATTATTTATAACGGTGTCTGTAGAACGTTGTGTGTTTCTTGTTACCATCTGTCATTGATATTTTAGGGGAATTGAGTAAATTCATTGTGGTGATTACAGTCAATATGTACAAAACTAGCATAATTCACTCGTCATGTAAAGCAGCTACAGTATTCGGCGTCAATCAATTAATTACATATTCGAGTGTTTTGTGCTGCAGAAGCTTGAATAATCGGCATATGGAGCAGTGTATATTACCAGGAACTAAACACTCGTAGACACTAAACACTATACTCATAAACTCACATAATATTTACATAAACTAAGACTCATAAACACTACACCGAGTGACGTATCAATCAACAAGTCACATAACTTTTCCCGCCTTTTCTTAGGATCTGTTCATATGAGCCGTTATAATGCCCCTTTTTTCCAGAGTGTATGGCTACCGGGATCCAGGCTTGGCGGGATAATTTTTCTTCATATGAACAGAAGTAATTGGGCTAGCACAGTTCGCGGGGATGAACTGATGGACAATATATATATTGGTTCGTTGTTGCATTTTTAATCTCTAACGTCAATTAAACCGTGGACGCTGCCTAAAATCACCCGGTGAGTTATCTCAGCTGAAGGCTCTATGAACCGAGACTTTAATTTTGAATAAAGTGAGTAAGAAACTTTGTCTTTTATTTTTTCATGTTAATTCATGGTCGCGCTGCTCTAACTCGTGAGATATTGTTCTCGCCACTCGAACATGCTGCAATTCATATATTCGGCGTCGCGCCACCGCGGTATAGGATACGGGAAAGTTTTTTTCTAAAATATTTGGCATTTTTTAAGGAAAATTTAAAGTTTATCGATATAATAATTCTACCTAACTTTAACCCAGTATCCTAAGTTTGATTCAGATTTTTTTACGAAATGCCGTCAGTCTGCAGAGCTTGGCGGAATGGTTTTTCCCGCTTTCTAAGGGGCTGTTTACATGAATCCGGATTAAGTTTCATTCCAATCAAACGTGAATTCAAACCGCGTTTACATAGGTGAAGGCTAAAAGGGATGACTAAAAAAGGACCTTCACATTTTTTAGAACTATTAATCCTATAACCCTAATCTCAATCATAATCCTAACCCTAACCATAAACCTAGCCCTAACCGTAGCTATCCATAACCTAACTTAAAATAAAAAAACAGGAAAAAAAAGAAAGGTCCTTTTGAGTCATCCCTTTTAGCCTTCCCCGTTTGACATAGGAATTCTAACCCAGGATCAAAAATCGCGCGAAATCTGAAATTTCAAGATGGCGATCAATAACATAATGTTTCTTTCAGCGATTTATGCGTTTGTACACTTCAACATGTGCCATAAACTGATAATTTGGCGAAGAATAAACATAAAGACAAAGGGAAAAGCATTGCTAGCAACGATAATCGATGCAGTCGCAAGTAAAGAAGCATTTAATTTACCTTTAATTTATAACGTCGTCGTCTATTTATATTGAACAATATGACGCCAGCGCAATTCCCGTCTCTATAGCTGCAAATATTTGTCGTCTATAAGTGTTAAAAGCTCGCAGCCATGTGTTTCAGTCCTCAAGGTCGTATTTTTCATTCCGGAATAAACTCTCGCATCGCCTTTACATGACCTGACCAGAATGAAATTTCGAATGAAATTTCATTCCGGAATGAGAACCAAATCAATCCGGGTTGTGCTGCATCTCATTCCGGATTCATGTAAACACCTAAAGGGACTTTAACAGCACCGGTAAGAGTTCAATCCGGAATGAAACTCAACCCTGATTCATATGTAAACAACCCCTAAAGTCTAAAACACCTACCCAAGGTTAAGTGGAAAACTAACCTTGGTGTACATTAGTGTTCTTTCTCCATTCCTCCGTCATGGGGACATATAATCCCTATATATGGAAGAGAATAGTGGTAAGAAAACGTTAGCAGTAGAAAGGCCTGGAGAAAGGGGGTTGTACTTGAAGTGGTGAACATAACGTATTTACGAGTAATCTAAAATAATTGCACATGAACTGAATACTTTTAATCAGAATATTCTTTCAAAGAGGGAGTTGCAACAACAGAAAGCCCCCTACTGATCATTCTGCTACCGCACGTCATTCAACTGAAGTAAAACCTGCAAGTACGTGCGGACGTCTATAGTCAGTGTAAAATAACTTACCTGGTAATTGTGATTCATCTTTTTACTACGGAAGAATTAACTACAGCAAAGCTTGTCAGTTGAAATACGTATTCTGTTTTGAAGCAAAACAGGGGCGTAGGAAGCAGGGAGGCCGGGGGGCCGCCCCCCCCCCCCAATATTATAAAAAAAGGGGGGGGGGCGGAATAGCTTTCGGCCACCCCAAAAATAATTGAATTTGAAAGAAAAATTGCAGCAATTCGAAAGTAGAAGTATTTGAAATCGTATATTAATCGAATAGTATGAATGTATGATATTACCGACAAGTTGGAAAACAACATCTTCCAATTCCTATAAATGTTCTGTTAAACTGTCATAGAAGTAATTAAAAATAATAATCACAATATCTTTGTATGTTAACCCGAGTGTTTTACTAAACTAAAGTACAAATGTTTTTCTAGTTTACGCAGCCCTACTCTAGTAGGCTTTCTTTTTTAACTAAGGAGAAGGGCGGAAATCGCGGAATGATTGAGGCTAGAAGGTAGACCCGGTTGAAAAAAATTCGCTGACCATTGCATTAATATGTTGTCAGTGGCTCCCAGGGGCGGCGTAGCTCAAAAATAGGGCCCGGGATAACTATTCGATTGGGGGAGAGCAACTATTCACAGCGGAGAGCAGGGACCATCACCAGTTTTTCGGGGGCCAAACGTGAAATCTCCCGGTACTGGTCCACGCCCCCTGGTGGTTCATAGGCATGCTGATGAGCTGTGATATAGAGCGAAACAGTCCAAAATATGAAATTTTATAAACTTCTGAACTGAAAAATCACCGCTCAGAATGCAGGAAATGCAATTTGCGGGAATCTAGATTTCAAAATATTTCGGGGGGGGGGCATACCCGTGGACCCTCCTAGAAAGCCTCGTGCCTACGGCGCTCGGATTATTAGTTATCATGACCACCCATTTGGGACTAGCTTCGCCACTGATAGGAGTACAACGAAAATTTTGCTCTGGCCGCCCCTCCCAACTTTACAAAGCTTTCGTATGTTACGCCCCTGAAGCAAAATATGTAGTTTCCCGTCGTCTTCTATCACTATGTCTTGTCAGTGACTGGCAATTTTCTTACTACTTGTAGAAACTTCTGCATGTAGCGCTGCAACATACTCTATATATGTATTATTATACAATACTCATACAATCTCGATTGTGATCGGCTGAAAAACCCAGACAATTATTGTACAGATATTTTGTAGGTGACATAATTGTCATTGCGTGGCTTACATTTATAATTGTATAATAAAACAATTATTGGATTCGGCTTACGCATGATATCAAGAATTATTATATAGCTACTAATAGGATATGAGCTATCTCGCAATTTGATTGGCTCCTCTACTACTAGGCTATCATCACCTCATATCCTAGCAGTAGATAAAAAACAAGATGGCGGCATGTTTTTTTAGGTCGAAAAAAGCTGAAATCGATGGGGTTTTATAAAGAAACCCAGAATTGACTAAGTGTTTGGCTATATAATAAAATAATTCGCTCTCGTCGTATACGAACTAATAGCCAACTTGGTGCTTCGCGCCTGGAAAATTATCCTCATGGTAAGTTTTATATTTTGGATATTGTTAATTTAACATCTGCTTTATAAAGTATATATATATATATATATATATATATATATATATATATATATATATATATATTATATATATATATATATATATATATATATTATAAATCTGGTGAATTGAATTAATACTGTCGGTAGAGTGCTCAATGCATTAATTTGCAGCGTAATAAATTGTAGATAAATTAAAGACAAGACATCACTTTGCTGTTACTCCGAGTTTCACGCTTACGCGATCGTCAGACAGACTTTAATGAAGAATACACGTGCTCCAACCTATATATATATATATACCTTACTCTAGTTTATTTACATGTGACGTTATTTGATTAATTATTCTATGTCTATTATTATGGTGGTTTATGGATTCCCGGGTCTATTCATATTATGTTACGATATGACGTTATGTCATGTTATTCAGTTATTAAAGTTTTTTAGATAGAACTTGTTCTCGTGACGGAATTTTGAAATTAATTCTTATTTTTACATATTTTATATACATATTTTTATATAATGTTTAGGTTGGAGCACTTGATCGAGTGAAATGCCAAATATTACCTATAATATACCCAGAATCTTATCCCGGCATTACCACCATATATACAGAACTCGTGACTAGGCTCTCGGCAACGGCTTCCGTAGCTCAGTGGTCAGAGCACTGCACTAGCATCGCAGGGTCGCGGGTTTAATTCCAGCCGGAAGGCCTTGAAGTTGCATTTTTCGCAACTGGTCCCGGTTTGGTCTTAAAATGTATGTATTCCAACACTCGAAATTTTCCTTCACCATAAATCCTTTCAACATGTAGCTTGATCGAGTGAAATGCCAAATATTACCTATGATATATATATATATATATATACTGTATATATATATATTCGCCTGAAGATCGCCTTGCGTGAAACTGACAGTTGCGGCTTTTATCATTTTGAGGTAAGACCACTTTCACTATATATTCGCTCTGCCTTTATGGTATTGAGCACTTTCAACGTTCCGTGAACAACATCACATTCGTTTTAGTTCGTTTTAGTATATATTAATATATATTAATATATATATATCAACTTTTTCCAAATCAATACCGAATCAACTTTTTCCATATACAGTATGTATTTGACAATATATTATATATATATAGTACAATATTGAAGGATTTACGGTGAAGGAAAATTTCGAGTGTTGGAATACATACATTTTAAGACCAAACCGGGACCAGTTGCGTAAAATGCAACTTCAAGGTGGAATTGAACCTGCGACCCTGCGATGCTAGTGCAGTTCTCTGACCACTGAGCAGTCATGGTGGTGGTAATGCCGGGATAAGATTCTGGGTATATTATAGGTAATATTTGGCATTTCACTCGATCAAACTACATGTTGAAAGGATTTACGGTGAAGGAAAATTTCGAGTGTTGGAATACATACATTTAAGACCAAACCGGGACCAGTTGCAAAAAATGCAACTTTAAGGCCTTCCGGCTGGGAATTGAACCCGCGATGCAGTGCAGTGCTCTGACCACTGAGCTACGGAAGCCGTTGCCAAGAGCCTAGTCACAAGTTCTGTATATATGGTGGTGGTAATGCCGGGATAAGATTCTGGGTATATTATAGGTAATATTTGGCATTTCACTCGATCAAACTACATAGACAGACAGACAGACAGACAGACAGACAGACAGACAGACAGACAGACAGACAGACAGACAGACAGACAGACAGACAGACAGACAGACAGACAGACAGACACACACACACACACACAGACAGACAGACAGACAGATAGTAAATAAATCTTCTGGTAGCACTAGAGTGCTCGATACAATATATTGTAGAGCTTGATATATTTATATTTCAAACTTATCTAAATTTACACAACTGCCGTTACACGGTGTTTCATGCTTTCGCAATCTTTGTCATCTGAAGATTGCGAAAGCATGAAACACCGTGTAACGGCAGTTGTGTAAATTTAGATAGTTTGAAATATAAATATATATATATATATTGGAATTGTGTATGGGGGGTCTAACATTTCGAGCAAAGGTCCTTCGTCACACAGTGAAATATGTTGTATATTTATATATATTGATGCTGTGAATGTGGGATCTTGGAGTAGATAGACAATACATGGGCAATCCTCAGAAAATGTTTCCGAGTCCCGGACAGGGATTGAACCTGTAACCTATGATTGCCGGTGAGACTCAGAAGGAGAGCGAAAGTTACAATGTCGATGTACTGGTTTGATTGATATATGTACTTGATGATACTTGATTGAGCTTGACGATTGCCCATGTATCGTCTACAGTGAAATATATTAATTATACTTGTGTTTGGATAAAAGTATCCAAACATGAATTTAATGCAGTGTAAAAGCAGTCTCATATATATCCCTCCTATTGGCCTATTGCATTACACTGTACTTTTTTGTTTTTTGTTTTATGTTTTATATATTAAATATATATTTTGTTATATGTTTACTGGAAATTATCAGGAAATATATACTGTACTTATATCCTCTGATTCAGAACTAGTTCATTAACATGAGTGATATTTACTTGTAGATAAAGTCCTGGGGTTGGTTGTTCAAATCCTTGTATATATAGCTTATCCAGTGAATATATTTTCTATCCACTGAAGTGAATGGCCATCTCAGTAAAATAGTGAGTGAATACCACTATTAGTTGAATATGTTGTTGAAAACATGGCTGGTGATATTTACTTGCTATTTTTCTTAGATGGTCATTATTGTTTTAAAAGTTGCATGGCTGGTGTATTTCAACTGGTGAGTCCGGTTCCTTAATAGTTCCTGGAAAAATACCCTTCTACATATTTTTATACATATATTGTATAATATAGTACCGGTATAAGGTTTTTTATATAAAAAGGTTGTCATCGTGTTGTTTAATAAAAGGTTCTGTTATGTTTGGATTTGAATGAAATGGCATTCTGTTATACTATTACATATACTGTACACTGCCATGCAACGCATGATTAAATTTTCAACATCCAGAATTTCTGGTTCAGTGCTGAATTTCTGGTTCAATGCCGTGTTGAGTGTCAGGATCATTTTGCAACCATCTGAATGTTAGCAGATGGCACTGGGAACTGCAAACAACTTCAGGGCAACCTAATTTACATCTTTACTCCCTCATTCTTATTAATTATTTTGAAAATTGTGCATCTTTTGTTTTTAGCTGATAGTACCATACAGGTATGTCTTGATCAGGATAACATTATCCAAAGGACAGTGGAATTCACAGGAAATAACAATATGGTTGGAACTGGAAGGAAGATGACAACATTTTATTACTGTAGAGAAGGAAAATTTATTGCATTAACATTACAGCAACATCATAACCTTAACATTATTTATAAACCTTTTCGTAAAGATTGCAGCCGAAACAAGGCTTGTGGGTCAACTCAGGGTCAACTGAGTGTGAACAATTGAAATTCGCTATACATATACATATATTCATTTGTTGTTTGGACTGAGACAAAACAAGTAATTTTGACCCATAAGCCTCGTTCCTGTGATGTCTGCCATCTTTATCCAAAAGAGTAAAGACCTATATCTAATTATACCTTAGGTGGTGTTTATATCATGGAGGCGAGCCATCCCAGCTCAGGTACCCGAGCAGACTGCTATACATTTTCACTAATCCTGCATTAATATTTATAGTTTTAATAATAGTTTTAAATATTTACAGTATATATAAGGGGACCTGTAGTTTTGAATACAGTTATACTTGGCATGCATGGTTATAGCATTTAATTTGTTCGAAGTATTTTCATGTAGGACTATAATCTTGAATTTTATTTTTTAAATAAATGTTTGTATGTTTATATACATGTTCTAAGATGTTAATTGTTTGTTGTTGCGATTCTTGCAGTTTATATAAAAATAAGAATCAAATGCTAGACTAGACAAATTCAGTTTGCTTAGAAATAGAATATTACTTGTTTTGAGAACAAATATTCTTGAAAGATTCTTGCCAAGAATTATATTATTACTTAATATGCAGGCAAGAATAAAATTGCTCAATTTAGGCAAATATTTTCTTAAAATTAGAATTATTTTCTTAAAACAAGAATCGGGTAAGAATTATATTCTTGGTAAGAATATATTCTTGCTAAGAATAATATTCTTACTATATGGACAAGAATAATTTTACTAGTTTTAAGCCATTTTTTGCTCAAAACAAGAATTTTTTTCCTTAAAATAAGAATCGGATAAGAAATATATTGCTTATTTAAAGCACATATGTTCTTGTCAAGAATAATGTTCTTGACAAGAATAATATTCTTGGCAAGAATGACATTCTTGATAAGAATAATATTCTCATTATATGGACAAGAATAATTTTACTTGTTTTAAGCAATATCTTGCTTAAAACAAGATATTTTTTTTTCTTAAAATAAGAATCACGATTTTTCTGTGTGCTTATATATTATAAACACATTTACCAATATATAACAATGGCGTAATGTTGGAGCAAAGGAAGAGAAAAAAGAGATGAGTTCTTAGAAGAACTGTTTAAAGACTTGAGAAAATAATAGGCTTAAAAGAAAAGAGCACGATGCATTTCGTCAGACAACTTATCAAGTGCTACGTCTGCTAACTAATCATTGAAATTTGACGGATATTTATAATAACTGAAGTGACTTACGCGTCATCGCCGCGTGAGCGGGGATGACTAGCTAAAATAAAGACATATTGAAAACAAAATCTTTTTGTTTGCATAAATCAGGATTTGAAAGTTTAATATAGACAGATGCCATTATATTTAATTGAAAGGAAGAGCGGAATTTTGAAAGGATTCTAAAGTTACTGTCAGTCTGTCACAATAGGATTCGGCACATTGTTCGTTGCAGGATAATAGGTGCTTGCCGATTGATGAGTCACAAGTAATAAATTGTCTCTTGGGTTGTTGACGTGATGGATTGGTTTTGTTACGAATAACACTAGGCACATGTTGTTTGATTCTATCACTAAGCCTTTGGGTTGTTCTACCTATACATAGCGAGAACTCGCAATTAAATTCATAAATAATAAAGCTTGATGAAAAAGCAGGTAGAGATTCCTTAGGCGTTGGTGGTTGAATCGCTCTCGTTGAAAATATACATCTAAGTTTATTTGCGTAGAAAGTGCTCTCCGTGATTTGTTTGATATCTTTCTCAAAATTCTCTGAGATTTTACCTATCCACGGAAGCTTTAAATAAACCGGATACTTTTGAGGTCCTATATGAATGGCTCTTTAGTTGGTTGATTAAATATCTTATCTAATATCACGTTTGCGAGTTTTCCCTTTGTCTTAACGGGTTGATTTAATCACTAATACACCCCGATTGAAGTTGTATTAGAACTAATACGACCGCGGCAAACCGTGACGACAGGTAGTATTACACTAATACGACCTAAGGTAGGATGAACCCCAGTAGAAACCCTCGGGAATTTTACTAAATGACCCTCATCGAGCGGGCGGTTTAATAGCTAATACGCCTCATTTCATGATATTACTTATAATAATAATCGTCCAGGATAACCATTTGACAGGAAAATAGATTTCAGATCAGTAAGGTCACCTTCTAGAAATTTATCAGAGGATATCTTTCGAGTACGATTAATAAGGCATTTAACCAATGCCACCTTCTGTTGTCTAGAGCTAAAAGAATCAAAACGAGTATAAAGTCCAGTGAAAGTAGATTTTCGGTACACACTGGTCAGAAAACATCCATGCTCTTTATGGACCAAATGACATCCAAAAACAGAAGTTGATTGCCACTTTCAAACTCACAGGTGAATTTCAGAGCAGGGTGAAGAGAGTTTAATGAGTCTAAGAAGGAAGAAGCAGTTTTGTCATCTTGAAAGATAGCAAAAGTATCATCAACATACCGTTTATACCATCTAGGTGATATTGCGGGAGGACTACTATCATTAGGTCAAAAAAGGCATCTTTCGAAATTGGAAGTGGTTGTAAATCAGAATCATAGAGAGTATCAATACAAATCTTAATAGTTTCATCCAATGAAATGTTCGTAAAGAGGCTAACAATATCAAACGAGCACATTGTTGGATTATGGATGTTTAAATTTAATTATTTCAAATTCTTGGCAAAAGTAAATGAGTCTTTTAAAACGCGTGACGAATACTTATCAAGGACTGGTTTCAATAGTGAAGAAAGTTCTTTGGCTAAATTATGTTGTGCCGATTTAATCATTGAGAGAATAGGACGTAACGGAGTCCCATTTTTATGAACTTTTGGTAATCCATACATTCTAGGTCGTTCAGTACCAGTGGGACGGACTTGTTGATATAATTTGTCACTAATTTGATTAGATTTCATTGGATGAAACTATTAAGATTCATTCCATTGGATGAAACTATTAAGATTTGTATTGATATACTCTCTATGATTCTGATTTACAACCGCCTCCAATTTCGAAAGATGCCTTTTTTTACCTAATGATAGTAGCTACTAAAGGTGTTGAGTTCAGCTTTGCAAATACAATGTATAAACAGGTTGATGGCGTAGCAATGGGATCAGCATTAGGTCCAGTATTAGGCAATATTTTTGTGGGATATTACGAGTCGAAACTGTTTGACCCTAACTCTGCAATATTAACTAGATGGTATATAAACGTTATGTTGATGATACTTTTGCTCTCTTTCAAGATGATAAAACTGCTTCTTCCTTCTTAGACTCATTAAACTCTCTTCACCCTGCTCTGAAATTCACCTGTGAGTTTGAAAGTGACAATCAACTTCCGTTTTTGGATGTTTTGGTCCATAAAGAGCATGGATGTTTTCTGACTTTATACTCGTTTTGATTATTTTAGCTCTAGACAACAGAAGGTGGCATTGGTTAAATGCCTTATTAATTGTACTCGAAAGATATCCTCTGATAAATTTCTAGAAGGTGACCTTACTGATCTGAAATCTATTTTCTTGTCAAATGGTTATCCTGGACGATTATTAGATAAGATATTTAATCAACCAACTAAAGAGCCATTCATAGGGCCTCAAAAGTGTCCGCGGTTTATTTAAAGCTTCCGTGGATAGGTAAAATCTCGAGAATTTTGAAAAAGATATCAAACAAATCACGGAGAGCACTTTTTTCGCAAATAAACTTAGATGTATATTTTCAGCGAGAGCGATTATATATATATATATATATAGATTTTCGCTTACCTCAAAACTGGTCTGCTACAACTTGTTTCATCTGTAAAAGAATCTTCAGGCATATTGATATATATATATATATATATAATATATATATATATATATATATATATATATATATATATATATATATATATATATATATATATATATATATATATATGTTGAAAGGATTTATGGTGAAGGAAAATTTCGAGTGTTGGAATACATACATTTTAAGACCAAACCGGGACCAGTTGCGAAAAATGCAACTTAGCGGCCTTCCGGTAGGAATTGAACCCGCGACTCTGCGATTGCTAGTATATATATATATATATATCCCACTTTTACCGCCTCGTATCCTCGCGTGCCCCCGTTATCCCCAACGAGCGAAGAAGAACCACTGGCACCCAGGGTATTCTTCCACCAACGCCTAAGGAATCTCTACCTGCTTTTTCTTCAAACTTTATTATTTATGAATTTAATTGCGAGTTCTCGCTATGTAGGTAGAACAACCCAAAGGCTTAGTGATAGAATCAAACAACATGTGCCTAGTGTTATTCGTAACAAAACAAAATCATCACGTCAACAGCCCAAGAGACAATGCCGTTCCGATTCATTTATTACTTGTGACTCATCCATCGGCAAGCACCTACATGTATTATCCAACGAACAATGCGCCGAATCCTATTGTGACAATAACTTAATTTAGAATTCTTTCAAAATGCCGCTCTTCCTTTCAATTAAAGGTAATGGAATCTGTATATATTAAACTTTCAAATCCTGATTTATGCAAACAAAAAGATTTTGTTTTCAATATGTCTTTATTTTAGCTAGTCATCGCCGCTCACTCGGTGATGACGTAAGTCACTTCAGTTATTATATATATATATATATATATATATATATATATATATATATATATATATATATATATATATATTATATATATATATATATATATATATATATATATATATATACATGTATATATATATATATATATATTTGAGTAATTGTCTATTAGAGCAGTGTGGTATATCCCACATCCCGTCTTCAAGACTGTGATGAATATATATATATATATATATATATATATATATATATATATATATATATATATAAAAATTGCTGGCTACAGAATACACAATTAATATAGTATTATGTTTAGTAGCGTGATCTAGTAATGATTACAAAGACACATGACAACTGTCATGATAAACAAAACTTTGAGAACATCATTGTATTTCACTGGACCATTATTTTGGCGGATAAAACGGAACAGAGATTCTGGCACACTGATCAAGGCCTTTCAAATGAATTAGAATCCACCATCCCCATCCGAGATTCTTTTCTTTTGGCGCGGTTGCACAGGATACGTCTTGTAGTTTTTCAGGCTTCATACATATGAGTTCGATGCCTGTTGAGAAACACTAATCTTAGCTGAAGTATGCAGTTATATCAGCCATCTACAGCAGAGATCTCCGAGATCAGTACTACAAATGCGCACCATAGTTCATGGCCGGTCTGTCAACCGAAGAAATAATCTTTTCCTAGCACTTTCACTCGACAGTTGTGGCAAGTACAAAATCTACGACAGCAAAAAAGTGAAACACTTAGCTAATTTATCGAATTTGCAAGGCAAATTCACCATTTTTTGGTCAACATTATGGCATCGAAACTTGACGAATTTATTTTGCGAAACAAGAGGATGAAACTGTTACCACTTAGCGCCCATGCGACTTTAAAATCTCGTGGCATCTCTGCGCTAGATGGTTGATAGAATTAGAAAATTGATCGAAACTTACCTGAAAGTTGAAGTTTGATTATAATTCTATCAGCCGTCTATACAGAGCAGAGACTATACACGCCCACCCATTCACTATGATATACCTCCCTGCATGTAGTTTTTACTGCAATTTTTCAACATTGTTCATGTGGCCATTATCTTTGAATTATAACTACCTGTGCGCATGCGTAGTATCTGGTGTAATCTCTGCTTTGTAAACGGCTGATAGAATTCCAATCAAACTTCTTCAACTTCCAGGTAACTTCGTTTAATTTTCTAATTATAAAGATAAAAATATAAAATATGACTAGAACCTGCAATTAATAGTAATATGTAAAAACCACAACCAGCCGACAACTTTAAAAAACATAAAACAAAACATATTTCGAAAATAATGACATTCCTCTGAAACCCAAGATTCGAGTCAATTACGTATAATATCATTGTAAACTCTCGTGACGTAAATATACTCGTCCCAGTCTCTATCTTAGTTTAGTGAGGTCCAATCTTGCCTACGCATCACAAGTTTAGAATCCACTGAGACTATCTGCACTTTATACATACATGGAAATAGAAAGAATCGATCAACGGATGGCAACAAAATTCATACTGGCTCCGTCCTACGGATCACACGGCATATAAA
This sequence comes from Chrysogorgia sp. JL179-B06, assembly GCA_035772405.1. Classification (NCBI taxonomy): domain Eukaryota; kingdom Metazoa; phylum Cnidaria; class Anthozoa; order Scleralcyonacea; family Chrysogorgiidae; genus Chrysogorgia; species Chrysogorgia sp. JL179-B06. The sequence continues at coordinate 7,113,923 of JAYKKM010000148.1, forward strand.
ACGAGAGGCGATAAAACATGTGCTGCGAGTTTATTGTACTACAGTGGAACCCAGTTTAACGGTTAATACGGACACCCAGTTATTACGGACACTTGCTGTTGTCCCAACAGAAAGTTAACACATTTCTTTCTTAATTAACCCGGTTAATACGGACACCGTTTAATACGAACAACGGACACTTTTTCTTGCCCGAGAACGATATTCCCATAGAAAATTAACCCGGTTTATACGGACACTTTTGACACCTGATGACAATGACGAAGATGTTGTGCAAATCGAATGCGTTGCTGAGTGGTGGGTAAGTAACGTCACTGAAACACGCCATTTATCTATTTTGGCATATTTTATTTGATATTATCAATAAATCGCATATAGATGACGTCATTTCTTTTGAACCCTGTTAATACGGACACCGGTTAATACGGACACTTTTTCTTGTCCCTCCGGTGTCTGTATTAACCGAGTTCCACTGTACTTAAAAGACGAACCATTTTATACGCTCATTAGCATAGTAATTTTAAAAATCAACGATGTCTAAGCCGTAAAAACCAGCGAGAAAATGATCGAAGACAACAAGCGTGTCTTTATCAGATATAAAAAACTAACTAGAAACGCGTTCCTCAATAACCCTCGCCCGCCTTTTCTAACAACACCCCCACCCCACCCCTAGAGTTTCTTTTCCCCATCCATGGTCCCCAGTGCCCTACAGACCGCGTCTGTCGATAACAAATCCCAAAAGGGATCAATACGAGATTGTCCTACTTCCTGGAAACGATTTTGCAGAAAAGTACAGGAAACCACCGTTTAACTTAATTGTTAGACACTGCGATAGAAGGGTAGTTAAAAGAAGTGAACAAACGGGAATGTCAGTTTTCAGTAATAATTACAGTACATATCATGCGCCGAAATCCTGTTTTCACTGGACTCGCCATTATCTCTCGTGAACTTTTATCTGCATTGGACGGTAGGCAACGTGAAATTCTCAATGATTGTGACATCAATATCGTTTTTAGGTAGTTAATCCGTAAACAGTTTAAATAATTATCATTGACAATAAATTTATGTTTTGTGAAGACGCAATAAAATATAGCATTAAATCTAGACGCTGTTATATGGCTTAAAAGTCAATTATGACATCAGTTCGTTTGTGAGACAACTCTCAAATTGCGAAATCAACGTCGGCGAAAACTCGGCATCAAAAACACCACATTTTCTGGGATTTGTGGCTTGTTTATTCGGAGTTTTTTTGGGAAATAAGCCTTAACGCGCCTGGAGACGATGAAGTGGTACACAGGCATCCAGGTACATTCGATACAAGAAGCTAAAGCTGACATGAACTATCTCGACAAGCGCCATAATTTACTTCAAACATTTGTTGGTAATCTTTATCATCCAAAGGATAGTAAATAGTAATAGTCCTCTAACTCAGGGTATGGCCCAAAAACTTGCTGCTGCTGGTCTTTCGTACGACGATCTGTTGACTTTGTACAAGAAATTTGGAGAACCAGGAGTTATCGCTGTCTTGCCATTGTGCCAACAAGAAGTCAATATTGTTGCAATATGAAAGCCGGGAAATATCGTTCAATATCTTAAATCAAACTACATAATTCATCAAGAAAAGATAGATAAGCCTCTTCTTTTGTCTTTACCACGTAAAGTAATTTCTAGATGGCTAACGTCCAAACAAAAATATATGCATTTCTGATTTCCATAAAGTGAAGCTTCAAGCTTTGAAACAACTTCATTTGCGTGGAATACGCATGTTTTCCAAACTGCGCCTGCAATTTTATGCACAGCAGACGGTTGTTTGCAACGGCATTCGCCAAAACGCCTGGTAACATATTCTAAAATTTGGCAGAGCAATATAGTAATGCACGGAGGTTTTGTTAAATAAATTTAAGCAAATTCTGTAGAACCAAAATAAAGAAAACAGCGATGTTTTATACAGCGAGAACCTCTCTACAGAATTTTTTTTAGCGCAAACAATTTTTTTTGGGGGGGAGGGCACCAAGCTTATTACCGAAATATAAGTCAAAATGTTATATAAATGTGATATTTTTGAAAATTATAGAAGCCACAAGGTTGCCATGGTAACACATTATGCTTTTGTTATTAGTATAATGCACCTATCAATGTAAACCCCGCGGGGTGGGGGTGCGGGCAAAGGGCGGGGATTTGACAAAAAACTGAAAATTTGAGTAAAATGCCCGAGGGTGGGGAATTGTGTATCAATCAAATGTTTCCAAAAGAACGCACCTGGGGAGAGATTAAAACAAGAGATTGTAAACTGCACCAAGTCAAATGTTTGTGAAACCATTTTAATGACCAAATTTGAACAAGTTTAAAGAACATGCTTGTACAAAAGCTAGCGCAAAAACAATGCACAGCAACATGTTAATTAAGCCTGGCGATTTGCGATGAGGTGTTGCGACATATATGAAAACGCGTTTGAAATTGAACAGATTTGAACGTGAACATTTTTGACCAGATGGATAGTTGGAAGCAAAGGTACTGTATATTTTGATTTTACTCGCCTTAGCGTTAATCTGCTCTTGAAGACGATCGAAAGAAATGGGACCACGAACTTACCACGCTAAGAACACTCATCTCCAGGTCTTTTGTAATCAATACCGCGCATGGTCAAATGTCTCGACCCACGAGGAACAATTTATGGTCAAATGCGCGACTACGGGATGTATTTCGCTGTCAAATGCCCGCCCTTTGCCCGCACCCCCACCCCGCGGGGTTTACATTGATAGGTGCATAAAATAATGTCAATGGGTGCTTCTGTCAAACCTGCTTGTATATATAAGGCATATGTGTAGGCGCAGCAGCCCTCGAACTGTGGGGAGCCACCGGGGCGGCATGCATGTCAAGCCAAAGAAGACATGTGTGATATGTCTCCGAATAGAACAATCACATTTGTGATTTGTTGACCGATAACATTGTAACAAACGTCGCGTTGTATCGACTTGTGAGTAAAATCTACTGTACATTTGCTTCGACACATGATAAATTCGACGATGTTTGCAAGGCTTTCGGCGAGCTGAGCACTATACTATAGTAAACCTGGCCAAGCCGGGAGTATCAAACGTTTCCGTTAGGTATACTGTAGGTTAGTTACCGAAACCGAGGTAACTACGTTGGTTATTTCCCGAGGCCCGAACCTACTTAGTTTATTCATGATATAGATGATAATCGTCGTTATTTAGCAAAAATTTACTCTTCTACATGTAGTTTTAGAGCGATTTAGTAGGTCATTTAATATGCAAGGTAACTAACCTATATACAGTACGTGTATTAACCGCGGCATATCAAACTAAGATAAACGACGCATCAATAAACTAAGGACTTTTAATACCATTTCAAACAACCATTTATTTGATGCTTAGATTTGTAAACATGATAAGTTTTAAAGCATGACACAACTAAATCGGGTCAGTTTCATTTCGGTCCGGCGGTCCAGCTACGACTGATTTTACGACAAAATTCGGCAAGGTGCGACTTTCAAACCTCTAGGACGCATGCTACAAATTGATATCACAGCAAGACAGGTAATATTGTTTGAATGAGACGTCGAATAACTCGAATTGTATCCATTTTTTAGTACAATCATACATTCATTATGTGTCGAACCAAATGGTTCGATATATGCAATGGAAAATTCGACGTTGGGAAAAGGCCGTAATCATATACAAATTCCTGGTTTATAACCAGGTTGAGTGTCATTAAACGCCGACAATTTCCTTACAAAACATTAAAGCAATTCACTTTGCGCAAATACTCAGACCAATCTTTGCTGCTTCCGGGTCGATGTTTACGAGATTATATTATAACTATTTTGCTTCGGATATTTCATACACAGAAACTATATAATGTTAAATATGAAAACAATGACAACCTAACGCAAGCGGTCCGGTGAAAGATGTTTGTTTAATCAGCTTTGCAGTAATGCTATACACTAGCCTCCTCCGCCGGCAAATCTGTGGCTTCTTTTTTCCAAGTCAAATCGCTTCCAAGGCTGTGCGAGCAATGTTTTGGCTGGGATTGCAGCCGGGAACTGAAGTATAGGGGCCCTTTCTCGATATATGAGTAACCGAAATTTAAAATTATTATAACATCAACCCAAGTCAGTTTTAGGGTTAGGATTTGGGTTAGGATTAGGATTAGGGTTAGGATTAGGGTTAGGGTTAGGGTTAGGGTTAGGATAAGGGTTAGGATTAGGGTTAGCGATTATTTATTTTGAATTTCGGTTTGTTCATATATCGAGAAAGCGCCAGTATAGGGATTGCAAAACAGCGTTGGAAGCTATTTGACTCGGGGAAAAGAAGCCACATGAGAGTGGCGCAAGATAATAATTAAACACCTTGCACTTACCAGCGTCATGTTTACTTCAAACAACTAATAACTTTATTTTTATTATATTTCGGAAAAAAACCCACTATTTCTAGCGTATTTTACGACCCTCGACTTGCGACCCTCGACTTCATGCCCTCGACACTCGACAGTAACATGGACTCCTATTGTGATGGTTATTAGACATTATAATTTCTCTTGTTCAGCGCTGAGGTGATGTGATAAAAGTAAAAGTGGTTCGAATGCTTTTGAAAATTGCAAGTCTCTGGGTTATAGTTGCTCAACTACGGTTCCAAGATAAGCAAAAAACAAAAGTGTATATAAAGATGAGTCGTGTCATTATATCTTCTGCGGTCTGTAGTGGGAATTAATTATACTCACCTTTTTCTGCTTTGTTGCATTTTGATGTTTTCTGAACAACGTAGTATTCATGTTCATCCATAACTAACTCAACCAATATTTTTACTGCCAAGGGATTGATGTTTGTAGAACTATATTTCCAGTCAAGCTTCTCACTGACACTGTATCAAGGTGGTATGGGCCCAGTCATGTATCTATCAAATGCGCAACATGAAGCCAGCGCCGTCGTCCGAGTGTCAACTGATATTAACAGGAACAGGATATTGCCTGGGTTTTTTAATAATAGCCAATATTTGGCACTTCACTCGACCAAACTACATGTTGAAAGGATTTTATGGTGAAGGAAAATTTCAAGTGTTGGAATACATACATTTTAAGACCAAACCGGGACCAGTTGCGAAAAATGCAACTTCAAGGCCTTCCCCGCGACCCTGCGATGGGTTTATTTTTAGGATTTAGAAATAAATCGATATAACAATTAAAGTAGCACGAGCTTTCGCGTTGCATGACTGCTGTGAATAGCTCTATTTCCAAAATATATTTTAGGTACAGTTTTACCATTCAGGTCGTTCGGGTGCAACATGCTTTTTAAACGCTGTGATAAGAAGGTAATTAAGCCGTTAGACTTGCTCCAAGTCTGCCTCTTCGTGTTTCGAGACGAGTTTGTTTCGAGACGGGTTTATGTTTATTTGAGACGGGTTTTTATGTTTGTTTTGGGTTCAATAACAAATTGTTGTATGCGGCGGGCGAGAGAAAACGGGCAAGCGAGCGAGAGAAAACCGCGGGCGGATCCGCCCGCGGGTTTCCGCCAGCGGGTTTTCTCTCCCGCGGGTTTTCTCTCGCCCAGCCGTTTTCTCTCGCCCAGCTAGGCACAGACAGATTGTGCTAGTAAATTGCCAAAAAGTTGCTCAAAAAAATGCCAAAAAGTTGCTCCAAAAGGCCGAAAATTTGCTAAAAAATTTGCTCAAAATGAAAAAAGTTGCTGGCAAATTCGGAAAAAATCCTCTCAAAATTCAGTCTGCTTCATTTGCTTATTTTTACAACAATACACATTTGACAGCGTGAATCACTGTATTTCAAACTTCAACGAGTTGTATTAAGTGTTATATCACCATCAGTATCACAGTAACTGACTAATTGTACAAAATTAATGGGTTCAACAAGGGTATTAATAAGTTTTAAAATAACATTCTCAATAAAATAACAAAAGGAGGCAACTGGCAAGGATACAATTCTCGATTGCTTAAGCATAATATTGTTAAGGTCTATTATTGCTTTCTCTGACTGCTGTTGTAGCGGATCATGACAGATGCCTCAGTGTAATCTTCTAATGCGTTTTCCTGTTGTGATGACAGACTGCTTAGCAAACTAAACACACGTTCAGCAGCAGCAGAGCTAGGCTGGATCAGTAGCAACTTCTTTACCAGAGCTGACCAGTGTGGAAGGTTCTCGCGATGTCCTGCCCACCATGCAACTTTTTCGTCTTCATCTTCACTGCTCAGAGTGACGCCATCAACAGCTGCAAGATAATCTGGCAATTCTTCAGCTAAATTGGATATTGTTTTACCATCCACAAATGGGAAATTGCTAAACTCTTCGAGTGCAGCAGCATCTGGCATGAGTGCTTGGACTTGAACTGGGCAACAAAGACGTGCGACCTTAATAATATAATGATGATAATATTTATACTAATAAAACTCATTCAAATATCTAAAAGCCTACAAATAAACAAATTAGGATCCATTATAACGTTTTCGTATAGTAGGGAGACAGTGACCCAGTAAAAGATTTCTTAAGAAGGAAAGATTTAAAATTTGAGACGATTTAAAGTTAAAGGGTAAATCAAATATCAGTATCACGATTCACAAAACATGCGATTCCACAGTTTATAACATGCATACCTTGAAAGCACGAACAATTGTGCGGAACTGCGCACGCTGAACTTTTCCTGAAAGAAGAGCAGTCCGGGTTGCACACATGCTTTCGCCTGAGTAATGAGCTGGTTTTGAAGCACAGCATTACCGTTGGCGATTTCGCGAGCAATAGCGACGGTGTTTGGAAAATTGGCTACTCTAATGGCATGTGCAACAGCGGATAACCGCTCGTAGCAGGAGAAAATGAGCGGCCCATCACCTTCCAAGTAGTAGGTGGCTTTGACGAAATGGACACCGGCATCAACGATTATAGCAAGCTCTAATCGAAGATCTTGAAAATCTTGAGGGTTGTCGATTATCTCCAAAAGATGTTGGCGGGTTGCAGGGGAGAGATTCTCATTCTCCCGCAGGAAGGGCACGACAAAACCGAAGTATTCAGCAACTTGTTTTTGGATCTCCCACTTACTCCACCATCGTGTATTACTGTGCGAGCGCATTGACTGACCAGTCCTCTCTTTCCAAAAGAAGTTTGGCATTAAAGCTGTTGGCAAACAAACTTATCCAATGGCGGAAGAATATATCCAGGACTCTAAATCTGAAATGGGGTCCCACATTATCGATGGTATGAGAAAAACAAACAACATCGAAAATGTTTGGGTAGAAGAATGACAACTGTCGTATTGCAGCCCCATTAACTGCAGCACCGTCTCTCATCGTGGCGAGTAGCATGTTTGGACCAAAGTTGTGATTTACAGCAATACTCGACATCAATCTCTGCGCTAGTTCTGGACTCTTAAGCGGCTTTGCGAGAATCTCCAGGCGTATAAGACGCTGCGTGGGCTTAAAGTCGTCCTGAACATAACGTAACAGAATTGCAAGAGCCTCGCCAAGTCGGGCTGTCCCATCAAATGCTATAGACCTTTTTAATAAGTCTGGCGTCAGCAGCCCTATGACGTAGTTTGCGGCAAAGGGAAGCCCCGCACGACCATTTTGTTTGCTTCACTTTAAAGCCACAAGGAAGAAAGCCTCGAAAATGGTAAGTTTTACGTAATTCTCTTTAGTTAATGCTAAAAATTAATTCTATGTTTATGATAGTTTATATTATTATTGTTATTTGTTTAAGTCTTACCTTAGTTTAGCTGGTAAACTCGTACATTCATCAACGTACGACCTTTGCTTATACTCCTTACTACTTTAGATTTATATGTCACAAAAAATATAATTTCCAATCATTTCCTGTCCTTTTTCTTAAATCTTCAAGTCTCATAAGCGTGTATGAACACACTGCCAAGGTGTAAATCATCAGTGAAGTCGATAAATCCGGGTATTAACAGTGAAATGTCATTTCGCAAGTTCGCTTCGGACATCGACAGGAAAAGCACGAGGGTTGTTGCGGAAACGAAGAGACAAAAACAAATACTTCCAGGTGAGTCGATCGTTTAGCTACATAGATGCATGAACAAGGCTTTGTAATAGTCGTACGCTATGTTGTATTGTTTTGTACATAAAACCGACCTACTAAGTGATGACTGATAGTACTTTATAGCACAGAAAAGTTTTTAACCTCAAACATTTTCATTTGGTAATTATATTAAACAGGTGAGAAAACATACATAGCTGAGTTACCATCAATTTCACTAAACATACTGTATGTGAAGAAAACCTGCATGAGCCACCTGCAGTTATTTCAAAAGATAACTATATATTCAGCAGTGAAGACCATGTAATCAATGTATATATCCAATAATATTGCTTTGAAAATTCTCGAACATATATATAATGAATTGCTTGAAAAATACGAATTACTATACTACAAATGACAAATTCACAGCACGAAAGAAAACTAGCCGAGTCTTGACTTTTTTCTTGGCTTCAGCAATCAAAATATTTGGCATTACAGTCGGCTTCAAATAATATTTCTTACAGAACGGATTAAACTCGATATCCTCAGTTTCTTTAAATACAACGAACATATAAAAGTATGTTTTCTTAAAAACTTTTCTAGTATAAGTAATCACCAAGTATCAGTCATCACTAAGTCGGTTTTAAGTACAATACAATACAATATAATACAATACAATATAGAATACTTGTTCATGCATCTATGTTGCTAAACGATCGACTCACCTGGAAGTATTTGTTTTTGTCTGTTCTTTTCCGCAACAACCCTCGTGCTTTTCCTGTCGATGTCCGAAGCGAACTGACGAAATGACATTTCACTGTTAATAACCAGATTTATCGACTTCACTGATGATTTACACCTTGGCAGTGTGTTCATACACGCTTATGAGACTTGAAATGATTGGAAATTATATTTTTTTGTGACATATAAATCTAAACAACAGGAGTAAGCCCTAAGCAAAGGTCATACGTTGATGAATGTACGAGTTTACCAGCTAAACTAAGGTAAGACTTAAACAAATAACAATAATAATATAAACTATCATAAACATAGAATTAATTTTTAGCATTAACTAAAGAGAATTACGTAAAACTTACCATTTTCGAGGCTCTCTTCCTTGTGGCTTTAAAATGAAGCAAACAAAATGGCCGTGCGGGGCTTCCCTTTGCCGCAAACTACGTCATAGGGCTGCTGACGCCAGACTTAAAGGTCTATAGAGACTTCCTGTACGTTTTGGATTTCGGCTTTGATTTTCTCGCGCTCTTTCTCCAGTACAGATGGAATTATATCTTTCATGTGGCTACTGCTAGTTAACATGTAACAAATCACAATTTAATCATTATTCAATTACATACGTGATTTCCACACCTACACAAGCTTTTTTGTTTACACTGCAGTTTTCACCCGACATGGTTAAAATGTCTTTGTCTTTGGCAACCTTCACCAACTGTCACCAACTGATTTCACCAACTGTCACCTATGTATTTAAACTAAAACAGTTATTCACCTCAGGCTCAGTGAATATTGGGGAATAATAACCTTGACTTCGTCTCGGTTATAATTCTCCAATATTCACTTCGCCTTCGGCCCTTCGGCGAATAACTGTTAATTATTATATAGTAGACAGTAAGATATGAAAAATACACAGTAAGACATTTTCCATATCCTCACTAGTGAAGATATGTTCTCATTTCGGATTCAAAATGGCGAGAGTTTTCTTGAGGTGTCAAAAAAGGAAAAAAGAAGTTAAATTGTTTTGTTATCAGCAAACTAGGCTGGAAAAAACATTCTATCAGACTTGAGGACACTGAAAGGTTTCCTTGTCAGTGAAAATGAGGCGGAAAAATCGACGAAATGAGCTGCAAGAATTGGTGAAAAAGTTTGTTTTGAATTTAACTATTTGTGTTTGACCATATATGATATAATAAAAATTGTCATTCGCTGCGCTCATTCATAAAATATTGTTTTCACCACTCGAAGATAAAATTCAATTCTTCGCGCCGCCGTGTAATATCCTCTATTTATTTATAATAATATATTACCTGTGAGCATATTTCTCAAGAAAAGGACGCATGACATCTATTTTTGAAATTGGTATTCCAACTAATAGCAATGTCTCTACCAGTTCAAAACGAAACAGCCTCATATCGTCAGGTAAAGTTGAGCCACTCGCATTAACACGTTCCTCTTGCTTTTTTATGCACTCCAAAATAGACTGGCTCTCTTTTTTGCTTTTGGCGATGCTTGCAATTCCCTTTTCATGTTTCTTTGATTTAATGTGCTTCTCGATGGAACTTTTTTTCTTACTAATAACCTCACTGCATGCATTACATCGTAACTGTCCTCTTTGGTTGGCGAAAGGGTGACCAGGGAACTCTTTTATTCTGTCCCAAACAGACGTCGAATTATTTTTCACTCGGCTTGCCTTGTATTTCCCAGTATTTACAGCTATTTTTCGTTTCCTCGAAATAGAGGCTCTCTCAGGTTCGGATATATTGGCTCCCTCGTTTATCGCCAGTTGAATAGGATTTAAAACAACGTCACTTGACTCACTTTCCTCGCTTGAATTGCTTGATGATGATTCGTCCGCCATTTTTTAAATATTAATTTTGTGATTGTCAGATTGTGAATGCTGGAATAAATTAAATTTGCTTCATCATGGAGCCCAGGGCCTGGGCTCCGGTCGGCTAGCCACCAGACACAAAGCTTAGCTTTTTAACTTTTATAAAGCATGTTTATAATGTGAAAAGAACAATATCAAACGGACTGGCACAATGGGGGAAATGTTCAAAACAACAAAACGTAGAAATTCTTGATGAATGAGCTCAAAGTTGCCAAAATAATGCTAATTTTAGGAAAAGTTGCTCGAAGTTGCTCGTTTGCAAAAAAGTTGCTCAAAATCCAAAAAGTTGCCAAAAAGTTGCCGAGCACAATCTGTCTGTGCCTACGGCCCACCGCATACAACAATTGATTGTTGAAACCAAAACATAAACCCGTCTTGAAACAAACTTAACCCGTCTCAAATAAACCCGTCTCGAAACAAACCCGTCTCGAAACACCAAGAGGCAGACTTGGAGCAAGTCTAGTAAGCCGTAAGCCCTGTCGTTAACTATATGCATGCCGAATCTCGGATCACTAATATAACAATTATACCAAAAATGTGCGCAATTTATTTTTCATTCTATTCAACTTGCCATAATGAAGTAGCATATAGACTTTATTCAAACAGGCCGTCGAATTAATATTCTTTAATATGCATATAAATTGGCCCTTATATGAACTCGTTTTCACGGAAGAAATTGAAAAGGATTTTTACTTTAAAACAAGATCATAAGGGCCAATTTATATGCATATAAAATAATTTTAAATTGTCGGCCATACCTAACACACATAAACTGTTCTCACTTACCTATGTAGGTCGTAAGTCAAAAGGTATGGAATTTTGTTTCGACAATAATTATAAGCCACTTTCGGAGAGACGTACGCCCCGAACTGCAACAAATAACACGTCATCAGTAAAGAGGTTTCCTCTAAGAATTCCCAAAGGAAAAGAATATCGTATAATATAACGTAATACTAGAAATTACTATCGCAAGGAAAGTGCTGCCTCAAAGGCCATTGCATGGGCAGACGGGGCAGTGTAGTCAGTTTTGATGAAATTTCAAAGGTGAACCCTGGGATTGATTTAGATTGTATAAATTGTAACGGACATGCATTTAATCAAGAATGCAGATATAGATTGTAGAGTCAGCACGTAGGTCTCATGTTGTACATGTAGTTGATGTTTGGTTTGCATTTGACAGGTATATAAAGTTATTGTGATCTCTCGGTCGGAACTAATGACTTTAATACAAACTGGAAACTTTCCTCACCGTTCCTGTCCAGAGGAAAATTTACCTGAGACTGAGTGGAAACCAGCCATTAGGCAGCGTTTACACTAGAACAAAAGTAATCAGATTCGTATTGTTTTTTACTCCCATGAGGATGCAAAACAATATGAATCCGGTTTCCTCAAAGAAGCCCCAAAGGAAAAGAATATCGATATATACAGGGTGTATAAAAAAAACCGCTACCGGAAGCAACTGTGAATTAGCATTTTTTTCAAAGAATTACCCATTGTAATAGTTTGAAGGCTTATAGACACCTCTGAGCAACGAATGCGTAAAAATAACTTGGATTGCATTCGTATTGAAAACTGCTTTCTCTCTTCTTGATTAACACAGCGCTTGGACCAGCAAATTATGTCGGCCACACAAAACTTTTCTTTTAATTTACAAGTAACAGCAATTATATGATCAAGCGCCTTGTCCTTCAACGTGTCCCCCATTTCTCGCAACACAAAGTACGGTTGCCTTTGCATATCGTGTATCGCATTTCTAATAACGTCAGGCTGCTGCCGTAAAACATTAACTTCGTTGATTACTCTTTGGCGTAACACAGCGATGTTCTACACTTTACTCTTGAGATACCTCACAGAAAGAAGTCACATGGTGTTAAGTTCGGCGAGCGGGGTGGCCATTCCACATTATGTTGCAACCCCATGATAACGCGGTTATTTCCGAACACTTGGTTTAGACGATCCCTAACTGCGATGAGGCGATGTGCTGGCCGCCATCTTCCATAATCCATTCCAATAATGATTTCCAAAATGCACATTTAACATGTGGAGATACGCAATGCCGTCCACATTTCCTTCAAAAAAGTAGGTCCCCAAAATCACGCCATTTCCGCAAAGTCCTGCCCAAACAGTCACTTTTTGACGAGAATTGTTCCTTTCGAAATTAAATTCTGGTTGATGACCTTTTGGTGCATATTCCCGTACATTTTGGGAGTTGACTTGTCCGTTCATCGTAAATGCTGCTTCGTCTCCGATGACAAAATTTTCCATAACATTTCGGTTTTGGCAGTGCGATATTTTGCGATATTTTGTTTAACAATGCAATTAACAATATATTCAGTTTCTCAATTTGGCGGTTTATTATTAGTCCAAATTTCTATGCTTTAGCCCTCGTGTTCTTTGGTCGAAATATCCCAGTATTTCTTTTGGGGGGACAGCTGAATCCGCGAGGGGGGACACTATCCGCGTCGCGAATAGTGTCCGGGGGGACAATACTACTAGCGGATAGTGTCCGGGGGGACAATATCTGCTAGCGGATAGTGTCTGGGGGGACACTTTCTGCGGGGGACACTATCCGCTGTTACACTGGATGAACCATTCAGAAAAACGTAATCGACGTGGCAAGTCGTTTGCCAATAACTCGTGTCTCACATGCATTCGATACGGATACCACCGTAGGTCCAGTCTTGTTATCCTGTTCAAGCCTGAGGACGAAATTCCAGTAGGATTACGACGAGCACATCCCGTGGATTTTTCTGGAGCAAACCTCGAACAGCATTAATATTTTGTGCAGATCGTGTTGTTCTTCGCCTGCCAGAATTGCCTTTGTTAAGGTTAAGGCTAGTTCCATGGTTCCGATATTTCGCGACGTTGCGCAAAACCGTTGATTTGGCAGGAGGATTCCGACCAGGAAACTCTACTCGAAAAGCGTTAAGTACTGCGGCTATACTGTGTGTTTCGATGTAACTCTCCACGATAAATACTCGTTGTTCTGTGGTCAGTTGAGCCATTTTTAATCGAATCGGATCAGTTATGCTCCTTCATGCGATTACAGGTTATCTTAATTTCCCAGGTGTATATATATTTTTTAAATTACAATAGGTCTCAATTTAAGAATGTCAATTTTCTAAGGGTAGCGGTTTTTTATACATGTATACAGGGTGTATAAAAAACGAGACCTTTAGAAATTAACCTATTGTTGTTAAGCGAGGTATGTCCAGTATAGCCATCGGATAGCAGATGGTAACAGACGGTAGCAGGTAGTAACAGATGGTAGCAGATGGAAGCAGATGGTAACAGACGGTAACAGATGGTAGCAGATGGTAACAGACGGTAACAGATGGTAGCAGATGGTAGCAGACGGTAACAGACGGTAATAGATGGTAGCAGATGGAAGCAGATGGTAACAGATGGTAACAGATGGTAGCAGATGGAAGCAGATGGTAACAGACGGTAGCAGACGGTAACAGACGGTAACAGATGGTAGCAGATGGAAGCAGATGGTAACAGACGGTAACAGATGGTAGCAGATGGAAGCAGATGGTAACAGACGGTAACAGACGGTAGCAGATGGTAGCAGACGGTAACAGACGGTAACAGACGGTAGCAGATGGTAACAGACGGTAACAGATGGTAGCAGACGGTAACAGACGGTAACAGATGGTAGGGGACTTAGAATAGATGGAGAGTAGGACGGATGGTACCGATGGTACCGATGGTGCAGATGGTAACAGACGGTAACAGACGGTAGCAGGTAGTAACAGATCGTAGCAGATGGTAGCAGACGGTAACAGACGGTAGCAGATGGAAGCAGATGGTAACAGACGGTAACAGATTGTAACAGATGGTAGGGGACTTAGAATAGATGGAGAGTAAGACGGATGCTGCCGATGGTACCGATGGTGCAGATGGTAACAGTCGGTAACAGGTAGTAACAGGTAGTAACAGATGGTAGCAGATGGTAGCAGACGGTAACAGACGGTAGCAGATGGAAGCAGATGGTAACAGACGGTAACAGACGGTAACAGATTGTAACAGATGGTAGGGGACTTAGAATAGATGGTGAGTAGGACGGATGCTACCGATGGTACCGATGGTACCGATGGTGCAGATGGTAACAGTCGGTAACAGACGGTAGCAGGTAGTAACAGATCGTAGCAGATGGTAGCAGACGGTAACAGACTGTAGCAGATGGAAGCAGATGGTAACAGACGGTAACAGACGGTAGCAGATGGAAGCAGATGGTAACAGACGGTAACAGACGGTAACAAATTGTAACAGATGGTAGGGGACTTAGAATAGATGGAGAGTAGGACGGATGCTACCGATGGTACCGATGGTGCAGATGGTAACAGTCGGTAACAGACGGTAGCAGGTAGTAACAGATCGTAGCAGATGGTAGCAGACGGTAACAGACGGTAGCAGATGGAAGCAGATGGTAACAGACGGTAACAGACGGTAACAGATTGTAACAGATGGTAGGGGACTTAGAATAGATGGAGAGTAGGACGGATGCTACCGATGGTACCGATGGTACCGATGGTGCAGATGGTAACAGTCGGTAACAGACGGTAGCAGGTAGTAACAGATCGTAGCAGATGGTAGCAGACGGTAACAGACGGTAGCAGATGGAAGCAGACGGTAACAGACGGTAGCAGATGGAAGCAGATGGTAACAGACGGTTACAGACGGTAGCAGATGGAAGCAGATGGTAACAGACGGTAACAGACGGTAACAGATTGTAACAGATGGTAGGGGACTTAGAATAGATGGAGAGTAGGACGGCTGCTACCGATGGTACCGATGGTGCAGATGGTAACAGTCGGTAACAGACGGTAGCAGGTAGTAACAGATCGTAGCAGATGGTAGCAGACGGTAACAGACGGTAGCAGATGGAAGCAGATGGTAACAGACGGTAACAGACAGTAACAGATTGTAACAGATGGTAGGGGACTTAGAATAGATGGAGAGTAGGACGGATGCTACCGATGGTACCGATGGTACCGATGGTGCAGATGGTAACAGTCGGTAACAGACGTAGCAACAGATCGTAGCAGATGGTAGCAGACGGTAACAGACGGTAGCAGATGGAAGCAGACGGTAACAGACGGTAGCAGATGGAAGCAGATGGTAACAGACGGTAACAGACGGTAACAGATTGTAACAGATGGTAGGGGACTTAGAATAGATGGAGAGTAGGACGGATGCTACCGATGGTACCGATGGTACCGATGGTGCAGATGGTAACAGTCGGTAACAGACGGTAGCAGGTAGTAACAGATCGTAGCAGATGGTAGCAGACGGTAACAGACGGTAGCAGATGGAAGCAGACGGTAACAGACGGTAGCAGATGGAAGCAGATGGTAACAGACGGTTACAGACGGTAGCAGATGGAAGCAGATGGTAACAGACGGTAACAGACGGTAACAGATTGTAACAGATGGTAGGGGACTTAGAATAGATGGAGAGTAGGACGGCTGCTACCGATGGTACCGATGGTGCAGATGGTAACAGTCGGTAACAGACGGTAGCAGGTAGTAACAGATCGTAGCAGATGGTAGCAGACGGTAACAGACGGTAGCAGATGGAAGCAGATGGTAACAGACGGTAACAGACAGTAACAGATTGTAACAGATGGTAGGGGACTTAGAATAGATGGAGAGTAGGACGGATGCTACCGATGGTACCGATGGTACCGATGGTGCAGATGGTAACAGTCGGTAACAGACGGTAGCAACAGATCGTAGCAGATGGTAGCAGACGGTAACAGACGGTAGCAGATGGAAGCAGACGGTAACAGACGGTAGCAGATGGAAGCAGATGGTAACAGACGGTTACAGACGGTAGCAGATGGAAGCAGATGGTAACAGACGGTAACAGACGGTAACAGATTGTAACAGATGGTAGGGGACTTAGAATAGATGGAGAGTAGGACGGCTGCTACCGATGGTACCGATGGTACCGATGGTGCAGATGGTAACAGTCGGTAACAGACGGTAGCAGGTAGTAACAGATCGTAGCAGATGGTAGCAGACGGTAACAGACGGTAGCAGATGGAAGCAGATGGTAACAGACGGTAACAGACAGTAACAGATTGTAACAGATGGTAGGGGACTTAGAATAGATGGAGAGTAGGACGGATGCTACCGATGGTACCGATGGTACCGATGGTGCAGATGGTAACAGTCGGTAACAGACGGTAGCAGGTAGTAACAGATCGTAGCAGATGGTAGCAGACGGTAACAGACGGTAGCAGATCGAAGCAGACGGTAACAGACGGTAGCAGATGGAAGCAGATGGTAACAGACGGTTACAGATTGTAACAGATGGTAGGGGACTTAGAATAGATGGAGAGTAGGACGGATGCTACCGATGGCACCGATGGTACCGATGGTGCGGATGGTAACAGTCGGTGACAGACGGTAGCAGGTAGTAACAGATGGTAGCAGATGGAAGCAGATGGTAACAGACGGTAACAGATGGTAGCAGATGGAAGCAGATGGTAACAGACGGTAGCAGACGGTAGCAGATGGTAGCAGACGGTTAACAGACGGTAACAGACGGTAGCAGATGGTAACAGACGGTAACAGATGGTAGCAGACGGTAACAGACGGTAACAGATGGTAGGGGACTTAGAATAGATGGAGAGTAGGACGGATGGTACCGATGGTACCGATGGTGCAGATGGTAACATACGGTAACAGACGGTAGCAGGTAGTAACAGATCGTAGCAGATGGTTGCAGACGGTAACAGACGGTAGCAGATGGAAGCAGATGGTAACAGACGGTAACAGATTGTAACAGATGGTAGGGGACTTAGAATAGATGGAGAGTAGGACGGATGCTACCGATGGCACCGATGGTACCGATGGTGCGGATGGTAACAGTCGGTAACAGAAGGTAGCAGGTAGTAACAGATGGTAGCAGATGGAAGCAGATGGTAGCAGATGGTAACAGATGGTAGCAGATGGAAGCAGATGGTAACAGACGGTAGCAGATGGTAGCAGACGGTAACAGACGGTAACAGATGGAAGCAGATGGTAACAGACGGTAACAGATGGTAGCAGATGGAAGCAGATGGTAACAGACGGTAACAGACGGTAGCAGATGGTAGCAGACGGTAACAGACGGTAACAGACGGTAGCAGATGGTAACAGACGGTAGCAGATGGTAGCAGATGGTAGCAGACGGTAACAGATGGTAGCAGATGGAAGCAGATGGTAACAGACGGTAACAGACGGTAACAGATTGTAACAGATGGTAGGGGACTTAGAATAGATGGAGAGTAGGACGGATGCTACCGATGGTACCGATGGTGCAGATGGTAACAGACGGTAACAGATGGTAGCAGATGGTAGCAGACGGTAACAGACGGTAACAGTCGGTAACAGACGGTAGCAGGTAGTAACAGATCGTAGCAGATGGTAGCAGACGGTAACAGACGGTAGCAGATGGAAGCAGATGGTAACAGACGGTAACAGATTGTAACAGATGGTAGGGGACTTAGAATAGATGGAGAGTAAGACGGATGCTACCGATGGTACCGATGGTGCAGATGGTAACAGTCGGTAACAGACGGTAGCAGGTAGTAACAGATGGTAGCAGATGGTAGCAGACGGTAACAGACGGTAGCAGATGGAAGCAGATGGTAACAGACGGTAACAGACGGTAACAGATTGTAACAGATGGTAGGGGACTTAGAATAGATGGAGAGTAGGACGGATGCTACCGATGGTACCGATGGTACCGATGGTAACAGACGGTAACAGACGGTAGCAGGTAGTAACAGATCGTAGCAGATGGTAGCAGACGGTAACAGACGGTAGCAGATGGAAGCAGATGGTAACAGACGGTAACAGACGGTAACAGATTGTAACAGATGGTAGGGGACTTAGAATAGATGGAGAGTAGGACGGATGCTACCGATGGTACCGATGGTGCAGATGGTAACAGACGGTAACAGACGGTAGCAGGTAGTAACAGATCGTAGCAGATGGTAGCAGACGGTAGCAGATGGAAGCAGGTGGTAACAGACGGTAACAGACAGTAACAGATTGTAACAGATGGTAGGGGACTTAGAATAGATGGAGAGTAGGACGGATGCTACCGATGGTACCGATGGTACCGATGGTGCAGATGGTAACAGTCGGTAACAGACGGTAGCAGGTAGTAACAGATCGTAGCAGATGGTAGCAGACGGTAACAGACGGTAGCAGATGGAAGCAGATGGTAACAGACGGTAACAGACAGTAACAGATTGTA
Source organism: Chrysogorgia sp. JL179-B06 (assembly GCA_035772405.1). Classification (NCBI taxonomy): domain Eukaryota; kingdom Metazoa; phylum Cnidaria; class Anthozoa; order Scleralcyonacea; family Chrysogorgiidae; genus Chrysogorgia; species Chrysogorgia sp. JL179-B06. Next base: position 7,132,794 of record JAYKKM010000148.1, read on the forward strand.
ACAGATGGTAGGGGACTTAGAATAGATGGAGAGTAGGACGGATGGTACCGATGGTACCGATGGTGCAGATGGTAACAGTCGGTAACAGACGGTAGCAGGTAGTAACAGATCGTAGCAGATGGTAGCAGACGGTAACAGACGGTAGCAGATGGAAGCAGACGGTAACAGACGGTAGCAGATGGAAGCAGATGGTAACAGACGGTTACAGATTGTAACAGATGGTAGGGGACTTAGAATAGATGGAGAGTAGGACGGATGCTACCGATGGCACCGATGGTACCGATGGTGCGGATGGTAACAGTCGGTGACAGACGGTAGCAGGTAGTAACAGATGGTAGCAGATGGAAGCAGATGGTAACAGATGGTAGCAGATGGAAGCAGATGGTAACAGACGGTAGCAGATGGTAGCAGACGGTAACAGACGGTAACAGATGGTAGCAGATGGAAGCAGATGGTAACAGACGGTAACAGATGGTAGCAGATGGAAGCAGATGGTAACAGACGGTAACAGACGGTAGCAGATGGTAGCAGACGGTAACAGACGGTAACAGACGGTAGCAGATGGTAACAGACGGTAACAGATGGTAGCAGACGGTAACAGACGGTAACAGATGGTAGGGGACTTAGAATAGATGGAGAGTAGGACGGATGGTACCGATGGTACCGATGGTGCAGATGGTAACAGACGGTAACAGACGGTAGCAGGTAGTAACAGATCGTAGCAGATGGTAGCAGACGGTAACAGACGGTAGCAGATGGAAGCAGATGGTAACAGACGGTAACAGATTGTAACAGATGGTAGGGGACTTAGAATAGATGGAGAGTAGGACGGATGCTACCGATGGCACCGATGGTACCGATGGTGCGGATGGTAACAGTCGGTAACAGAAGGTAGCAGGTAGTAACAGATGGTAGCAGATGGAAGCAGATGGTAGCAGATGGTAACAGATGGTAGCAGATGGAAGCAGATGGTAACAGACGGTAGCAGATGGTAGCAGACGGTAACAGACGGTAACAGATGGAAGCAGATGGTAACAGACGGTAACAGATGGTATCAGATGGAAGCAGATGGTAACAGACGGTAACAGACGATAGCAGATGGTAGCAGACGGTAACAGACGGTAACAGACGGTAGCAGATGGTAACAGACGGTAGCAGATGGTAGCAGATGGTAGCAGACGGTAACAGATGGTAGCAGATGGAAGCAGATGGTAACAGACGGTAACAGACGGTAACAGATTGTAACAGATGGTAGGGGACTTAGAATAGATGGAGAGTAGGACGGATGCTACCGATGGTACCGATGGTGCAGATGGTAACAGACGGTAACAGATGGTAGCAGATGGTAGCAGACGGTAACAGACGGTAACAGTCGGTAACAGACGGTAGCAGGTAGTAACAGATGGTAGCAGATGGTAGCAGACGGTAACAGACGGTAGCAGATGGAAGCAGATGGTAACAGACGGTAACAGATTGTAACAGATGGTAGGGGACTTAGAATAGATGGAGAGTAAGACGGATGCTACCGATGGTACCGATGGTGCAGATGGTAACAGACGGTAGCGGGTAGTAACAGATCGTAGCAGATGGTAGCAGACGGTAACAGACGGTAGCAGATGGAAGCAGATGGTAACAGACGGTAACAGATTGTAACAGATGGTAGGGGACTTAGAATAGATGGAGAGTAGGACGGATGCTACCGATGGTACCGATGGTGCAGATGGTAACAGACGGTAACAGACGGTAACAGACGGTAGCAGGTAGTAACAGATGGTAGCAGACGGTAACAGATTGTAACAGATGGTAGGGGACTTGGAATAGATGGAGAGTATGACGGATGGTACGTACCGATGGTACCGATGGTACCGATGGACAGATGGAGGGTTCGGTAATAAAGTACTGGGAAGGAGTGATGGCATTAAGCGTCGTTTTATCGTTGCAAGAAACATGGCGTCGTTGTCGGAGAGTGCTAGGTATATGTTTAGGTGGCTTTTCTTGTATGAGTTGTTGGGTTTAGTGTTTTTAAAAGTTGATGTGTTTCGCCGTTTTGTATGTGAGTTCATTTTTGGGGAAGATGTTTTGACTTAACAATTAGATGATGGCGAGCAATATTTATAACAACACGTGTTTTGGGTTGTTGTGAACGTTTTGTGTAAGTTAAATAAAGTATGACGTTAATAATTTGTGGAAGGGTTTTTGTTAGAAGGTCAGAGCATGACGGATTAATTATAGAAGGATGTGACAGATTAAGGTGAATATCTATAAGCTAATTAGTATTACAGGATATTGGGGTGTAACGAAGTGGGGAGAAAAGTGATATTTTTAGTTTCTGTGCAGTTTGGTCGTAAATGGTGTAAATAAAGGCGAGAAATTTTGCGAGAAAATGAAGAGACATATTAATAATAAATAGTAGTGATGTGCAGAAAGCCCAAGTGCGTTTTAGTATCGCAAGCACAGCTTTTCATTGTAGTTGATGTTATCAGTAAGGGCTATTTGAAACGTCGAATTTATCATGTGTGGAATATAATGTGTATTAGGTTCGACAAATTGGACGTCGGGTTTCAAACATAGAACTTATCATTTTGTGGAAAGTAATGGACCTGCCGTAAAAAGAAGTGGTTGGGACTTGGGATTGCATTTTTAAAGTAGTAAACTTAAATGTCGTCCCAGTTTGTTTCGACGAACCGTATTACATTGGACACATGATAAATTGGACGTTTGAGACCATCGCACTTTGGTCGTTATATTGCCGTCGCCGGAAGCGGTGCATGGAAGTTAATATTGCAAACAAGTGGAAGTTAATTGTTTCATAGACGTAATCGGCCTTCCGTAAAAAGAAGTCGTTCGGATTGCATTTTAAAAGTAGTAAACTTTAATGTCGTCCAAGTTTATTTTGATGAACTAAAATATCGTCCGAGTTTATTTTGACGAGGCGTATTACACTTGGCACATGATAAATTGTACGGTTGAAACCGTCGCACTTTGCATTGGTCCTCATATCCGTCCGAAGGGGTGGAACTTAATGTTTCGTTCGACCGCAATTACGAACTTATCATGTGCATAATGCGATGTATTTGATTGAACACATGAGAAATTGGACGTTTGAAACAGCATAACTGCGCCAAGGATATAAGTGAAAATAAGTGTGTTAAGTTTGTAATCATTAGATAAATTATGTTGAAAGACATTTGTAAATGCATGGAGAAAGTAAAAATATTTTTAATGAAAGTAAGTTTCGTTGAGTGTACTAGCAAGATAATGAGAGTAGTTATATCAAAATAGTTATTAGTGGAGTATTAGTATTTAAGGGGAGATTTATATGTAAATAGTTATTAGCTAGTGTGATTATGTTACTTGGCAGAAGTGACGAAAGGTTTGTTTTTATTAAAGAATTGTTTTGACTTAACAATTAGATGATGGCGAGCAATATTTATAACAACACGTGTTTTGGGTTGTTGTGAACGTTTTGTGTTAGTTAAATAAAGTATGACGTTAATAATTTGTGGAAGGGTTTTTGTTAGAAGGTCAGAGCATGACGGATTAATTATAGAAGGATGTGACAGATTAAGGTGAATATCTATAAGCTAATTAGTATTACAGGATATTGGGGTGTGACGAAGAGGGGAGAAAAGTGATATTTTTAGTTTCTGTGCAGTTTGGTCGTAAATGGATGTAAATAAAGGCGAGAAATTTGGGGAGAAAATGAAGAGACATATCAATAATAAATAGTAGTGATGTGCAGAAATTGTTTGTGTTAAGAAACTTTAACGCTCGCTGCGATCGCGGCAAAACAAACATAGTCAGCGGTATTGATAGCGGGGTTTGTCGTGTCACAAGTCGAAGGAAAGAAAGCCCAAGTGTGTTTTAGTATCGCAAGCACAGCTTTTCATTGTAGTTGATGTTATCAGTAAGGGCTATTTGAAACGTCGAATTTATCATGTGTGGAATATAATGTGTATTAGGTTCGACAAATTGGACGTCGGGTTTCAAACATAGAATTTATCATTTTGTGGAAAGTAATGGACCTGCCGTAAAAAGAAGTGGTTGGGATTGCATTTTAAAAGTAGTAAACTTAAATGTCGTCCCAGTTTGTTTCCACGAACCGTATTACATTGGACACATGATAAATTGGACGTTTGAGACCATCGCACTTTGGTCGTTATATTGCCGTCGCCGGAAGCGGTGCATGGAAGTTAATATTGCAAACAAGTGGAAGTTAATTGTTTCATAGACGTAATCGGCCTTCCGTAAAAAGAAGTCGTTCGGATTGCATTTTAAAAGTAGTAAACTTTAATGTCGTCCAAGTTTATTTTGATGAACTAAAATATCGTCCCAGTTTATTTTGACGAGGCGTATTACACTTGGCACATGATAAATTGTACGTTTGAAACCGTCGCACTTTGCATTGGTCCTCATATCCGTCCGAAGGGGTGGAACTTAATGTTTCGTTCGACCGCAATTACGAACTTATCATGTGCATAATGCGATGTATTTGATTGAACACATGAGAAATTGGACGTTTGAAACAGCATAACTGCGCCAAGGATATAAGTGAAAATAAGTGTGTTAAGTTAGTAATCATTAGATAAATTATGTTGAAAGACATTTGTAAATGCATGGAGAAAGTAAAAATATTTTTAATGAAAGTAAGTTTCGTTGAGTGTACTAGCAAGATAATGAGAGTAGTTATATCAAAATAGTTATTAGTGGAGTATTAGTATTTAAGGGGAGATTTATATGTAAATAGTTATTAGCTAGTGTGATTATGTTACTTGGCAGAAGTGACGAAAGGTTTTTTTTATTAAAGAATTGTTTTGACTTAACAATTAGATGATGGCGAGCAATATTTATAACAACACGTGTTTTGGGTTGTTGTGAACGTTTTGTGTTAGTTAAATAAAGTATGACGTTAATAATTTGTGGAAGGGTTTTTGTTAGAAGGTCAGAGCATGACGGATTAATTATAGAAGGATGTGACAGATTAAGGTGAATATCTATAAGCTAATTAGTATTACAGGATATTGGGGTGTGACGAAGTGGGGAGAAAAGTGATATTTTTAGTTTCTGTGCAGTTTGGTCGTAAATGGATGTAAATAAAGGCGAGAAATTTGGGGAGAAAATGAAGAGACATATCAATAATAAATAGTAGTGATGTGCAGAAATTGTTTGTGTTAAGAAACTTTAACGCTCGCACCTAGTGTTTCCATGCAATCGCTGCGATCGCGGCAAAACAAACATAGTCAGCGGTATTGATAGCGGGGTTTGTCGTGTCACAAGTCGAAGGAAAGAAAGCCCAAGTGTGTTTTAGTATCGCAAGCACAGCTTTTCATTGTAGTTGATGTTATCAGTAAGGGCTATTTGAAACGTCGAATTTATCATGTGTGGAATATAATGTGTATTAGGTTCGACAAATTGGACGTCGGGTTTCAAACATAGAATTTATCATTTTGTGGAAAGTAATGGACCTGCCGTAAAAAGAAGTGGTTGGGATTGCATTTAAAAAGTAGTAAACTTAAATGTCGTCCCAGTTTGTTTCCACGAACCGTATTACATTGGACACATGATAAATTGGACGTTTGAGACCATCGCACTTTGGTCGTTATATTGCCGTCGCCGGAAGCGGTGCATGGAAGTTAATATTGCAAACAAGTGGAAGTTAATTGTTTCATAGACGTAATCGGCCTTCCGTAAAAAGAAGTCGTTCGGATTGCATTTTAAAAGTAGTAAACTTTAATGTCGTCCAAGTTTATTTTGATGAACTAAAATATCGTCCGAGTTTATTTTGACGAGGCGTATTACACTTGGCACATGATAAATTGTACGGTTGAAACCGTCGCACTTTGCATTGGTCCTCATATCCGTCCGAAGGGGTGGAACTTAATGTTTCGTTCGACCGCAATTACGAACTTATCATGTGCATAATGCGATGTATTTGATTGAACACATGAGAAATTGGACGTTTGAAACAGCATAACTGCGCCAAGGATATAAGTGAAAATAAGTGTGTTAAGTTAGTAATCATTAGATAAATTATGTTGAAAGACATTTGTAAATGCATGGAGAAAGTAAAAATATTTTTAATGAAAGTAAGTTTCGTTGAGTGTACTAGCAAGATAATGAGAGTAGTTATATCAAAATAGTTATTAGTGGAGTATTAGTATTTAAGGGGAGATTTATATGTAAATAGTTATTAGCTAGTGTGATTATGTTACTTGGCAGAAGTGACGAAAGGTTTGTTTTTATTAAAGAATTGTTTTGACTTAACAATTAGATGATGGCGAGCAATATTTATAACAACACGTGTTTTGGGTTGTTGTGAACGTTTTGTGTTAGTTAAATAAAGTATGACGTTAATAATTTGTGGAAGGGTTTTTGTTAGAAGGTCAGAGCATGACGGATTAATTATAGAAGGATGTGACAGATTAAGGTGAATATCTATAAGCTAATTAGTATTACAGGATATTGGGGTGTGACGAAGAGGGGAGAAAAGTGATATTTTTAGTTTCTGTGCAGTTTGGTCGTAAATGGATGTAAATAAAGGCGAGAAATTTGGGGAGAAAATGAAGAGACATATCAATAATAAATAGTAGTGATGTGCAGAAATTGTTTGTGTTAAGAAACTTTAACGCTCGCTGCGATCGCGGCAAAACAAACATAGTCAGCGGTATTGATAGCGGGGTTTGTCGTGTCACAAGTCGAAGGAAAGAAAGCCCAAGTGTGTTTTAGTATCGCAAGCACAGCTTTTCATTGTAGTTGATGTTATCAGTAAGGGCTATTTGAAACGTCGAATTTATCATGTGTGGAATATAATGTGTATTAGGTTCGACAAATTGGACGTCGGGTTTCAAACATAGAATTTATCATTTTGTGGAAAGTAATGGACCTGCCGTAAAAAGAAGTGGTTGGGATTGCATTTTAAAAGTAGTAAACTTAAATGTCGTCCCAGTTTGTTTCCACGAACCGTATTACATTGGACACATGATAAATTGGACGTTTGAGACCATCGCACTTTGGTCGTTATATTGCCGTCGCCGGAAGCGGTGCATGGAAGTTAATATTGCAAACAAGTGGAAGTTAATTGTTTCATAGACGTAATCGGCCTTCCGTAAAAAGAAGTCGTTCGGATTGCATTTTAAAAGTAGTAAACTTTAATGTCGTCCAAGTTTATTTTGATGAACTAAAATATCGTCCCAGTTTATTTTGACGAGGCGTATTACACTTGGCACATGATAAATTGTACGTTTGAAACCGTCGCACTTTGCATTGGTCCTCATATCCGTCCGAAGGGGTGGAACTTAATGTTTCGTTCGACCGCAATTACGAACTTATCATGTGCATAATGCGATGTATTTGATTGAACACATGAGAAATTGGACGTTTGAAACAGCATAACTGCGCCAAGGATATAAGTGAAAATAAGTGTGTTAAGTTAGTAATCATTAGATAAATTATGTTGAAAGACATTTGTAAATGCATGGAGAAAGTAAAAATATTTTTAATGAAAGTAAGTTTCGTTGAGTGTACTAGCAAGATAATGAGAGTAGTTATATCAAAATAGTTATTAGTGGAGTATTAGTATTTAAGGGGAGATTTATATGTAAATAGTTATTAGCTAGTGTGATTATGTTACTTGGCAGAAGTGACGAAAGGTTTTTTTTATTAAAGAATTGTTTTGACTTAACAATTAGATGATGGCGAGCAATATTTATAACAACACGTGTTTTGGGTTGTTGTGAACGTTTTGTGTTAGTTAAATAAAGTATGACGTTAATAATTTGTGGAAGGGTTTTTGTTAGAAGGTCAGAGCATGACGGATTAATTATAGAAGGATGTGACAGATTAAGGTGAATATCTATAAGCTAATTAGTATTACAGGATATTGGGGTGTGACGAAGTGGGGAGAAAAGTGATATTTTTAGTTTCTGTGCAGTTTGGTCGTAAATGGATGTAAATAAAGGCGAGAAATTTGGGGAGAAAATGAAGAGACATATCAATAATAAATAGTAGTGATGTGCAGAAATTGTTTGTGTTAAGAAACTTTAACGCTCGCACCTAGTGTTTCCATGCAATCGCTGCGATCGCGGCAAAACAAACATAGTCAGCGGTATTGATAGCGGGGTTTGTCGTGTCACAAGTCGAAGGAAAGAAAGCCCAAGTGTGTTTTAGTATCGCAAGCACAGCTTTTCATTGTAGTTGATGTTATCAGTAAGGGCTATTTGAAACGTCGAATTTATCATGTGTGGAATATAATGTGTATTAGGTTCGACAAATTGGACGTCGGGTTTCAAACATAGAATTTATCATTTTGTGGAAAGTAATGGACCTGCCGTAAAAAGAAGTGGTTGGGATTGCATTTAAAAAGTAGTAAACTTAAATGTCGTCCCAGTTTGTTTCCACGAACCGTATTACATTGGACACATGATAAATTGGACGTTTGAGACCATCGCACTTTGGTCGTTATATTGCCGTCGCCGGAAGCGGTGCATGGAAGTTAATATTGCAAACAAGTGGAAGTTAATTGTTTCATAGACGTAATCGGCCTTCCGTAAAAAGAAGTCGTTCGGATTGCATTTTAAAAGTAGTAAACTTAAATGTCGTCCAAGTTTATTTTGATGAACTAAAATATCGTCCCAGTTTATTTTGACGAGGCGTATTACACTTGGCACATGATAAATTGTACGTTTGAAACCGTCGCACTTTGCATTGGTCCTCATATCCGTCCGAAGGGGTGGAACTTAATATTTCGTTCGACCGCAATTACGAACTTATCATGTGCATAATGCGATGTATTTGATTGGACACATGAGAAATTGGACGTTTGAAACAGCATAACTGCGCCAAGGATATAAGTGAAAATAAGTGTGTTAAGTTAGTAATCATTAGATAAATTATGTTGAAAGACATTTGTAAATGCATGGAGAAAGTAAAAATATTTTTAATGAAAGTAAGTTTCGTTTAGTGTACTAGCAAGATAATGAGAGTAGTTATATCAAAATAGTTATTAGTGGAGTATTAGTATTTAAGGGGAGATTTATATGTAAATAGTTATTAGCTAGTGTGATTATGTTACTTGGCAGAAGTGACGAAAGGTTTGTTTTTATTAAAGAATTGTTTTGACTTAACAATTAGATGATGGCGAGCAATATTTATAACAACACGTGTTTTGGGTTGTTGTGAACGTTTTGTGTAAGTTAAATAAAGTATGACGTTAATAATTTTGGGAAGGGTTTTTGTTAGAAGGTCAGAGAATGACGGATTAATTATAGAAGGATGTGACAGACAGGATATTGGGGTGTGACGAAGTGGGGAGAAAAGAAAGGAATGTGGTGTGATATTTTTATTTTGTGCCCAGTTTGGTCGTAAATTGATGTAAATAAAGGCGAGAAATTTTGGGAGAAAATGAAGAGACATGTTAAAACAAATAGTAGTGATGTGCAGAAATTGTTTGTGTTAAGAAACTTTAACGATCGCACCTGTTTCCATATAATCGCTGCGATCGCGGCAAACAAACATAGTCAGCGGTATTGATAGCGGGCTTTGTAAACAAAGAGAAGTGTCTTTACTATCACAAGCACAGCTTTTCATTGTAATCGATCTTATCAGTATTAGGCCTATTTGAAACGTGGAATTTATCATGTGTCGAATATAATGCGTATTAGGTTGGAGAAATTGCACGTCGGTTTGAAACATATAACTTATCATTTTGTGGAAAGTAATGGAGCTCCCGTAAATGTCGTCCCAGTTTGTTTCGACGAACCGTATTACATCGGACACATGATAAATTGGACGTTTGAGACCATCGCACTTTGGTCGTTATATTGGACCGTCTACGGAAGCGGTTAATATTGCAAATAAGTGTAAGTTAATTGTTTCATAGGTGGAATTTATCATGTGCATAATGCGATGTATTTGATTGGACACATGAAAAATTGGACGTTTGAAACAGGCGTAACTGCGGCAAGTATCGTTTTGGGGTTCAACAGATATTTCGAATGAGCGTTCGCTGTGATGGGCAGGATCGCTGAGCGTGTGGTTTTAATATGATAGCTACGATGGTCGATTTTAAAATTGAGCGATCGCAGCGATGATATGGCAACCAGGCCATTTGAAGAGTTTGTTTGGGTTAAGAAACATTGATATGTGGTATGAATGAATTGTTGCGTAGGATATTTGTTACAATGTTATTTGAAAACGTAAGATATTTGATATAAGTATTTTTAAGAACGAGGTAATACATAAGAGACAAATTATGCATGATCATTAATGAATTGTGGCGTAGGATATTTGTTACATGGTTATTTGAGAACGTGAGATATTTGTTGCAATTTTTTTTAAGAACGAGGTAATACATAGTAGTGATAGATGTGAAGAGTTTGTTTGGGTTAAGAAACATTTATATGTGTTATGAATGAAATTGTAGCGTAGGATATTTGTTACATGGTTATTTTAGAACATAAGATACAGTTGTTGCAAGTTTTTTTAAGAACGAGATAATACATAACAGATAAATTATGCATGATCATTAAAGGTATCGGTGGCGATGGTGTAACGTAACATATGTGTTTGAAGTTTTTTAAGAAGGAGACATGTCAAGAGTTTGTTTGGGTTAAGAAACACTTATATGTGTTATGAATGAATTGTAGCGCAGGATATTTGTTACATGGTTATTTAAGAACGTAAGATACAGTTGTTGCAAGTTTTTTTAAGAACGAGGTAATAGTACATAACAGATAAATTATGGATGTGACAATTGAAGTCATCGTAATAATAGTAGTGATACATGTGAAGAGTTTGCTTATGCATGTGACAATTGAAGTAATCGTAATAAATAGTAGTGATATATGTGAAGAGTTTGTTTGGGTTAACAAACATTTATATGTGTTATGAATGAATTGTAGCGTAGGATATTTGTTACATGGTTATTTGAGAACGTGAGATACAGTTGTTGCAAGTTTTTTTAAGAACGCGATAATACATAACAGATAAATTATGCATGATCATTAAAGGTATCGGTGACGATGGTGTAACGTAACATAGAGGTAATCACGAGGTAATACATAACACACAAACTATATGGCTGAATTGTTTGGGTTTAGAAACTCTTGTATGTGGTATGAATGAATTGTAGCGTAGGAACAGATAAAGTATCCATTATTATTGAAGCGATTGAAGCGATCGGTGCCATCGGTAGGAAAGTTGGCAGAGGTGTAGGAGCATCAGTTTACAATCGGTGGCGATCGGTAGGCATCTGATGCAGATGCATACCGATGCTTAGTACGCTTAGGAATGGATCAGTTTACAATCGGTTGCGATCGGTAACGATCTGATGCAGATGCATACCGATGGTTAGTACACTTAGGAAGGGAAGGGATCAGTTTACAATCGGTTGCGATCGGTAACCATCTGATGCAGATGCATGCCGATGGTTAGTACACTTAGGAAGGGAAGGGATCAGTTTACAATCGGTCGCGATCGGTAACCATCTGATGCAGATGCATCCCGATGGTTATATTGGACATGTATGTGTTAAGCAACACTTAACAAGATTTTATGCTCCTGGGAATTTAAAATAGCTTCTAATCGTATGAAGGAGCATAACTGCATAACAAATTGTCAAAGTACTAATTAGTCATATATCATCAGTTCGAATAAAAATGGTTCAACTGACCACAGAGCAGTTTTTACTGTTTTACATCATTATACCGAGACTCAATAATGTACTTTTTTCTAAGGGAAAACGGTCTTATACTCCTGGGAAATTAAAAACACGGTCTTATATATACACCTAGGAAATTAAGATAACTCCTAATCGTTTGAAGGAGCATAACTGCAAAGAAACATGTTAATATATTCAACTTATTCCCAGACTCAAGTGTAACCGCAGTGCAAAACGCTTTTCGAGTAATGTTTCCTGATCGGAATCCTCCTGCCAAAAATACAGTTTTGTGCAACGTCAGGAAATATCTGAGTGCAGGAACTAGCCTTAACCGTAACAAGGGCAATTCGGGCAGGCGAAGAACCACACGATCTGCGGGAAATATTGCTGCTGTTAGAGCTCTGCTCCAACAAAATCCATGAGATGCGAGTGCCCGTCGTAATCCTGTTGGAATTTCGTCTTAGGCTTTAACAGGATAACAAGACTTGACCTACGATGGCACCCGTATCGAATGCATGTGGGACACGCGTTATTGGCAAACGACTGTTTGCCACGTCGATTATTACGTTATTCTGAATGGTTCAGCACTGTCAAGACCAAAATGTTTTGGAAAATTTTGTAATCGGAGACGAAGCAGCATTTACGATGAATGGAGAAGTCAACTCCCATAATGTACGTGAATATGCTCCAAAAGTTCATCCACCTGAATTTAATTTCGATAGGACTGATTCTCGTGCAAAACTCACTGTCTGAGCAGGATTCTGTGGGAATGGTGTGATTTTGGGGCAATACTTTTTGATCGAAATTTGGACGGTTGTGGAATGTTAAATAAGTATGTTTTCCCGCAACTCGCTGTACATTTTGGAAACCAGTATTGGAATGCATTGTTTCGCGATCTTTGGTGGGCTATGGCGCCCTAGCGCATCGCCTCATTCAAGTTAGAGATCGCCTAAACGAAGTGTTCAGAAATAACCATATTTGTTTACGCACCGTGGCTCAGAGGTGTCAACGTGACAATAGGTTGTTTGAAAGGAATGTCAATTAATTTTAGAGTGCTGCGTAGACAGTGTTTTGAATATATAGCAAAGTGAAAAGGTGGTAAACTGCCAAGAATTTAGTGACGAAACACTGACGTTTCGAGGGGAGCCCTTCATCAGAGTAAGACCTCGAAACGTCAGTATCTCGTCACTAAATTCTTGGCAGTTTACAGTAAACTCTACAGTTTACCACCAGTATTTCAACAGTTGCGAACCCATAGATACAATACAATTACGTTGGCGGCTATAATTCGCTTGTATTAGCCATATTTTAACATGGCGGCTATCTTTTTTGTCGGGCATATTTAGACCCTTTCTGGTGGTTCGATTTCGGCCACTTGATATTTTAATTTTCTGCAGAACTTATGCTACACAAAAACACCATAAAACGTTTTTTTACATTTATTTTGTACGTGGTTAGCGTGTTTATTATATATTAATATTTTGACCCTACTATTAACCCTACCAACCTTTTAGACCTCGCCGTTCAGAAAGAGAGTTTCAAACAATAAAATTCCTTTAGTTCTAACAAATCATCCTTTCAATTTTAAAGTTAAAAAATATTATTAATCGGAATTTTCACATTTTACAAAATGATCCTGAGACGTCAGCCATTTTCACCGACAACCCTTTGGTATCTTTTCGCCGTAATAAAAACATTCGTGACTCCTTAGTACATAGTGCCCTTAAACAAAATACCTCGGCACCAGCGGGAACATTTTCTTGCGGCCGTTCCCGCTGTAACACATGCCATTTTCTCAATCCCACTACAGTTATTACTGCCCCCAAATTCGACCACACAATCCGTCATGCTTTTTCATGCACGTCCACCAACATAATTTATTGCATCTCTTGCGATAAATGCCCTAAAATCTACATCGGTGAAACTGGGCGACGCCTTTCAGACAGGTTTACTGAACATCTTCGTTCCGTGAGGATCAATGATGGTGACAAACCTGTAGCCCGCCATTTCAACAGCTCCAACCATTTGGTTTCAGACATGAAAGTCTGTGCCATCCTTCCCATCTCCGGTGGCAACGATAACCGCAAGCGGCAAGAGAAGCGTCTCATTTTTAAACTTGGCACCACACATGCTCTTGGTCTTAACGAACGTTTTTCTTTTATTTAATTTCCTAAAAGTTTTTTGTTATTTTAGTTTGCTTGGAACTTTTTATTATTAGCTTATGCACTTTCATTCCTTTTCAAGTCTTTGTTTCTATTATTATAGCCTAATTCCCTTGAATATTGGACCTGTCATTTCTCCCATCCCCGCAGTCTGCTTATTGATCCACTGTAAAAATAGCAAATGATTTAACTTTTCCCATCTCATTAATTATTAGTTAGTTTATTTCCCGTGCATTTGATTGGCTACTTTCTACCTGTGACACCCTTTTGGCATATATATAAGCCCTATTTATTTTATTTCATCTCGTCTTACTCTGATGAAGGGCTCCGCTCGAAATGTCAGTATCTCGTCACTAAATTCTTGGCAGTTTACCACCTTTTCACTTTGCTAAGGCTAGATGAGATGGATAGATAGATACTTTATTTCAATTACTTGGCAGCCAAAAGGCTGAATTGCGTAATTTACAATGGTAAAAGATAAAATTAAAATATATAGTTAATATTTACATTAGTCATTAAGAGTATATGAATAGATAAAAAAATGAATGAACATGAATAAAGAATAAAACAGATTAAACTTAAAAATATATATACACGTTATTGATCTATAGAACTGCAAGCAGCGGGTATGAACGTTCTCTTAAAACGGTCCGTGCGTGTCCTCTGAAGATTGAAGTTGCGTTTACGTCGTAGGTTATATTTGGCCACATGTCTGGTTGGGAGTAATTTATGTCGTTTATGCGAGGGATCAGATACAATTGAATCCAATAACTTGCTGCACTGCTCTTTACGTCTGTCGTACAAAGGGCTAAGGTTACAAATATCTAAATTATGATGGTATGGCATTCCAGGCGATATAATAGATAGAGCTCTCTTCTGCACACGTTCCAAGTCATCGTTCAAATAAGCAGGAAGAGAGTAATGGAAAACTGGAGAGCAGTACTCAAGGATTGGTCTGATGCAAGTACAGTAGAAGTTGATAATATCAGGGACAGGAACCTTTGCACGTTTCAGTAAGACCAAAAAATAAAGACGCTTTCTTAATTGTTTCGTTAAGATGCTTGCACGGTTTCGTTAAGGGCTTGCACGGTTGAGGACTTTGGGATGGCGCCGAACTGGTCAGGGTCAATCACGTTAAGGACAGCAGGGCCAACATATGATGTTACAACGAAGTCCTCAGCGACTTTAGAAAGTGAAGGAGTCAACGAGATAGGTCTGAGATGTTTATTTATGTCAGTAATTTGGTTTATGTTTCGGAAGCGGAATGATATTAGCTAGTTTCCATGAAGGTGGAAGTTTCTGTTCATTGAGGGCACTATTAAGCACCGAGCGAACCGGTCGTTGTGCAAGAATAACCGCGTACTCTTTCAATAGCCAGTTTGGTACTCCATCGGGACCGGAAGCTTTATGTGGATTAAGTTTCTGTAAAGATGAACATGCAGCTACTTCGGTAATGTCAATTGGATCTTGGTCTTCTCCAAAGGGAGGAAGAGAATCAATAGGATGGTATAACTGCATGGGTTCCAAGAAGCCATTGTTAATTATGTTGGCGATGTCCACGGATATAGGTGATTACTGGGGACATCGTCAACATGAAGTTGGGACAATAAGTCATCGGAACTGGTGGCGGGTACCATACCTGAAATACGCTTTATCTCTTTCCACCATTGTTTTGGTTTGGTCTCTTTAAGTTGCTTCACCTTCGAAACAAAAAATTTGTTCCGACAGAGTTTCCTTTCGCGGTTTACTGAGTTTCGATAATGATTGTAAAGCTGCAAATCACCTTTAGAAAAAGCTTTCTGGCGTATAGTTTGATTAGATTTTTGAATTCGGTAGTAATCCAGGTGGATCGTTCGCATGGAATTTAACTTCCTTGAGTGGCATAATCATATCGAGACCAACTTTTATGAAGTTAACCGTAATCGTAGTTTCGCCTCATAACCAACAGCAGATTCAACGATAGACCAATCAATCGAACTCAGATATATCTCCCAAGTTCTTGCTTTTTACTTGGTCGTGTGTCCCTTCTTGTGACAACTCGTCGACTTGGGGTGTTGGGTAGTCTCTCTTTGGGGTGAAGTACCAACACATTATGGTCGGACAGGCCAAAGGGTGGATAACATGCTAAACTGTCCTTTCCATAGAACTGTGGGATATTCGTAATTATTAGATCTAAAATTCGGTCGGCTCTGGTTGGAAAACGAACCAGCTGCTTCATTCTGAACTGTACCAAAAGGCGATCAACTTAAGGCGATTAAAATCTCCAACTGACAAAACTCCGCATCCAGAATAAAGACCTTTGATGGCATTGAGTGATGTAGCCAGGTAATCGAGCATTGCCCCATCGTCAGCGCTAGGCGGATAATAAATCGTGCCAATGATAACACAAGGAACACCACGGGGAAGCCTCGTTGGTCTCGTGTGAACCCACAGCACTTCCATATCGGGGCGGTGCAAGTGATCTATAATCTTAAACTGAATCGAGTTCTTGATGTATAAACATACACCGCCATGAGAACCCGAAAAACGGTTCTTGCATGTTAAATTATAACCAGATATTTGAAGGCATTCGCTGCTAACAAAATCAATGAGCCATGTCTCGGTAAAGGAAGCAAAATCTGGTTGTGTGTCCATAATAAAATATCTCACTTCGTCGATCTTAGGTGCTAAAGACATTGTATTTGTCAATAGTAAGCTGGGAACAAACTCATTCGTGGGACTATCAGCACAGGAGATACGAACACAATTGGCAAGATTGCGTGACCGAGTTTGGTAATTCTGTATTCGATTTTGCTGTTCAAGCACCGGAAGAATATTTAATAAGCCATTTCGCTCACGACGTTTGATTGCTTTGCCACTACGACATCCAGGAAACGGCTTAGGAATCCCCAAGATGCGAAGTCGATGATGGATAGTGTGGTTAACACGTCCAGCAACAACCCGAAGGCTGTGTAAAGTTCTAGGCTCGTAACAAACCCGCAATGGTCGGCCAAGCTTCAGTCGCCACGTGTAAACTAAAGGCACATACATGTAAGTTAGTATTTAGGTCGCAAACGGATCGACAAAATCGTCGAGTAGATGCCAACATACTCAACAAATCAGTAATCACTAACTAAGAATTAAAAGAACCATACGATAGAACATTCCAGTAAAAAGAGAAAATCAGAAACTTTTGGACGAGACAAATAAAAACGTGTGCAGCCACCAAGGCGCTCAACAAGCTAGTGGCTTAATTGTTGAAAGACATTATGAGGCAAATTCAGCAATTTGAATGCAATACAGGTATACACAAATCTATAGTTGTAGGTAATGATACAGCTCTGTCAGTGCAGGGGTGGTTAAATTTTCCACTGAAATTTTCAACATCACCAAACTGCACACCCAGCTGTAACAAAGCTAAGTCATCACAGAGTGTTTGCCAATGGCTTTGATTACATGGAGGTGAGTTGGCTAAGTATCAGAGCTGGCTTACTAAGAAGTCTGGACTCTGGGCCACCAAACGAGCCATCCTGTTTGCTGACCCAATTCAGTTCTAATTCCTGGCAAGGCGGCAAGCAAGCTGGCCTTTGCTCACGTAATAACAATTCATCTGGCCACTGTCAAACAAGTTCAGTTTGAGCAAGCATTAAAATAATTAAATCAGTTAATCTTTTTCTCAGTGTATAAGGCATAACAGTAAACCAAACCATTTAGCTGGCAGTATCAAGGTGTCATAAGCTAAACACTGCTTAAAGAAGTGTAATACAAAATCATTATTTCTTTGTGAAGTCAACATTTTGAGCCAGTATAAACATGTTCATAATTTTAGCACATTTATTATTTGATTTATTAGCGGTTTTATAATGGCATGACTAGTCCAGTGGACCAGCTTGCTTCATGTAATATCAAGACAGATTACTGTCTTGATTGGTGAGCCAACTTGCCTCCATTTAGTCAAGGCCAAAAATCATTTCAAAAGGTATGTATCTGGCTGTACAGACCAAGTATAGCAGTTGGCAAATTATGTGCTTGTGAGTCAGTCTGGCAAGTGGGCTATAGTCTGCCTCATGTAATATCCTATCTGGCTGTGCAGACCAAGTAATAATAGTGATGGAAAGTACATGGCTGGACATGAGGCTGTCATTGATAAATCCCTTACAGAAAAAGTCTACAGGCAATGTTCCAATTTCCTATAGAAGCCTATATAGGCACCTATATAGGCACCTATATATATAGGCGTCTATAGGCTAATAGGTTTCATTATAGGTCGCCTATAGAAAATGTTCCAATTGCCTATAGAAACCTATTAGGTTTACCAACAAACAATAACAAACTATTTACTCTTTGATTTTGATTGTTGGTATGGGTGTCAGAGATTTATACACTGTGTTCATTTGTAAACATTCGCATAATATGAACAAATATCGATGACAGACTTACTGATAACCCACAGCATTTTGGAGCCCCATTTAAGTAAGCTTACAGGTAAAATATAAAGTGAAACAGGATTATTCGATGGCAACATTCATTGCATATGAAACAATAAACTGTTGATTTAATAGCATCGACTAATATTTTGTATATAGACATAACAATAAACAACACAGGTAACAATTAAGCTTTTTAATATAAAAAATATTACAGTTACCTCAGAACAGTTAACAGAAGTGAAGAAAGAA
This sequence comes from Chrysogorgia sp. JL179-B06, assembly GCA_035772405.1. Taxonomy (NCBI): domain Eukaryota; kingdom Metazoa; phylum Cnidaria; class Anthozoa; order Scleralcyonacea; family Chrysogorgiidae; genus Chrysogorgia; species Chrysogorgia sp. JL179-B06. Next base: position 7,151,270 of record JAYKKM010000148.1, read on the forward strand.
GTCATTTGAATGTCAACAACCTCGTCTAAAGGTCCAAAAGAACTCGCAAAATCGAGCTTTTGCTATGCCAATTTATTTTGAAAACAATATATTTCTAAAGATCTGAATATGTAAATAGTTTCAAAATGTGCATGCGTACGAGCAAATGCTAACCTAATATCATCAAAACCCAAACCCTAAACCTTGCAGAAAAGGCAAATTAATTGCTCAACATAGACTCGCAGTGTACTACTATTTAGCCATTATTTGAGAAATTATTAATTTATTTACCTTTATTTGTGTCTGTTCTTGCCCGTCAACACTGCAGTCTACAATTAGGGCTTGAAATCAGCTGATAAAGTCTGTATAATTGCAGAGGTTCTGCAACTTCTAGTATTCTACTCTGCCGCCGCCCGCCCGCCCCGAAAACCGCCCATTTTAAATTTAAATGCCAAATGTAACCACCAAAAAGCCGTTTATAGTACTGTACGTACGTCCCAATCACAATTCCTAACCCTAAGAATCCTAACCCAAATTATCACTCTCTAACCCCAATTTTCCTTTGTTACCACGGCAACAATAAAGGATTCGTTTACCATACATACAAATATATATATATTCCGACAAAAGGCTACTTTCACTTGCCTTGCATAAAAAAGTGCTAGATACTTCTAGGTTCAAATAATTTATTTTATTACATCTGTTTAATATTACACATGTTCATGAACTACTATTGTTCTGACCTCGCGGCCTTGTTAGTTTAGGTCTAAAATTAGCCTTTGTTTTGTTCCCGCCATTTCCTCAATCTGGCGGATTTCATTGGTTCTCCAATCAAGCCAGGGGGGCTTTATCTTGTCAATTTCATTCTGTTGAGTGTGCTAGGCCGAAGTCAGCACCTCTTTTTACGAATCAACCAAGAGTCAATAGAAAGATATAAAACCTTTTGTTTATATTCGTTAACTGCTGGAGAAGGGCCCCAGTGGCCTGAAGGATCAGAACAACTATATTGTGAATAGAGTTGAGAACGGTTGCAACACAAGGGGCCAGGGGCAGATGAAGCATATGCAGGAGCCCTGACTGTGCATAATGAATGTCTTACCCCAGAACTAGTAAACTATGATAAAGTAACTTCTTTTGAAGATTTTCGTTTCTTCGCTTTCTTTTTTAGATATATCAGGGTTTTTTAATATTGCAAATGTCCGGAATGTGCGTCACACATGCATAATGACTAATGGAGAAATGTGTGTATCTCTTTCATTCTCGAACGAAATCTTTTAAAATCAAGAAGTTTGGTGTTGTGGGAGAAACACGCACACATATTATTCACACTTTAGTGTTTTTATTTGATGAACGCAAAGATATATAACATTCTCTGATAACTCATTATGCATGTGTGACGTACATTCCGGACATTTGCCGATATTAAAACAAAGTGTAATATCTCAAAAAGAAAGCGAAGAAACTAAAATCTTTAAAAGATGTTACTTTATCATTTTAAGGTCCCTATTCCTAGTCACATACAGTCATGCACAACGCATGAATATTTATATTTTATATTTTATGAATATTTATATCAAATATTTAATTTTGGAAATACCAAATGGAGTTTTATAACCTTCAGAATTCTATAAATTCTTCCCCCAAAATGCAGAAAATGGCATTTCAGAGACTCTAAAAATTTCAGCGTGTCATCACTTTGGCCCGCTTGGTGCCGGTCAACCCTGGCTACGCCACTGTCTCTGATTGGACAATTTGCAGTCGAGATGTAATATATAATTCTATTAATTATGTAATTATTTTTTCATGAAAATTTTATATAACTTGCGTGATCCAAAGAGAATAGAAAATATTAAAAATGATAAAAACAACAGGAAACAATACTCGACAAACCGAGTCTATGGGACTGATTGAGTCTATAAGTATTTGTCTTTCCTTTGCTCGAATTTCGTTTTCCGCCATTTTGGGCTTGCGTCGATAGTTGGGCCGATTGTCTGGCGATAGGTTTGGATCAAAAATGGCTTGAAAAGATCGATGCGGAATTTTGCGTAAAGGAAATCCTGCACTGACAGAATTAACATAACCAATCTCTGGTTTTGGGTTAGAGGATGATATTGATTGGGATGTTGTTTCTCGAGCGAAGGCTGATAATTCTCTAGTGTCTTCATGTTCATCAGCAATATTTTCGTTCTAAAAAATAATGATGAGTGACCAAGATAAGGTTTTACGAAAAAATTCAACTTGGTCTATGCTAATCCAGGGTAGGGTCCGAGGATTAAACACGTCTTATTGTTCAAGAATTTCCTTCACTGCTCACGAAACAATGGCTCAATTACGCGGATGCCAATGAGATCGTAATGCATTTACTATTATCTTTCATATTCATCCTCCATTTCTTATGGAGCTACATAAGCGACATATTGATAGCATACAACAACATTTATGTCGTGCAATAATATTTTTGTTGAGCTACAAAATTAATTTTGTAGTGCAAAAAATCGCTTCGTGAATATGAAAACGCATTATCATTACCAAGTACAAGATGTTCTTCCACGACTAAAATTTTATTGCGCGACATGAAAATTTTCTTGCGCGACGTAAACATTTTGTTGCACAACACAAATTTTGTTGTACGACACAAATTTTGTTGTACGACAAAAATTTGGTGTACGCTCTCATGTCCCTTATAGAGCTCAGTAATTTAATTTAGCTATCGTTCATATCCGCTGAAGTGACTATTATAGATCAGTCGTACTTTGGTATATATTTTTCGTTTACAAGATATATACAAAGTGTAAAGCTGAAAAACTACTTTCACTATATATTCTACTTCTGTAGAAGATATTTATACATGTTACTATTCAATTGTAATTAATGTTAATTAGTAAAAAATATAATATATTTGTCCATTGTTATTCCTTATTAGCGATGCATATATCTTACGATATAAATTACAATAATCGAATATCATTAATTTATAAATTAAAAACAAAATAAATTATATCCAGTTTATTAGGTTGCTTTTGTTTGGTTTAAAAGTAAGTAAGCTAGAACTGTAAGTAAGCTAGTAAGTAAGTAAGTAAGTAAGTAAGCAAGCAAGCAAGCAAGCAAGCAAGATCTGAATTTCTAATATTTCTGCAATCTCTGAATTTCTAATAGTCTCAGTTACCAACCCTTTCCATTCAGATTTACTTGGAAAATATACAGATATAAAAAATTCATCCATGTGTCTCCACAAGTCATATTTCTCTAAAACTATTACGACGTCAGGTATAAGCCCTGTAATTTTATGTGGATTCCATTTCCACCTTATCAATTGTAACATGAAAATTCTACGATAAGTACAGCCCACTTGCTGAAATTAATCGTCTCAAGAACATAACATTTATCAATTTCAGCTTCAACAGACCAAACGCCAAGCAACCCACGTGCAGAAAATCCTGATGTTCCACTCAATAACTCCTATACATATGCTGACAAAAGTATTTTGCACCTTTTCCAATTTTTGTAGTCCTGTTCGTTTGAGTAAGTAAGCAAAGTCTTTATTTAAAAAGAATGCCACTAAATAGCGATAACTTACATTATAATACAATATTCTAAAAAGCTAAAATGCTAAAAACTATCTAAAAATAGAAATAGTAACAAACTGCCTACTGTACTATACAATAAAACCAGAAATACGTATACGCAACAACCCCTCGCCCGCTTGCTTGCTGTTTGAAACTTTTTAGCGTAGTTGCTTACAGTACTAATTTTACTTGAATTAGATAATTTTTTTTGCAGTCAATGCAAAAATCCATCTTCAAAAACGAAGTCACCCGCAAATGCAGATTTCTTATAGGAAATTGAAAAATATTAACTATGACGATTTATGCACTGACATCACAAATTCAAATCTTGTCTGTGATTCGGACATGTCTGCTGCTGACTTAATGGGAAATTATGATAATATCTTGAAATCACTACTTGAATCCCATGCTCCAGTTCAAAAAAAGATGGTAACTTTACGTCCATATTCTCCATGGTTTACTGACGAAATCTATCAGTTAAAGGTAACGAAGCGACGTTTAGAGCGTCGATGGCGTGTTACTAAGTTACCAATGGATCGAGAAAAGTACGTAAAGAAATGTCAAGAAGTTAATACTGCTATGTTTAATTCAAAGATGTCTTTTTACTCAGCTAAAATCGATGAACATAAGAATAATCAGAGGATCCTTTTTGATACTGTCAACAAAATGCTTCACAGAAAAATTGATAAGGTGTACCCAAGTTATGATTCCACCCAGAAGCTAGCTGATGCTTTTGCTGATTTTTTCAGTGATAAAATAACCAAAATCAGAGATGATTTAACGGCGCAGATCCCGATATCTAATACAAATCGTGATAACTGTTATCCATCTACAACAGAGTTTGCTCAGTTTACCCCTGTCACCGAGGATCAACTGTCTAGTCTGATCAAGCAAATAGTTTTCTAAATCATGTGATTTGGATCCATTTCCTGCCTCAGTTTTAAAAACGTTGCATTCATATACTGCTCCCTATAATCACAAAGATGGTTAACTTATCACTGATTGAATGTGTTATGCCCTCTTGTCAGAAGGTTGCTGTTTTAAACCCAAGTTTAAAGAAATCTTCCTCTCGATCATGAAGAATTTAAGAGTTTTAGACCTATATCTAATCTCAAATTTGTGTCTAAGGCAATTGAAAAGACTGTTGCTTGTCAAGTTAACACCCATGTCAATCAGGAAAACCTTAATGAAGTATTCCAATCTGCATACAAACCATATCACAGTACTGAAACTGCACTGACTAGAGTTCATAATGATGTCATGCGTGCATTAGACAACCAACAGTCCGGTCATTCTTCTTTTGCTAGATCTGTCTGCCGCCTTTGATACGGTAGATCATACCATCCTCATATCAAGGTTATCTCGTAGATTTGGTTTTAAAGACGGTGTGCTAAAATGGTTTTCATCATATCTCTCTGAAAGGAAATACTTTGTTAGTGTCAATGGTGGTCGATCCAGCTCGCGAGACATGCCTTTTGGTCTTCCTCAGGGATCGGTGTTGGGGCCTGTTCTTTTTCTATTATACATAGCACCTATTGCAGATGTAATCCGTAAGCATAATATTGGATTTCACCTTTATGCTGATGACACACAAATATATATTGCATTTAAATCGTCAGTGGCTGGTGAAGCTGAGTTGGCAAAATCAAGGCTTGAAGCATGTGTATGTGACATTGATAACTGGATGCTGCAAAATATGTTAAAAATGAACAGGGACAAAACGGAACTTATGATTCTTAGTGCTCATCATCGTCCCCAACCACCTATTACATCTGTGTTAGTTTGTGACGAAGTCATCACACCTACAACGTGTGCCAAAAATATTGGCGTGACTTTGGATCCAACCATGTCTATGGAAAACCAGATAAACGCTACATGTAAATCAGCATTTTTTCATCTACGGAGTCTCAGCCAAATAAGGAAATACATTTCTACACAGTCATGTGCTATATTAGTGCATGCTTTCATCACATCGAGGCTAGATTTTTGCAATTCATTATACTATGGTTTGCCAAATCGATTGATAAAGAAACTTCAAAGTGTCCAAAACGCTGCAGCTAGACTGATTACCTTATCTCGAAAATATGATCATGTCACCCCACGGCTTAAAGAACTACACTGGTTGCCAGTCGAGTATAGAATTCAATTTAAAATACTACTGCTAACTTTTAAATGTATTAATAAGACCGCTCCTATATATTTACAAGATCTCGTGCGATTTTATACACCCAAGCGCCTCTTGAGATCCTCCACAAAGAATTATCTAGATACGCCACGTTACAACTTACGTGGCTATGGATATAGATCGTTTTCGGTAGCAGCACCAACATTATGGAACTCTCTACCAAGTAACATTAGAGCGCCTGGAAATTCATTAGAAATTTTTAAGAAACTTCTTAAAACTCATCTTTTTAAGACTGCTTTTTATGAACCTTGACCTTTCTTATTTAATTAGACTAATCTAACTATTTTATATGATGTGAAGCGCTAATGGACTACACGGAATCAGCGCTATATAAATATTTGTATATTATTATAATAGCCCATTCATTTGCCAAACTGAATAAATTTCCAGTGGACAATATCGCTGAAAGCTTTGTATTGTCTGAATTTAATTGTTTCATAGAACATCAAACTAAATACATGAAGCCCAATATTTTGTAATTTTTGGGTGCAGCAAAAAAGTACAGAATAGTGGGAAGCTACTGCTGTTTCTACCATCAATCACTAAGAAATAAATTACTTTTTTCACACTGTTGATGATTCACGAAACAGACACCAAAGGCTGTTGAAACTTGAAGGAAGAAAGTGCATCTTTATCATACAATGGCTGTGCCCTTTAAAAATATCAAATAGGTGGTGCATATATAGTGCAAATCTATAGGGTCCATTCAAATTGGGTTTATTGAGACGTGTTAGGGATTGTACCCCGAATGTTGGTGTGGATAGATTATATACAGTAAGTTGATACTGTAATTCTACCCATATTGGACTACTGTGATGTCGAGCTGGCATGGATGTATAACTTAATATGTGATGCTCTTGAGAGGTCTCAACGCAGGGCAGGGAAACTGATCATTCCTAACTCGGGACTTGAAACTAATCGGCTAATAGAAATCCTAGCATTGGTACCTTTAGTAATTAGAAGAAAGATACACTGTAATGCTAGTTACGATATATTGCATTTTCACCGCTGCATTTTCACGATCTTTTTGAACACAAATCTTCATTCACCGTATAACCCGACAAAACATACGTACTTTTCGTGTTTAAATATATATGCTCGTGCAGCTTCAACCTGCCATTCGTTATTTAAATTACCCATTTCACGTTTTTTCCAATTTCCAATACTGTTTAAAATCCACAAACAGTAAGTCGCTTCTGAAAAATATTTTTAAAGACGATAACACAAAATGTTCCCGGCTTACGACCTAGATAAATATCCTTGTAGATCCATAAATATCCTTGTTTACCCACTTTCTGCCCCGTGAGGTCCTCGTCATCGTAACCAAGACAACCGATGTCCGCTGTTGATGGATACATATATAATGCGGCCATCGGTTGTCAGGGGATTATTTAAAAATTGTTGCTGGTTAAATACATACATGCATTCACAAAGAATTTTTAAAGGAACATACATAATGTAACATTGTAAAGAAAGAAACAGCATTGTTTACCTGCATTTGAGCAAAATATTTCTCCCTTTTAATAATATACACAATTGCATACTCAAGAGCCACTCCAATGGTGAAACAGAAGCAAGCCATTGTATACAGGTCCAAACCTTTCATGTATGACGTTGAAGGGTGGATATTTAGGGCACCAATCATGATAATTACTTCGCACAACACTGATGTTACATGAATAGCTACTCGAGCAGAGGCTGAACTTGGTCTAATCCAGAATGAAACCATGGAGAGAAGAACAATCAGTGCTGTAGGTATATAAATAGTGAAAACAAAGGAGGTGCTGTATCGACGCAACTTCGCATAAGATTCCAAAACTGAAAATCTTCCTAATTCAAGAAAAAAGGCATAAACTGTAGTTATAAATAAATTACTTTTAAATAAAGAGACTTTAATAAGTATAATGTTTAGAAATGTCTGCTCTTGTACTCGAGAATATTTTATGTTTCTGGACGCCGCCATTTTAGATTTTGCTCGGCGGCTCAGACTCGATGTCCATGCAGCGATGGTTTCTTTTCAATTTTGACGTCATTGAGTGTAAGGAACAAAAGACAAGCACTCAATGACGTCAAAATTGAAAAGAAAAATCGCCGCTGTGCATCGGTTGAGCAGTCGAGCAAACTCTAAAATGACGGCGTCCAGAATGCAAACGTTATTTCTCGAGTAAAAGAGTAGATAGCGTAAAACTATTAACATTTCTAAACATTATACTTACACGTCTTTTGTTTAAAAGTAATTTATTTTTTGGGTACAGTTCCCCTTTAATTAATTTCATACTGGTCCTTATTAAAGCCTGGTTTCCATTCGGTCGCCACGATCGCAACTGTGTCATAGTGGTCGAGTGTCCATCTATCTCTGCAATCAGTAAAGACTGCTTTGCATACAGCAGACGAAAGACAAGATAGATCGACACTCTATTACATCGACCTGCACTATGACATCGTTGCGATCGTGGCGACTAAATGGAAACCAGGCTTTAGCGCAACAGCTGAGATGCAATAATAGAGTAGCTGGCAGAAAATATGGGACAACAGGAATCATTTATAGTGTAATATAGTGGTATATACAGTGTGCAAGGATGAGTGGCCAGCGAGAAGAAACTGTTTTAATGGGGTTGAACAGATAGCGCCAGAAAAAACGTTATTTGTTTAACTTTATTTGATTAGAATTAGTATATAGGATTTTAGTTATATATTATTATCTTATTTTAATTAATTTCTTAAAATGCGAACTGTTTGTTATAATAGTGTAATTTAGCTTTTCGCAGCTGTAAGACTATTTTTCTGTGAATAAACTTTTTTTCTCTCTCTCTCTCTCACTCTCTCTTACTGTTCTATTATATACGGCACACGACTTGAACGTTTTGAACTGTTAGTTAAATAAATGTTTTTACTATTTTAGATACACTAGATACTGTACCCTGAATTATCATGTTCCGCAGTCAATATTTTGAGTATGAGCACTTTAGCCTTAGTAGTAGTAAGTAGTAATGGATGGGTAAGTAGTAAGCTTGCATGAAGAACTTACAAATAAATTGTATAATTTATCTGTGCATTACGTGTGACATATCCGGTACCGCGGCCGGGATCACCAATGAACAAACATTGACATTTCATGTTACAACTAGACTTAATTTAGAATTATTATACATTAACTAGACTTATTATATACCCTGGGTGCCAGAGGTTCTTCTTCGCTCGTTGGGGGATAACGGGGGTACGCGAGGATGCGAGGCGGTAAAAGTGGGCGGGGCAAAACTGGGCCCCGCCCACTTTTACCGCCTCGCATCCTCGCGTGCCCCCGTTATCCCCCAACGAGCGAAGAAGAACCCCTGGACCCAGGGTACTTATTATATGGCACAAGCTACTTCCGGTGAAATTGCGTGCTCTGATTGGCTGAGACACGTCACGTGCCGGTCCGTTATTTCCCGTAATGGACCGGTCCGGATTACGGATTTTGTCAGCCATTTTGTTTACAAAGGAGCGAACAACGATAGGAAACTTTGAAAAGCAGCAAAAATTGAACGAATTTAGTAAATTAAGCACTAAATCATGTACGAGTCGGACGATGAACAATCTAAATGAGAGTTTTACTATCATGAAAGCAATAGAAGAACAAGAACAAGATTGAAAATGACGATTCTGTCAGTCAAAACGTATGTAAAGTATGTTGTTTAAAAAAGCTATGCCATATAATAAACCTCTTATTAACCTCGACCGCTTGGTCATTACGGGAAAATATCAGACCTCCGTCTTTTATGTAAAAACGTAACGTTTCTGTCTTTCTTATCAAATATTCTTAGATATTATAATAAATTGTCAGATTTTATTAAATGAAATTAATTAAACAGACGTTCTTACTGTTGCTATAGTAACGCGTTTTTGCAGCGACTCGGAGACAGTTGCTCCCCACGTAAAAATGAAGCCCACAATGTTTATTTTCAAGTTGCACTGGACAATCACTGTTCTCCCATGATAGTTGTATATGGTCATCTGCTTCACTATCTAAATAAATTTGAAGAAAAAAAGAAGATATTTTGCAAAACAGTGAAAATCATATTTATTGGGAAACGAAAAAAACTGAACGTTTATAAGCCTATATATATTTCTAATTTATTTCCTGAAGCAGTTGGGAGAACATTTAAAAAATAAATCATTTGTGTTCTTTTCCTGCTGATATTCCTTCTTATTTTAAATAATTGGCCGAATATCGAGATAATCCTTCAGTTAGCTCTTTAGTTAATGAACATCTTGACCTATTTTAGTGGCTATAATATCCAGCCAAGCGACAGCGAATTATCGAGACTCGATCAAAATTTATCTTTATAAACAGAATTACAGGGTGGAGTCGCGTGATTGTAACAACCTTTGTCCTGAGTTAAAAGATCAGAGGCCCTAACAGCCTTTTACAGCAAGTCAATCACAACCTTCAGTCCAATTACTGGTTATTTATAATATTGAACTCAATCATGGAATAACTAACCACTCTGTCAACGGCGCAGTTCAAATAGACAACGAGTAACGTGAAGCCTGCTCATTAAAATGTATATCTACAATTTGCCACAATTAACCGGACGTCGTCAGTCGAGTTTTCGAGTCTGCCTCGTCCCGCCGCTCGCCTACAAATTAAAAGAGCGGGGCGCGGGAAATTAGCGGAGAGGGACGAGCGCGACCTAAGTTTGATCGAGTCGAGAAATTCTTCGTCCACAGAAGAAGAGCCTGAGAAGGAGGCAGTACTGAGTCATCTAAATAGCTTCTGAGACGTGATCCTTGTTTCTGATGAAAAGCAAGATTAAAAGGCGGAAGTGAAACAAAGTGCAGTCAGCGACTATGACTTAATCTTCGTTATACTGCGCCTGAAGAAGGGAAGATACTAGATGCCATCGACCTAAACCAGGTGCGCCAACAATCAGTCATCCAGGTGTCAGCGGTATATTAAATTTCTGTTGATCTGTTCATTTCTTAGAGGACATGTTTAAGACATCGTTTCTTTATTTTTCGTAACCAAAATGCTGTTAATGTCAAATTAACTTCTACCCAAACTACTGTAAACTCGTTTAACAACTTCTTTGTGAATATTGGGATGCCGAGAAATGTTCAAATTGGGAAAATAATGGTAATCAAGAACGTGCTAGTTCTACATTTAAATTTACCGACATATCTCAAACCTTTGTTCAAGATGAATTGAAACGCCTAAAATCAAATAAGGCTATTGGACTGGATAAAGTAAGCACTAGACTTTTAAAGGATTCCATTGACATTATTCTACCTTCTCTTACTCGCCTGTTCAATATATCACTACAATCGCCTACATTTCCAGCCATGTGGAACAATGCTAAAGTCACTGCTATTTACAAATCAGGAACCAAGACTGACCCTTCAAATTACCGTCCGATTTCTGTACTTCCGGTTATCAGTAAATTATTAGAAAAAGCAGTTCATACTCAATATATACACTTATCTGAAGTCAGAGAAACAATTTGGTTTTAAAACTAAATCGTCAACATGTATTGCAGTTGGTCAATTCACTGATAAAATCCTTGAGAATATGGACAAAGGCAAACTAACGGGTGTCGTTTTCTTGGACTTGTCCAAAGCTTTCTACACGGTTAACCACGCAATTTTACTAAATAAACTATTTCTTCTTGGTGTGGGTGACTCCGAATTATCTTGGTTTACTTCTAGACAACCGTCATCAAACCACCAGTCATGGTCAATGTTTTTCGGAATCTGCAAGAATTTCTATGGGCGTCCCCCAAGGCTCCATTCTCGGCCCGCTATTGTTCTTGGTCTTTATAAATGACCTCCCAAAAAGTTTGGAACATGTTGATGTCACACTTTATGCAGATGACGCCGCCCTGAGCTATTCTTCAACAAATGTATTTGATCTACAGGAAGTCATCAATAAAGATCTTGCGAATATTTCTTCCTGGCTGAAACAAACCACCTATCATTAAATACTGGCTTTGTCATTCTTTGTTATGCTCGCCAGACCAAGTCTAAATTTATACTGATTGGTAGTCCCAGTAAATTAAGATCAACAAATTGTATTAATTTAGAAATCGAAGGAATGGAGATTGATAAAGTGGATACTTTTAAGTATTTAGGGGTAACCCTAAATAGTACTCTAACATGGGATGACCATATACATCTAACATATAGGAAGGTGCTGAAGAAACTTTGCCTCTTCCGGAGAGTTAAATCCTATCTTCCTTTTTATGCGAGGAAGTTTTTTTTAATACTTTTATATTACCGCTTTTTGATTACTGTGATATAATATGGGGAGACAGAGGAAATACTATTCTTATGCAGTCTTTGGAGACCTTACAAAACAAGGCAGCTAACGAAATCTTAGACAGACCATATAGCTCTTCAGCTACTGATGCACTTAAGTGTCTATATTGGAAACCTTTAATCACTAGAAGAAAACAACGTTGCTGTATTTTCTTACACAAACTGATTAAAGTGCCACTACGATCAAATTTTTACCTATCGATATTTTTACGTATTTATAAAGCAGAGCTGCTAAATATTACTTGGTCGAAACCGTTTTGCGATTCGACGATGGCAAGTATTATTTTTCTTACTCCGAATCTGGAGTTGTTATGTCCGCCATTAATCGTTCATGTTCTTGACCAGCGTAACGAAGTGACGTCAGATTCTTAACGCGAAGACTCCGTGGCTAATTCTTCAAGTAAATCAAGGTCGTTTTTTCAAATTCTTCGTCTGAAAGGCTGGACATTTCATCTACTTCTCGAAAAAAACAAGAAAACAAATAACCTCGACCGAAATTCAGGCGTAGCATTGAGAATCTGACGTCACAAACAATATTACCTTTTGAAATTGCGGCTCACTTGGAACACGTTTTTAGTAATGGTGGCCTAAATAATAGTGATTTCAGAGCTCAAAATACTTACTTCAAAATACCATTTTTTAGTTTTTTTTTACATCGATGATCACTTTCGACCCTGAAATACTATTCTATGCTAAAGAAAATCTAAAAGACGGGGATGAATTTTCATCGTAGTGGCACTTTAACGGAAATATTGATTATGACTTTTATATGGTTTTTAACAAGGATGTACATGAGTATAACTAGGCATAAAAATAATATAAGAAAGCCACGTGCTATCCGCAGATGGGGTCATTGGACATTGGTCTCTCATGCCTCTGATGCCTGGAACACCATTGATCTATCTATTAGATCAATAACTGATGCTAATAAATTTAAAAACGCTTTGTATAAAATGGATTTTTAGTTTAGTCTATATATATAGCACTCTTATATTGTGTCTTGGTTCTTAATTTAGTTTGTTTTAATTTTAACTGTTGTTATCTCATCTTTTATCATATTTTCTTATTTGTTCATAAATCTTGTTAGGACCCTAACGAAAAACACTGTAATTAGTGAATAGGCATCCTGTTTAAAGATTAAAGAATAATAATAATAAAAAATACAGCGGGGGTTAGGAAGACATTTAAGGCAGGGGGTTAGGGTTAGAAAACTCATTAGAAGGGGGATTAGGGTTACGGTAAGGATCTGAGTTGTTTTGGGATTAGCAGTTCTATGATGTATATCATAAACTACTTAAATTTATCCCATAGAACTGCTAATCCCAAAATAACTTAGATCCTCACCGTAACCCATTTTGGTTACGAAAAAAAAGAAACAATGTCTTAAACATGTCCTCTAAGAAATGAACAGATCAACAGAAATTTAATATACCGCTGACACCTAGATGATTGATTGTTGGCGCACCTGGTTTAGGTCGATGACATCTAGTATCTTCCCTGAAGAAGGCACATCATTACCAGAAATTAACGACAAAATGGCCGCCGTTTGAGGATTAATTTACATATGGTCGTTAGAAAATGGCATCCCATTTTACAGTAAGTTGTATAGAGCGAAAATATTAAAATCAAGATTGTTGTTATCGAGTAGCTGGTCTACCGTTTGCCGACCTCTTATATACAACAACGATTTTCAAATTATTTACTTACCACGGGTTTGATTAGATCAGTGAAATCTACGATCCACCAATTTGCAATTTCTAGAGATAATGTCGTCAGTACTTGTGCCTCTATTAATGACGGAAATTTTAAAATGCCCATTGTCCTGGTGTCATTACAAGTTTGGTGATTATTAAAATGTTAATATATATAAAACTTTACCCGAACTATCCAATATTCATATTTTAACATATATTAAGATATAGGTTCTCCATTCGACTTTCAAACAATTCACCAAACGCTTTTGAAAATACCAAACAAAATCCAACAACAACTCAATGACGCATAGCCTATTTTATTTGTTGGCTGTTTTTAATACAATTTGGCGGATCGTCCATTTAATAGATCTAATCAAACCGGAAACTAAATAATTTAAAAATCGTTGTTGCATATATTGAAATATGAAATATGAAAATCGAAATGAAAATCATATGCCAAATCGTGTATTGTTTAGGAGAAAAACACACCCATATAGCAATCCACGTTATCCTTTGTATGGTTGTTTTTTCGCGCGATTCGGGCATACTGAGGAGAACCTGCATGGTGGTCTTGTTACGTACCGTAACGGATCAACTTCGACCGTAGGCTTTATCTTATAATGAAACTGTAATTAGTTTTATAAGTAACATTAAGAATATAATGTTGTAAGAGCATTGGGACCATTGTATAATGCTCCTAATACTTCTTTATTATTATTATTATTATTATAATTATATTAAGAGGTCGGGAAATCCTAGGCAATCTACTCAATAAGCAGAATCTTCATTTTAATATTTTCGCTCTATGTAACTCATTGTAAAATGGGACGCCATTTTCTAAGGATCATAATGTAAATTAATTTCTATGTAAACCAGTGTTTATTATTACCAAGGGCTTACACACTATATAACCCAAATGTATTCTACAACGACATATCCCTACCACCATAGCCTATTATTCTATGTTAATTATGCTATTTGATATTAAGATTTCTTATCATAATTACAGCTCTGGATGACAATTCTGCACATATGTTCATCGGCTGGGAACATTTTTAGGTCCACATCACAACGAGCATTTAACGTCAACCTTAAAAAAATAAAATACGAAATAGCCCTGTAACACCAGCTATTTGTTTATTTAAATTTATATTTATACAGCTGGTGTGAGCCCCTTCATTACATGTACATTGTTATCAATAGGACCCAGTGTCAGTCAGATGTTGACCAAACCCTCAATGATAATAATTAATTGGGTGGCAAGTTCGTCTTATATGCAGGTCAGGAATATGCGGCCCACGTAAAAATGGTTCGAATCCCAGAATATAATTTGGCCCGTGTAGTAATTCCCATGATCCTTTGCTTGTACATATACCTGTACGTGCAATTTGATAATGGCGAGGATGTAACAGCAAAACAAGAAAAACAAAAGCAAAAGTAGATCCATTCGACGAAACAGAGGATTGGTATCTGCATGGTATAAACAATGAATCAATGACAATAACCGTGAGAACACCGAGAAACTATCGCGACGAATGCCACCATTGTGGGGGAAAGCATCCAGCTAGTTCCTGTAAATTTCACGAAGCCAAATGTTTTAACTGCGATAAGATAGACCATATAGCGAAGCCGGTTTGTCGAAGCGCAAAGAAAACAACAAAGCCGCCAGGATCATTACGTCACGAAACCGATATCCTAAGCGGTAAGTCGGTGAAGTCTAAAAGGGATGACTCAAAAGGACCTTAATTCACATTTTCTAGAACCACTAATCCTAACCTTAATCTCGATCCTAATCCTAACCCAAACCTTGATCCTAAACCTAACCAAAATAAAGACCAGACAAAAACAGAAAGGTCCTTTTGAGTTATCGCACTCAGCCAACTGAAGCAAGTACAGGAATCCCACAAATAAGTGTTTGCAGAAGAATTGGGTACTTTGAAAGGAACATTAAAGGCAAAAATTTATTTAAATGAAGAATCTCAACCCAAATTAGACTACAACGCGAAGAAATTATATCCCCAGTGGAATTTTCCAAGTGGGCTGCACCAGTATTGCCTGTAGGAAAGCCAGTTGAATCTCTGTGTGTATGTCGGGAGAATATACAAAGCCACAATCAACTAAGTTTCGAAACTGGATAATTATCCTATTCCCAAGACAGAGGACCTGTTTACAACCCTTAGTGGAAGCCAGAAATTTACAAAACTGGACATGTCACAAGCTTATCAACAACTGCATGTTATTGGATGACGAGTCAAATAAATATAACACTATATCAACACACACAATTACGGCCTGTACCAATATAATGGTGTATCTTCAGCCCCAACGAACAATGGAGAACTTGATTCTGAGCCGTCCCGAACAAGAATCGAACCTGTAACCTTCTGATTGCCGGTGAGACGCTCTAACCATTGAGCCACCGAGACTCAGATGGAGAGCGAAGGTTACATTGATGTCCTGGTTTGATTGATATACAGTATGTACTGCCTATATGCGGCAGTCACTATATATCGGTAATGTTTGGATGTGTTAATATATACACTGCTGGTGGATGTGGGAGAGCTACAGTAGGAGTATAGACAGACGATATACATGGACGATCGTCAAGCTCGTATCCTCAGAAAAATGATTCTGGGTCCCGAACAGGAATCGAACCTGTAACCTTCTGATTGACGGTGAGACGCTCTAACCATTGATTGATATATGTACTGCCTATACGGCAGTGTAGTCGGTGGCTCAATGGTTAGAGCATCTCACCGGCAATCAGACGGTTACAGGTTCGATTCCTGTTCGGATTCCTGTTTTTCTGAGGATACGAGCTTGACGATCGTCTGTGTATCGTCTGTCTACTCCAAGCTTTCCCACATCCACTACAGCACTAGTGTATATATTAACACATACAAACATTACCGATATATTGTGACTGCCGCATAGGCAGTACATATATCAATCCAGTACATCATTGTAACCTTCGCTCTCCATCTGAGTCTCGGTGGCTCAATGGTTAGAGCGTCTCACCGGCAATCAGAAGGTTACAGGTTCGATTCCTGTTCGGGACTCAGAATCATTTTTCTGCGGAGGATACCGAGCTTGACGATCGTCCATGTATTGTCTTCTACTCCAAGCTCTCCCACATCCACTACAGCAGTGTATATATTAGCACAATGGAGAACTTACTACAAGTTACGTCATTGTGAGAATAGAGTACTAAAGTCATTACGTCACGTTGCCATGACATCACAATTTCCGGTTCTAAACAAACTATATTGAGTAATGTGTGCATTGAAGAATGGCGTTATAACGCGTAAAAATAGGTCACTCGTTGTCGGGGTAAGTCGTTGGGTAGTCGTAATAATTCTCAAGATATAATCTTCAAGATAAATGCCGGAAGCCAAGTGGGTCGAACTGACAGAGACAGGTCAAGATGGTTAACTGCTTTGTCCCGGATTGTAATCACCATTCAGAGTCTCACACATGCAGGTTCTTTAAATTTCCTAGTAAGGAGATTCGCTTAATAAGGTATGCTAATTTGACAATACCACCGGTTAACTTGTGGAGAACGATCGAAGTAACATTTAATAAGTGTTGTCGTCGGATTGACTCTTTCTTTTATGTTTCTGTACGATGATACAGCGAAATGAATTAATGTTGTCCTCGACAAAGCTAAAAGCTAAGGCCAAAGCTAAAAGGTCAAAGCTAAAAGGTCAAAGCCAAGCGCGAAACGTACGATTTCCTTCAAACTTTTAGCTCTTGGATACAAGTCTCCCCTGTGTTTCAATTTACAATGGAGAATTTCGACACAACTAAATTAAAACTTGTCGCTATTATCGTACTTTTCGTGCTTGGTTTTTACCTTTCAGCTTTGGCCTTTTAGCTTTGTCGAGGACAACGTTAATTTATTTAGCTGTATATAGATTCAAACAAATATAAAACCGAAATTGAAATAATTGCTGTATTACACATGCTTGTATTTTCCCCTCCTGTTTTTAAATATCGTGCTAAGATTATCAATAAGTTGATTTGTATGCTGAAGGGGATCTGGCAAAATTTTAGATAAACCAATATCTCCCTCCACATGTCAATTGCTGATCATATCATTGAGACCCTGCTACCCCCATCAAGAGGAATATATCATACATATCCCCTTTTTTGCCAGTCCACCACAGAATAAATAATGGCATGTCCTAAAGGTTTCAAATTTAAAGTGATATTAATAATAATTATTGTAATATTTTGATGCAATAGTAATGTTTTATTTCTTTTCAAATATCAAGGAGACAAGACAGAGAGCCCAATGTTCATTCTCGTGTGTGTAGTTGCCACTTTAGAGATGGAACAAAATCAGGAGGTCCTGAGATATTTGAAAGGAATGCAGTTAAGCTGTTTCCAAGTCAAGGAGGGCCACCCAAAAAGAAGAAGAAATCCATGCACAAAAGAGAAAGAACTGAGTGTGCAAGACATGGTACATGCACATTTAGCTGCGCAAGAAAACATCATCAGTGAAACTGAGACATTAATAACAAAGAACAATGTTATACTTGAAGCAGAAATTGACATGTTAAGACAGAAACTAACGAAATGTCAGGAAGCATCACAAAAACAGCACTACTCTGCATCCACCTTGAAGGTAGATACTATCCGGATAGAAACTGGCTTACCTACGAAGAAAATATTTAGCATTGTTGTCAAGTATACTGAAGAGTTTAAAGACTCAATATCTTACTATTCAGGGTGAGGTGGACACAATATCATTTGAGGATCAAATATTAATAACTTTGATGAAATTACGTCAAAATTACACTAATCTCCATTTAGCTCAGCTATACTCTTGTAGTGTTGGTACCATTTCTAATATTATTATTACTTTCATTCATGTTCTTCATGATATCTTATTTGAAGGTATAATGACCTCTATTCCATCTAGGCAAAAAAATCAGTTATGTTCACCCACATCATTTTCCAAATACACCAGCTGTAGAATTGTTATTGACTGCACAGATATTGAAGTTACTGTACCTGGTCTCATGAGTCAACAGAATGCCACATATTCCAGTTATCGAGGCATGAATTCCTTCAAAGTTATAGTTGGAGTAGCACCTAATGCAGTTATAACATTTGTAAGCAAGCTGTATCCAGGTTCAATATCAGACAAAGAGATTGTGAAACAATCAAATTTGTTATGCCACATGGTAACAGGTGATTTGATCTTAGCTGATAAAGGATTCTTAATTCAGGATATTTTGCCAAATGGTGTATATGTAAATATACCACCTTTCCTACAGAATGGGAAGTTCACAGAGAGTGAGATTAAGGCCACCAAGTCCATCGCAAGGTGCCGCATCCATGTGGAGCGAGCAAATGCAAGGCTCAAAGATTTTAAAATACTTACCTTCATCCCTCCTTATTTAAGATGTTATGCAGACAAGGTTTTTCAGTTATGTGCAGCACTAGTTAATCTTCAGTTCCCATTGATAAAGGAAGGTTGTGAGGTAATGGAGTTTGAATAGAAATTTTACTAGATACATATCATATTATTAAATGTAGAAATTATATTTATATAATGAAGACAATCATATATATAAGAGACAATCATATATTCTATTTGTGTTTCAAATGTTATTTACACTTAGCTGTATTGTTGTATATATGTAACTGGTTACAGTTCACCTTCTGTGATTTTAGGGAAGATATGTGAAAAAATAAAAGTTCTTTAAAATCTCAATGTTATCTGCCCATGAATTGTCTTTTTCAATTGTTAGAATAGCAGAGTCTTTTGTGGTCCACACAATAAAGTAACAAAAACTTCCTTTGGGGTGAGGAACATTTGTCCTTGCACTTGGTGCCAGTACACATGGCCATCCTTAAGTGTAAATAAGCCATTGGAAGTCTTTTCAAGGCAAAATGACTTGTTCTGTACAGCCTCTTCTATGGTAGAGTTCCTTGCTGTAAAGGGACATTTTGCCTCAAAAACATGTTCAGTTCCAACAAGGCCATCAGGACATGCACCAAGGATCCCATTTTTTTCCAGCCAAATCCCAGTTTGCTCAACCTTTAGTCCAGTTTTATAAGTGAAAACCTTCACTGCCTCATCCTCATTGTTGACTCCCCACACAACAGCCTTGACTCTTGAGATGTCATATTCCCCTTGTAGACGCTTAATAAGAGAAGGAGTAGCTCTTTTGGCATTTAGGACACACCCAAAATTACTGGCTGTTAGACGTCCTTTTCTAACTAAGTGCCACAAGGGGTTGTCTCTCTGACCAACTGTTAGGCAGCTTACTTCCTTTATTACAGGATCTTCTACTTGTAGCTTGTCCATCATGAATGTAACCTGTGCTTCTGAATCCTGAATTAGAATAAATTCCTCTGAGAAAATAATTTCTTCAATGGTAGGTATTGGCAAAGGCTTTATTGGTGCAGGTTCTGGACTAAGTAGCCAGCAAAGTCCAGTAAATTTACCATAATTACAAAGCTGGGAGTAGAGGCGTTCCTGATCAACTTTGGTGGGTTTTCTTGTCAAGGCAGTGTATTGACTCTTCGAGGGAGGAAACATTTCTATAACTGATTGAGGTGAGGGATTGCTGGCTTTCTTTTTCTTCCACGTACACTCCACATCTGTTCTGCTCAGGTTGTATATCCCATATATAAATAAGGCAGCAGCATGGCTGCACTTATATTCTCCTCTAGGGCACTCGCATTCGGTAGATTTGAGGTCATATTTGTCATCAAGATAAATCTAAGATAGCACGAAACAATATAAAAGGAGATAAATAACTTTTGATTCAGCACGTGGTCCACCACGCATTTTGAATGAGGCGCTTGACCAGAATAAGATACACACAGGTTTTGTGAGACATAATTTAACAGTTAATGGCAAAGTATACAGAACAAAGCTTATACTTCAGTCAGGAAAGGGTTTATTGAAATAATAACAACAAAATATCTAAGCCCGTATAACTTACCGTCACTTTATATACCTTTTTCTTCATGCTTGCATGGACTTGGCCTCTCAAAATACCCTTACTATAGGTAAAGCTTTCTATATGATTCGATTTATAGTGATTTTCTCCTCTAGAAATCGATTTCTTCTCTCCAGAGAAGTAAGTAGCGAGAGACGAGATTGACAGCGACGCCATTTTGATTGCCTATCGGTTTTGTTTAGAACCAAAAATGTTGATGTTATGGCAACATGACGTCACACTTTAGTACTCTATTGATGATATTCTCGTTGGAGTTAAAGATGATATACAGATCATTTGTCAAATCTGAACACTGTATTGACACGACTTTCTACAGCTGGCGGAGAAGAAATGTTGCTTCATGGTACTGCGACTATGGGATAAATGGCAAAGGCGTTCAGACAGTTATGGATAAAGTGGAAGCAATAAAAAGCCTGAGAATGTCACCAAGCTCAGATCATTTCTGGAACTACTACCACATATTTCTACCCAAAATCGTTACAGTTCTAGCTAGAACCACTGAACAAGCTACTACAACAAGGAACAAAGTGGCAGTGAAAACAAGAGAAGAAGGTGCACTTTGAATGTGCGAAAGATCTCCTACAGTCAGCCGACCTAGCAGCTTATCTATTTTGATCATACCATATAAAAAATCCTAGCAACCGATACTTCCAACTATGCCGGGGTAGGAGCGGTCTTGTCACATAAACAATCAGATCGGATAGAGAAGCCAATGGGATATGCATCAAGGTCATTAAAATAATGCCGCTGAACGAAAATTACTCAACAATCAAAAAGGAGGCATTGGTCATAATCTTTGGAGTTAAGAAGTTTCATCAATTTCTTTATTGATACTCACTCACCATTAAGGCGGACCACAAGCCATTAGGTCTGTTAAGCGAAAAGAGAGGAGTCCCTCCTCTTGCTCCTTCACGAATTCAACGATGGGCGCTTAATTGCATTGGCAAGTGTATGAGTAAAAATACTGTACAAAACTGGAAATACAGATGCATTGAGTAGATTACCTCTGTCGACAGAGATGCCTCAGTCAATACCGTAGCCAGGTGAAACAATCTTATTGATGAAACAATCCTATTTGAGGAAACACCGGTTAACAGCAGCCAGATAAAGGAGTGGACCAAACATGATCCATTCATGTCACAGGTTTATATGCTTTAAATTAGAAGGCTGGCTCGAATAATGTAATTCCAATACATTCAAACCCTACTCCAGCAAGAAATTATAGTTGGAACGCGAGTCCAAAGGTTATATCTAAACTTCATGAATCTCACCCTGGAATGTCCCGTGTGCGAAAGCCCTTGCAAGAAGCTATATGTGTGATGGCCTACTTTAGACAAAGATATTGAGAATGAATTCAAGCACTGCAGCAAGTGTCAACTGCACCAGGCTCCAGCAGCTGCACCCTTCCACCCATGGACACGACTTCATGTACATAGACTATGTAGGCCCATTCAAAGGAGAGATGTTCATGCATGTATATATATATATATACATGTATATATGTGTGTGTGTGTGTGTTTATGTATATGTGAACGATATGAGTCGAACCATTGCCATGCACAAATACCACATATATACATCATTATGCACGCATAATCTCAATTTCATTATTTTAAATTCTATGGAAGAATGACAGTATAGGTCAGAAATATAGGGTGTCATTTAGTGAGCATGCATACAAGTTTCTCAACAAAAGCACCTGTTTGTGTATTGAATGTTTCCTCCTGGCATAACACGCAGAGTTTGAGAAAGACCTCTGTTTAAAACTCTTTTCTGATGGTTTGTTGACTTTGCATTTGATATAAATAGATCAGGAATCCAAACTTTACTAATAAGGTCTTCATCATTCACAGTTAAAGTATAGTTTGTGTCCAGTTGATCCGTAAAATTTAGGCGGGAATCTTGCCAGTTTTGTCGGATGATCATATCAACGTCGAATTTCTGTTAACAATAAATATAAATTAATTTATTTAATGGTGAATACAGTAAATACAAATTGATTTATAATACTTAAAAATTTACACAACCTAATTTATGTATGTTTTCAGCACTAAGTAACAATATTCACATATTATTCACATAATTAACATAATAATAGCTGTAGGAGGTAATCAATA
Source organism: Chrysogorgia sp. JL179-B06 (assembly GCA_035772405.1). Lineage (NCBI taxonomy): Eukaryota > Metazoa > Cnidaria > Anthozoa > Scleralcyonacea > Chrysogorgiidae > Chrysogorgia > Chrysogorgia sp. JL179-B06. The sequence continues at coordinate 7,174,085 of JAYKKM010000148.1, forward strand.
TGTAAATGTAAATATAAATCACAGAACCACTCAGAGTATACACTTTACACCTGAAGAGCAACAACAAAAAACGTTAGTGCAATAAAGTTTTTAAAAATGAGTGGTTAATCGACTTCTTATTTCATCTCCAACGTTTGCCCGCCAATACATTTTGATTATCTATTTTACTTGTGTTTCAACATGCACTTCAAATACTTTTCACTATAATATATAGATTGAACTATATATATTATGTATATAGTTATACACACCATATATATATATATATATATATATTAGTTCTAATTTTCACTTCATTTGGATTTACAAATATATGACTTTCTGATTTCGTGTATGCTTTCAAATTTATATAATGAACAAACCTGATTCGCTGGATCTATATTACTAATTGAAGATATATGAATCCCAACCTCCACATTTACTGGTCTTTCGGCTAAATTAAAAGAAGTTTTATTTTAAGTTACCCCGACAGATACAATTCCTGGCTTGGATTATTTAAGCTATATTATAATTGTTTGATCCTGTCATTTAGAAATTTCTTGTACGGCTACATGATTTACTTTATCCGATTTTATTCGATTTTAAACTGATACGATTATAGTAACTGCAATACAGGCTATTGGGGGATACCAGCATGCACTGGTAATCTTTCTCATTTTCGGCCGTTGACGATCGCGTACATGCATTATATCTATATTGGTCCAAATCTCATGATTGACATACAGGATTTAATAATTTATTCGTCTCAGCGACATCGCCGATAACTCCCTGACTTTCAGGTATGTTACGCGACATACCTGAGATTTTAGCCGCCTGTTAATGTCGTTAATTTATCCATGTTTCAAACTATACAGAGTTTGACAAGAATTCCTATAACCATTTACAGGCTCAGTCAAAGTTTCTTTCCACAAGGAAAAGTTTTTAGTGTAAAGGATCGGACGTCAAACGGTTGAAGTCACTGTACCGTTTCAAAAGAATCAACAATGTTTACAGTTTAAACGCTTGCAATACCAAACTGTACTTTGATAATTTGTTTACACACTCGACGAAAATCGTTAACGCGCGTTTAACGCTTTTGGATCTTTTTTACATATTTCTTCGTTGTTTCCGCGGACATCTTCTGTAGCTATAGACAAATTATACAAATGCTAAACTCTACGTAGCTCGAAATGAAAATTAATTCACAAATTTGATTGGACGAAGCAGTTAATAGCTCATATATTAATATATACATATATCATTGAAATTTAATAATATAGGCAGTGATGAAAATTACCAGGACACCACTCCCTTTGCGCCAGTCCCCTCCTCTCGTTTTCAGGCTATATGATTTTGAGCTAGGACTATAATTAAGTGTATCAGGTTTGGAGATCACTTGTCACATTATCAGTGACTTCAGAAACTGACAGTGCTAATGGTGAATTTACGCTTATTATTGGTGAATTAACGCTTATCTTTTGCCTATTGTTTAATAGGAATTTCGAGCTCATAATCTAATTGTTAAATTGACGTCATTGTTAGGGTGTTCGGACGTATTTCAATCAATCAATAAATCAATTTGTTAATGTCGTAAACGTTGTTTGCCCTTACATCCGTGCCAAGGGCTCATGATAAAAGCGCACGACAAAGTAACTAATACATGAAGAATAAAATAAATAAGATAATTGCTAAAAAATACAAAGATATTAACCTAAAATCAAATAATTCACTATGATATACAAAAATTATACTTATACAACAAGCCCTTACGCCACCAAAATCAAATGTCCTTAACTCATCACGAAAGTCACTCATGCATGAGGTTAGATATTTTCTTCATATAAGAAGGAACTCGTTCCATAAATGTGACAGTTTGTAATATATATATATATATATATATATATATATAAACCTGAGCAAAAACGTTGTATTGAGGTCGATTATTGTAAAAACAGAGACGTTTTTGCTCAACTTCAATAAAAGAGTTTTGGAATTAGAGAACTGTCTTAGTTATGTCAACACGTGGGTAATCTTAACGGTGTTCGGACATATTCCGTTGCTATATATATATAGACAACCGGTTGGTTCGTGAGTGAACAATAAATTCAAGGAATAACCAAGATATTTTATGTATTATATATATTTTGTCTTGTTCAACGGTCTTATAATAATCGCTATTATCATAACTCCAAACGGCTTTACTTATATGTGTGTGTATATAATATATATTGTCAAATACATATATGGGAAAAGTGACTGCCCCAACCGGGAATCGAACCCTGGTCTATATATATATATATATATATATATATATATGTATATATATATATATATATATATATATATATATATATATATATATATATATATATATATATATATATATATATATATATATATATATATATATATAATATATATATATATATATATATATATATATATATATATATATATATATATATATAAATATATATATATATATATATATATATATATATATATATATATATATATATATATATATATATATATATATATATATATATATATATATATATATATATATATATATATATATTTATGGTGAAGGAAAATTTCGAGTGTTGGAATATATACATTTTAAGACCAAACCGGGACCAGATGCGAAAAATACAACTTCAAGGGTCTCTGCAACGGCTTCCGCAGCTCAGTGGTCACGCCGGAAGGCCTTTTGAAGTTGCATTGTTCACAACTGGTCCCGGTTTGGTCTTAAAATGTATATATTCCCACACTCGAAATTTTTCTTCACCATAAATCCTTCGAACATGTAGTTTAATCGAGTGAAATGCCAAATATTACCTGACAGTATATATATATATATATAATATATATATATATATATATATATATATATATATATATATATATATATTATATATATATATAGTATATATGGTTATATATATATAGTTATTTATATAGTTATATTACATATTAAAACAGTACATACCCAGTCGTGAAGGGCGTGTTGCTTTCATCAAGGGAGACAAGTCATAGATTTTATGAATTAACGACATCTCTATGTTAGATTCTTTTGCAAATATCCTGAAACAGAGTGGGTTAATGTATGCAAGTGTTTCATCACATATCCAAACCTGCTTCATATACATGTATGCTACGTAGTATATTAAACCTAAATGTCTATAACCCTAAATTCTATATCATTTACAAACATTCTATATAATAGAGAAAATAATTGAACAGTATAATATTTCTTTGATTTGATCTTTCCATTGATACTTTATACAGGTTTATAATGAGAATGACGTCATTCCAGGAATTTAGCTGCCTTTTTCTGCTTTCCGTGCGATAAACTGATTGAGGATTTTGAGTGAAAAAATTGATAAAATCTCTAGTATTGCGTTCAAGTATAACCATCAACGTTTGAATTATGGGTCAAATTTCTCTAACAACAGAACATTGTGTCCAAAATGTCGTCTGGCTCGACGTCACAGTCATTAGCATTTCGCCAAAACAAACCTTAAAGCACATCAACGCAAATCTCAAATCATAAAACATTTTGGTGTTCAACTATTCACTTCATGTAGAATATATATCAGTAATATCGTGTTTGGGGTTATAGGCAATTTAATGATTTGAGACGTGGGTTTCTCAAATATATTTATAATTCATAAACTAATTCGTAAACAAAGGAGTCATTGACATTTTGTGATAAAAACGTACATAAAGCCGAGTATAGCCGAGTTCATTTAACACATTTATAGTATTTGGATATATGATGAAACACTATTTCCAGTGTTTGATATAGCATCTCATTTTAGGATAAAATTGAGAAGAAAATTAAGTTAATTTAGGTAAGTTCAATTCTTCAGGAGCGCGCAACTTCCCGGTACATGTGATATCATGTGTCATCCGATTTCTGATTTTAGAGATGTTGAATTGCAGAACTTCAGAATTTGTTGTTAATATTAACTGTGCGTGCGTGTATGTGTGTGTTAGTGTAATGTATACTATTTGTGAAGTCATGAGTATTTGTAATAAGTGATAAAATAAGCGATAAAGCGAAGTAGTACAGTTGATGTGATATTGTAGTAATATGTATATGATATTTGTTAATTTTTAGGGTTAGATGCCAGGACGTCTAGGGCTCTAGGTCTAGTGTTGTGTTTTCCTCGTGTGTGTAAACACGAAAACAAAGATAAATGCAAATCAGTCCACCTGTAATTGTGGTAAGCGAACATAAACAGTAAAATTCACCGCAAGTATATATTATTTGTTAAACTGGTAAAAATGAAATGTAAATTAAGAAAACACGAATATCATAGTTAAAAATACTAGTATTAAAATAACCAGTGTAAAGCAAACTTTAAAAACTTAGATTTATATATGAGAGGGATTGTTGCTTGCAGTGCACATATAGTACTATAGAATTTTTGTTGCGTTGGTCCCAATGCATGCAGCAATTATATATACATGTACAATTATATATACATGTACAATTATACTTTTGGTATTATGGAGTTTCTTTGATTTAATCTTGCATACCAACATCTGCGTAAGCTTTATCCAACAATGTTTAGTCTCAAAACGTGTTGTGCTGCGTAGACAGTGTAGAAATACAAATCAAATATCTAAAAATGTTGGTGTACTGTCGAAATAGTGTGTAAGTTGTCTAACGTTTCGAGCGAAGGCTCTTTCACTCGCTCACGAAGGGACTTCGCTCGAAACGTTTGACAACTTACACACTATTTCGGCAGTACACCAACCTCGGATATTTACTGTTTAGTCTTCCTCTCCAATTTTACAGAATAGTAATATGATTCTTTTCCCATCAGTATAAAATGCAAGGTTCAAGAAGATACAATGTAATATATAGCAATTTCTAGCATGTAGTTTTCCATCTTTAATTCTTTATAAACATGACATCGTTCGCGTAAAGATACCTTTACAAATTGTTTCGTCATAAACACGTTAAGAAACAGGACCTCTTGCAATTGTACAAATGATAATTAGAATTATAAAAATAATAGGATGATTAGAATTATAATAAAAGATAATTAGAATTATATCATTAAATAATTATATCGGAGGAACATGTTACGTGGACACATTGGCTTGCTTTTCAAAGTTAAATATTCCACTAAATAGGATATAAATAGGGAATAATATATACCACTATAACAGTATTCGCTATATGTAACAGCGTGATATTACTGAGATAATAGTTAAATCATACCGTATATTACTGCTGCAAAATGTTAACCAGTAAATTATGAATATAATTTTACGCAAATAACTTGTATTCGTTGTCATCTCTGTGAAATAAGTTAGATCCATTTCCTCTAGTGAAAAATGACGATTGCCAATAACTGCTTCATACAACCATTTATTTTCCAAATACTTTCCTCCAGGTAAAAATAATTTTAATTGTAAAGATGATGTAATAAGACGCCGATGCCCCAGTTTAATAAATAAATAATTAAACATGCGTAGCTTGAACACTCGTCAGATTTTTAGGAGTGAGAGAATTTGGAATTCAAGCTGGTATATTTTCAACTCTAGCCTTAAAATAGCTAACTGAACAAAAAATGTATTATATACGATTCCATACTCTCCCAAATAAATGTTTTTTTATCTTAATTCCTTTGGGTAGCCTGCTTGCAGATTTGACAGGCGTGCTTACCCAAGTTTTATAGAAAGCGGGTAACGTTTTACCTGGATTATTATACATTGTAGTCACTTACTGTCTTCTCATTGGCTAAGCGCATATAGTTAAAGATTGCGCCCGCAATGCGAGATTTCCTAACGAGCGGAAACTTTCCACGCAAGCAAAAACAACATGACTGCTCGATTTTCCTCGTAGAGAAATCGAAAAATTACTTACAATATATAATAAAATAATTATTGGATGAGGTTTTTGTGACATCTGGATAATCAAGGTCTCGACCTTGATCATTCCAGATATCACAAAAACCTATATAACAAAACTACAGGCCTATATATGTTCTCCTGGTGTTTTCTAAAATTATTTTATCATTAAATCTTTCCTGTCTGGCCCAGTCAAAATCGGTCGTATAAGACTGATGAAGTTGTGAATAAAAAACCCACGGTAAAACAAGGTTAAAAATTGAAACTCAACAAGCGCCAGGCGCATGAGACCCACTCACACCAAATTTGATTTGATTTCATAAAAACCTCTCCGAGTGGTGGCATTTTGAATTTTCATGATGCTACGCGTGCGTACAAGATGGCCTTTTCTAGAAAAATGAAAGTTTTTCAACCTAATCCCCTCGCCCGGCGCGAAGCGCCGGTCGAAGGCCGAAGGCCTGAGGGCGAGGGTGCTAATATCGACCGGCGTTTAGTCCCTCACACGGGATTCCTAGCTATTTCCAGAGTCACATTTAGTTTATTTGTTTAGGAAAGGGAGTCAACGGGAAGCGATTTGCCACGGGCGTAGAGGGAGGCCGAATCCGCGGTACTACAGCGGTTTAACACAAAAATGTTGAAAATATTAAATCACATCCTCTAGGAGCAGCCGTTCCTCACGTTGTACGCCATATACAAACTACCGGAATTGTTAAAGAATGGTTAGCAGTAAATTATTGGATTGTAACCAACCCCAAAACAACAAAGATCCTAACCCTAACCCCACGCCTACCGAGTTTTCTAACCCTAATACTAATTCCCTAATAATAACACTAATAGTAATACTAACCCTAATACTATTAACCCTACTAACAGAACTAACACTAACCCTAATACTAACCAACCGTAATACTAACTCTAATACTAACCCTAATCACCTAATGGCTAATAATAATTGATAACCCTAACAATAATATTAACCTCCTTTTCAAACCCTCAGAGGTTGTGATTGTGGCGAGCGTAATTTAATATTCAGCAACATTTTGGGTTAAACCGCTGTAGTACCGCGGATTCAGCCTCCCTCTACGGCCAAACCTCGTCCTCAGGGCCTTCGCGGTGCGAAAAAGTACGAAAAGTACGTATTATATATGTTTTGTCGGGTTACACGAAGATTTGTGTTCAAAAAGTTCATAAAATGCAGTGTTCAAAAGATACAGTATCATCGGCGGAAGATGACAAGTTCGTAAATGGCGTCAAAAGGTAAACCATCGGAATATATCGTCGGAATATCTAATATATTTATGAGAGTTTGTGAATCCAATCCGAGGTTTTTAAAGCTGTTTCCAGGAGGGCAAAAATGTATTCATAAATAAGTTAGCTACGCACATCAACAACATGAGAAAGCCAGCCAAATGTCAAAAGCAAGCGTGAAAAACAACTGTACAATCCACTGAAAGTAAACGGTACATTACAACCAACTTTGTTGAGTTAAACATTGACTAAGAGAACAGGGAGCTTGGATTTACAAGTAAAACACCAATCAGGTAATTTTGCCATGAATTTAGGAAAAATGCTCTCCTCATTAGCCAATTATATTCAAGTAATGTTGCCCTCTATATGATTAGCCTATTTACTGTACAGTGCTGGTAGTTTAGGGTGCAAAAACATGCAGACTATACTGTAGCTGTATTTTTAATACAACATGGGCCTGTACTACAATTTTGTAGAACAAGCAATTACTGTATACTGGTCAGTGGTAATATGTGCACTGCTGTAGTGAGTAAGGGAGAGCTCAGAGTAGACAGATAATACATGGATGAGTGTCAAGCTCATATCCTCAGAAAAATGATTCTGAGTCACAATGATGTAAACAGTATACTCTCTATTGATATATGTCCTATGCGGGTTGAATTTACTGCAGCTAACTGCTGCACATTAAAATTCCTGATGTATAGTAACTGCCGCATAGACACTTATATAATTTGAACCAGTAGATCATTGTTACCTCTCTCCATCTGAGTCTTGATGGCTCAAATGGTTAGGGTCACCAGTAATCAGAAGGGAATAAGTTTTCTGAGGATATGAGCTTGACGATCGTCTACCGGCTGTATGTATTGTATACTGGTCTGTATTCCATAAACAATCTGTGTTAATTACTCCATCCATTATGAAACACGTTAGGCCTACAGTAGCTGGCCTAGTGGGCCATAACTTATTGTGTCTGATAATAGGCTTGGACAACACTGGTCCCAGATTTGCAATGTAAAATACATGTACAGCTTACCGGTATAGGATTATGTTGACATTGGGATGTTCACACTGATCACTATGTCAGCAAAAATTGTTAGTGAATCGGATTGAACAAGTACTGTGTCAGCTAGATCATTGTCAACAAGTAGGCTATAGGCATGTTGTCCTGAATATATAGGTTTTATGCCATGCTTTGTTGCACATACATATGGCTTTTGCATTAATGACCATCAAAATATGATATATGCTTTAGGCATTATTATTATTATTATTAATAATAATCATAATAATACAACAATATTTATACCGGATAGCCCCTTCAATGCTAACACTGGTATCAATGGCAGTCTTATTTCCTAACAAACTAAAGTTATTGCAAATATAAAAACATAATTCATATATGTTCAGTACAATGTTACAAAAACTAATTTAGTCATTATTTATTTTTAGTCAAAAATTAATTAAGTCAATTAAGGCAATTGATAAGGTGTAAAAACATCATTGAGATGAAATTAGTTCTTTAGATATGATATGAAAATGCCTTCACAGAATTTCTTAACTAGCATTACACAATGTAACTTTCTTCTAATTACAAGAGGTACCAATCCTAGGGTTTCTATTAACCAATCAGTTTCAAGTCCCGAGTTAGGAAAGATCAGTTTCCCTGCTCTGCGTTGAGACCTCTCGAGAGAAATCAATATTAAGTTATCCACATCCCTGCCAGCTCAACATCGCAGTAGTACAATGTGGGTAGAATTATCAAATTGCTGTATATAATCTATCCACACCAACAATCATGGAAAAACCCTAATATGTGTCTTAGTAAACCCAATTTGAATGGGCCCTATATATTTGCACTATGTATGCACCCGGCCTATGATAAAGATGCACTTTCTTCCTTCAACAGCCAATGGTGTCTGTTTATACTGACTATTACCATTAATGTTTTTAGTTATTTATTTTTATGTCATATAAATTCAGACAATAGAAAGCTTGCAGAGATATTGTCCACTGAAAGTCTATTCAGTTTTGCAAATGAATGGGCTATTATCTAATTCAAGTACAACTAAAAGTTAGTAAGAACTAAAAGAAGTACAGTACTGCGCTATACAAGTTTCAAACAGTAAGCGAGCGAGGGGTTGTTGCGTATACGTATTTCTAGTTTATGATATAATTTATGATATAATTTATGATATAATTTATGATTCTAATTTATATTGACATAATGTGTCTTAGTAAAAGTCGGTTCAGTATTGGGCTTTCAGAAAATGTTTAACTTTCGCAACAGTTATCGTTATTTCCAGAGATATCAATAAAACAAGGAGGTGATTCAATTTTTGATGTTTTTCAGCCCGACAGGAAATAATTAATACTATTATTTAATAATCACTTATATGGCTTGCCTCGCGAGCGGTCTTAACACAGTTTTTACCGGTAAAGACCTGTCATTACGAAACTGCTGAAAAAATTGAAATAGAAAAGGAAATAAAAACCTTATTAATCTCGTTTGGTCGGTCTTTACGTTAAAATTATCATGCCCTTGGTCTTTTCGCCGACAGACCTTGCTCCTTCGTCGCTCGCGGCCGTTTGTACTGAAAGACCGCGGGTACAGGATAATTTTGACCGACCAAACGAGGTTAATACGGTTTTTGTATATATATACGCGAAGCGCAGATATAAATATAATGCTATCGTGTTGTTTGTTTGTTAGCTTCGGTTTGTTGACCGAAGCTAAAACGACAGCGTACGATTTCCAGCCGAGGTTTAGCAACGTCAATATTCGTTGGGGAGACAAACGGCACAAACATGCTACATATAAGCAGGTTTTTACGAAGGGTATACACGTTTAGGTATATAAGAGGCACGAATGTTATGTATTTAGGCTCGGTCATACCAAACTATTTTGCCCAATTTGTCAGATTTGCTAGTTTGGTGCGCCTTCCGTGTGATCGGTCAGCGTAAATTCAATATAACCAATCATCTTCCAATTATCAACCAATATCAATTACAGTATCCCGCATGGCGGCCGCAAAGCGCGCAAGGCCAGAGCTGGACATTTTGCCTTGTTAAACAAAGGAGAAGGTCAGATTGATTTACTGTTGTCAGAAGCTATTTATTTCTCACGTGCCTTTGTTATAATATAGAAGAAAAACTAAATAATAGAATAGAACACAAGAGAGTAGGTCGTTGATTGCATATACTAGTTGAATCATACACAGGCAACAACAGTTCATTGAAATCTAGACAGCTAGACATAATTTATTTGAAAATTGAAACTGTGCTTTAAAATATACGCCGTCACGATTCGCGCTATTTCCTATTCGCTATTTTACGATTCGTGACTTTCCCGTACCACCAAACGCATCATTTATACTAATAGCTATAGATATGAAATACGCAATGAAGCTAACGCAATGCTTGTAAATAAACATTAGCAGAAGTGATACTGTTCCCCAATCTCTAATGTATTCATTTTGAGCAAGAGTTCTTTTTAAAAATGTGCAGGATCTGCCACCACGAACTAAATTTGAAATAAATAACGCAGAAATCGCGTGAGATTTAAGTGGCGTTTGATCTAACTAGATTTGTTCAGTTATTACAAACACAAATCAGTCACTCTATTACTCTAACACAGTAAAATATAGTTATCTTAGAGGTTTGTGACCCAGATGAAGATGACGTCAATCTCGGCCTTGGCGTTTAACGACGTTAGTTCAGATCCAAAGTGACATGGACTTTTTTCAGTCAAATATAACAAAACTTATATCATTATATTCGGGAAATATCGAACTGCTCAATGCCGAGTGAGCAAAATCGATTGCGCGCATGAGTAGAACGCTACGCTGCTGACAACAAGACCGTCTGTTTATTCACATATGTAAACACTATGAAAAACCGGCTAGGTTCAATATTTTCGTTTGCATTTTGACATGGCGAAATTTCGAGGTATAAGAACAATAAATACATAACCATTTTGCTAAAACCTTGTAATTTTAGGATCCGTGTGAGTAAACTTCATTTATTTCAATCCTTAGAAGAAATAACCGAAAACATTCCGATTTTAGCCCATATTTTGATACTTTTGCGATCAAATATCCGGAAGTGGGCGGGCTTCGGATTTTCATATACTATTTCTGACAAATAGTTTGACATGTAATTCCAAATTTGTTTTCAGAATTTGAAACGGTTAAATATTGGCCTAACGTTAAAATTCTACGACCAAACGGCCTTTTGCAATTTGTGATCTGCAAATATACACGCTGTGAGAGGTCTGGGGACCGCCATGGGGAAAATCCCGCAGCGGGGGTGGGGGGGGGACAAGCGGGCGAGGTGTTATTGCTTGGTGGTAAACTGCCAATATTTTTAGTGACGAAATACTGACGTTTCGAGCGGAACCCTTCATCAGAAGAATGTTATCTATCTTTGCGTTCATCAAATAAAAATAGGTACGCAATGCGTACATGCGTCTACGTTTGGGATCAGTGCTCTCACGTTTAAGGAAATTTCCTTAAAACAAGGAATTCTGTGCATTTTAAGGAACAATATTAGAAATTCCATGTTTTGAGGTATTTTTTAAGGAATTTTCATACACGTTTCCGGTCAACTGCCCGGAATTATTTATGTGTACCGGTCAAAAGCGGTACACATAATAAAGAAGAATACTACTTCATGTTACGTCCTTATAATGATTTAAGTAATAGTTCTAAACAAGAGTAAGCGTTCTTCCTCTGATTTGTAAATATGGATAAGCAGGTTGAATATACGAGGCGAAGCCGAGTTTTTTCAACCGGTTTGTCCGTATTTATTGTAAGGTTAATTCCATTTCAGTCCAGGTAACTGGCTCAATTTAAGTAAGCGCAGACTATATCATAGATGTCTTTCGTTTTTAAGTGTAAAAACGATTTATTACCATCCCATCTTAGATTACCTGTAGTTACGTTACATGGTGTGCACCGTTATAATACCAGAAATGCACAGGATTTAAATTTGCCTGCTGTCAGAACTAACTGGGGCAAGCAAGGGTTATGTTACCACGCTGTTTAGGACTGGAACGCTCTACCATTTGATGTAAAAATAGCACTACCATCGCTACTTTCAAGTCTAATTATTTTAACATCTCAACCCTGTAATCTGACGGCAACCCTATTGAATTATATTGTATATGTTTTGTTAATTTATATTTATAATTATGTTTTAGGACCCCTTTGAAAACCATTGTAATAATGAATAGGGCTTCCTAATAAAAGTTTAGTTATCATTTAGACATCAGTGGATGAACAATTACGAGTGTTAGTACTTGCTTCTCAAACGAATCCATATTTCGTGAGAAAGTTAAATTAAGTTAGCGAAATTTGGCCGTAATCTCCTCTTATTTCTAAATACTCATTAAATATTGATTTCTTTTGAATTTTCAGCATGAATTATTAATGAGTTTGAGAAATAATCTTTCTCAAACTCATTAATAATTCATGAATTATCGTAGCCAATCCATGAACGTATACCACATCACAAGCATGAGTTTTGATACCCAATGAAAACCTGTAGGAAAATCCCTAGTGAACTGGATCACATTTCTTAATCTACACATTAAAATAAAATCGCTATGTGAGCAAATCGCTATAGAAATACTCGTTTGAGAAGCTAGATCAAACACTCGTTTTTCGTGTTTCATCAGGGGACTCCAAACACTCGAAAACAATAAAAACCTCGGGCTACGCCCTCGGTTTTCATTTGTTTTCTCGTGTTTGGAACCCCTGATGAAACACTCAAACTCGTGTTTGATCTATTACTTCAAGTGGTCATAAGGGGCCCAAGAGGTACTATACATGACCAAATGGGACAAACTAGAAATCTAAGGAATTGTTTGGAAAATGGACACGCTAAGGATTCTTTAATTTGGTTGTGAGAGGGGCGTATTAAATTACCATCGTGGCACAGATCTGGAGGCAATATTGGTATTTATATTTCTTGGAAGTGATTGCTATAATAATTTCAGGTGAAGGAAAATCATTGCATTACACATGACTTGCTCGACTGGTGCAGAACAAACATACTTCTTGCATGTGGTGAAACTATACACCCATAACTGGTATAGCCCATTGGCCCCATTGCTTATCTGATGCATTGACTGCATGGCATTGTAGTTTTTTAGCACTTGGTTTTGGATTATTAGACTACAAGAAATACAGGAACATGTTTTATTGAACAATGTCAATCACAAACTTTAATATTATTTTGCTGTATGGCAGAGTGCAGTTATTATACCTACTAAACAGTTCTAATTCATTAGTGCTAAATAGTATACTATTCACCATCACTCAGATTTATGCTCAGTGAAACTAAGATATGGGTAAAAATAGTGATCCAGCGCCCTAAGCCAAGCTGGAACAGCTTGGAACAGCTTGGTTGGGTCGTTTTCCAACTGAGCAAACTGAGCAAACATTGGGTTGTTCTTTCCATATTTATAGTCGCCTAGTTACGCAATGCCCAGCGTGTGCTCAACCAGGCATCTAACCTATTATTCATTTTGCATCTCATTATAAGTATTGTGAATAGCAGAAAATAAATAATCATGAAAAGAAAGGATTTTGCACTAGATAGTGATATTTAGTATTTACTGTTGCACAGGTATATTAGTGTCTACACCGTACTTTATTATGTCTACACTGAAGGATTCCAATGCAGTTGAGAAAACATTGGAACCTGGTCTATGGAATAAATAAATAGACTAAATATAAATTATTCACCCCAGTTTTCACTACCACAAAAACATCAACAATATCAACTAAAAATTATCTGTGTCCAAGTGGAGCACTTTTTAACATATGACATTGCCATGCTAGAAAACAATAACAACAACTGATGCACGTATATATTGTGGGGCAAATTTATTTGAACTGTGGCAATATTTTTGATCTCGTACAATTTTTTTAAACCAGTTTAATTTTCCAAACCAGTTTTTTAAACCAGTTCAATGATAAATATACTTATATAGCAATTAGATTTATCAAACCAGTTCAAATTTTCCAAACAGGAACGTACTTCTTGGGTTAAATCTCAATTTTAATTTTAAAGTTTGAAATTGTCTATGGTTAGTATTGAAGTTAGCATTAGGGTTCAAATTGTTGGAAAGGGGTGTTTTTGGTGAAACGTTTTGCTTTATTTCGCACAATCTCACTAATTGGCAACACGGCTTTTTCCCTGGACGTTCTAGTGTTACACAACTTACTCAAGTTGTTCACTTACTCGCTCAAGCATTGGATAACAAACAACAAGTTGACCTAGTATATCTTGACTTCTCTAAGGCCTTTGATCGTGTGCCCCATTCTAAACTTCTTTATAAGCTCAACGTTATGGGTATTCGGGACCCATTGCTTTCTTGGTTCCGTAGCTACCTTTCTCAGAGGCGCCACCGTGTTGTTCTTGCTGGATTTTCTTCGGAATGGCTGCCTGTAACATCTGGTGTTCCTCAAGGTTCGGTCCTCGGACCGCTTCTGTTCCTTATATACATCAACGATATGGCTGATGCAATCACTCAGGGATCGCACTTACCCTTATTCGCTGATGACTCGAAGTGTTTTCAAGTTATTTTCAGCAATACTGACTAAGATAAACTCCAGGAAGATCTTAATGCTCTGTACAATTGGTCTATCACCTGGGGCATGGAGTTTAATGTCGATAAGTGTAAGGTGCTGAGAGTTGTTAGAACTCGTACAATTTATGATCGTCAGTACTATTTGGGTTCTAAACAGCTGTCTGTTGTTCAGAGTGAGAAAGATCTTGGAGTGTGGCTTACTATGTAGTTGCTAAGGCCCAAAGGATGCTTGGTCTATTGTATCGGACTTCGAGAGACATTGATGATCACACCGTTAAGCGTTTATTATATTTCACCTGGGTGAGGTCAACACTTGAATATGCTAGTCCAGTATGGTCTCCATACAAGAAACGTAACATGAACAAAATTGAGCAGGTGCAGCGCCGCGCCTCTCGGCTTATTTTAGGTCGTGAAGTAGATTACAAGAACAGGCTTGAACAACTTCAGCTTCTTCTGTACATGCGTAGGGAAATCACAGATCTTGTCTTCCTTTTTAAAATGATTCATGGCTTAGTAGACATGCCACGTGGTTTAATTTCTTGGAGAAGTACGGGTCGTTGTCTGCGTAATATTGATGACTTGACTCTTATAGTACCTTATGCCCGTACAGATGTCTTTAAGTGTTCTTATTTCGTTCGTGTCACTAGGCTCTGGAACTCTCTCCCATACTCTATACGTGGCAGTAACACCTTGTCGTTTTTTAAGAGGCTACTTTCTCAGCATTATTTCAAACTTTTTCCTGTTGCTTTTAATCCATAGTTTTTGCTGTTTTCGTATATAATTTCGTTATGTCTTACTCTTTGATTTCATATTAATGTTATATGTTATTTGTATTTGTAAAGGGTGACCAATCCTGAGGGAATCTTGAATTCTGTTTTTGGTTTACCCTAATACATTCAATTTTTAGTTGTAATACTGTAATTGATTTGTATTATAAATTCTAATAAATAAATAAATAAATATTTGGATTAGTTTTAGCATTCAATGTTATTTTTCCTTGAATGTACGTGAATATACCCATGCAATCATACAGTATGTAGTAACAATCCTATACATCTTACATTTGCAATTTTTGACATATATTGTCCAGAATGACTGTGTTAAAATCTTTTAAATGTACAGTATATTTTCAACAGAGCTTTTACAATATATTATCAACAGAGCTTTTATAATAATAATAATAATAATAACAATAAACTTTATTAATACCTCCCAAAAGGGCTTTTCAGATATTAATTACAATAAATTTAAAATCTATAGTATCTAAAGTATACAATATATAATAAGGGCTTAAAAACCCTATAAAATTCATCAAACAAGATATTCTTGAAAGCAGTTTTGAAAGCGTTTAAATTATCTAAGCCTTTCAGATAATCTGGTAGATCGTTCCACAGTTTCACAGCTCTGAATAAAAAAGACCGCTGACCAGTGGCAGTTCTGTAGAATGGAATTGCTAACATGTTACTGTACCTTGTGGCACGATCATGAATTTCGGATCTTAATGTAAATCTGCTAGACAGGTACTGGGGAGCACAACCCTTTAGGCGCTTAAACGCTAGGACGATATCTCTATAACGCAGCATATAGTTCACTGGTAATCAGCGAAGCTGCTGCAGTAATGGTGTGACATGATCATATTTTCTTGTCCCGGTGACGATGCGCGCTGCGAAGTTCTGTATACTCTGAAGCTTCGTGACGTTTCTCTTAGATGTATTCGCCCAAACAGATAAACAGTAATACAGTTTAGTAAATACAAGAGCATTTATAGCCGTTAGCAACGTTTGCTTGTCAAGAATGTGCTTCACACGATTTATCTGACATAACCTTGCCATACACTTTGAAACCACATCTGGTATGTGCTCATTATAATTCAAACTTGCATCAATTGTGACTCCCAAGTCTTTTGCGGATGGTAACGGAACTAATTTCTTTCCAAGGAAGGTAACGTTGAAATCCTGTGGCATCCGCTTATAAGCATCTGTGGTGTACCCAACAACAGCAGTTTCGTTTTGTCCTGGTTGATAAGCAGGCTGTTAGAGCAACACCACTTTGCGATCCTTTTGAGGTCTTCTGTCAACTGAGTGACTTGGCTTTCAGCAACAGACCTGAGCTCTGCAGCGACATCAGTGTCCTTTACTACAAACGATAAGTACAACTTGGAGTCATCGACATATAACTCAAGGGAACACACCTAGGAAACACATGGTAAATCATTTACATATATATTAAACAAAGCCGGCCCGAGGATTGAGCCCTGAGGTACGCCGTGTGTTATCTTACGCGATTCTGACAGCTCGCAACCGATCTTAATAGATTGCATTAAGAAAAGTAAAATACATTATTGCACAATTAACTGCATAGCTTTCCATCTTCATCAAATGTTTAAATATGTTTCTGGATACCTTCAACATCAATTACGATTTTCCACATGGGTCTGGCATGCCATTTATCTCTTGAATGAACTTATCTCTGCATTACAGTCAACAAACATGTTGATATGTTGATAATTCAATTCAGAGTGGGAAAATATTTAATTTTAGGGCACTCGTCAGTAATGAAAAATAGTTAATTGTCTGTTATCATAAATATGTCACCAGCAAAGGTTTTACTACATCCCGGCGTTCTTTGTCAGCGCCCGCAAGCAATCGTCTTCTGTTAGATCTTTTTAGTATCCGTGAGAGGTGGGACGAAATGAGAGATTGTACTGCTATCAAACGATCTGACAAGCCTGTATGATAAAATGCATCATAGAACTGCTTACCCCAAAACAACTAACCCTAAACCCCACCTAATAGGTTTTCTAACCCCCCACCTAATGGTTTTCTAATACTAACCTTATACTAATAAAAGTATAGTCCAGAAGACAATTGCATGTGGGTGCTGACAAAGAATGCCCGCGGGATGTAGTAAAACCCCACCAGCAAAGGAGTCACAATATTGTAAATAATAAACTCTATCATCAATTGAAATAAATTCTGGCACGTCAGTTAGCCAAAAATATTTTTTAATGGCATTACCTATGCAATTATAAATTAGGCATTTCCAGCACATAATATTGTATTTAAAAATTGTGAATCCCAAGTTGTAATATCTTTTACTTGAGTATGTATTATTGCAGTCTACATAACTACACAGTGTTTACCAGCATTTTTTACAAACTGTCTTGAATTGCCTTGACTAAAATCTGCACAATTTGTATCACTTGGATAAATTATATCATTATCAAATACAGTAGGTCCTGGATTTTCCTCAACATCATTTGCCATTCTTAACAATAGTGCAACATACACGATAATAATAATATCAATATTGGCATTGTATTTCAAATAATACCTTCGAGATGAGAGTTAATATCCTCTTTGGTTTTTGCAATGCTATTGTGGGCACCAGTTCGCCGGCTCTGTATATTTGCTCAATCGTTACTCCCATTTCAAACCATTCGTGTTTATACAGCAGCTGTGTAGTTGTATAGATTGCCTCAACGGACGAGTTATAGTTTTCCTCAACGGGCGAGTTGTAGTTTCCTCAACGGGCGAGTTATTTTGCCTCAATGGGCGAACGAACACAATGTGTCATTTGGCTCCGTTTAATTTGTGTTGTGTGTGATACCACACAATAAGTATTTGATCGAACTCTTAATCAGCGCGAACACAATGGCTCCTGTGAGAAATAAACTGTCACAAGACTCACAAATCTTTCCTGTAAGACTCCTAAAACAGAAAATAATATGAATCAGATAAAAGATACTATCGCAAGGAAAGTGCTGCCTAATAGTATTAAATACTCCCACAAAAATCGTAAATGTTGACACGAGAACTGATCGACAAATTTCATGTCGATAATAACATGACGTCAACACTCATAACTTGCCGCCTTACCTTGATAAAATTTCGAAAATCAAAGCAAACAGTGGCCAAAGAACATCAATCAGAATAAAGCTCCAGGTCCCTTTGACCCACCCCTGAAAATTATCAAATCTGTCGCAGATCTTTTGGGACCAGTAATGTGTAATATCATAAATCACTCATTTTCAACGAAAGAATTCCCAAACCTTTGGAAAGTATATGATATCTGCCCCATCCCGAAAATTGTCCCATTGCCATCTGAGGAAGCTTTACGACCAATTGCCCTCACAAGTATTTTCTCCAAAATCCAATAGTCGTTTACAGTTGAATGGATGATGGAGGACATTTCTTCTAACATATCCCCAGCACAATATGGTGGTCTTCCGCGGGTTCATCTACAACCCTAGCTTTATTAAACTTATTACACAACTGGTATCAAGCTCTAGAGAAACCGAAGACCGTAATTAGGGTACTATTCTTGCATTTTAGCAAAGCATTTGACTTGATTAATCACAATAAATTACTCGAGGACATGACAACAATGGGTGTAAGAGACGCACTCATACCGTGGATTGCCTCATATTTAAAGGGAAGAAAGCAGAGAACTAAATTAGGAAATGTGACATCAAATCTATAGAAGATGTTAATGGAGGCATACCCCAAGGCAGTAAAATTCGCATTCGTTATTAAAATAAACAGCTTAGAACAAGCATGTTTGGAAAACGACAGTATATGGTAGTCATCTATATAGACGACACCACCTTATCAGAAATCGTGAACGTGTCACGTCATATTTCAGGCCAACAGATTGGCAACATGCAGGAACAGTTAAACTCGGTGACTGAATTGTTGAAAGACCAAGATATGATTTTAAACGGTAAGAAGTGCAAAGAAATTATTATAGACTTCAGAAACACGAAAACCGAAATTCCTCAATTACAAGCGGGACAGTATCAGCTCCTACAAATTACTGGGTGTGTGGATCGATATTAATCTGAAATGGGAGACTAACACTTGGGCATTGCATTGATTAAAAAGAGCCGAAAAAGATTGTATTTTCTGAAACTTTTAAAGAATTACGGAACCCCCACAAAGGACCTGTTGGCGTTTTATAACTCAATAATCAGACCGGTTTTAGAATATGGTAATGTTTTATGGTCTGGGGGTCTAACAGCTAAACAACGATGCAACATCGAAATAATTCAAAAACGAGCATTCCGTATAATTTATCCAGGATAAGATTACGAACATGTATTGAAAGAGAACAAGTTGACAACATTAGAAGAACGAAGAAAAGACCACTGTTTAAAGTTAATATATGAGATATAGCCGAAGAAGATCACAAGCTTAATCATTTGCTTCCTCAAAAAATATCTGAGGTAACGGAAAGAAACACTAGAGCGAACAAAAACTGTTTTTATAACTTTTTTAGTAGAACTAATAGATTTAGAAATAGTCCACTTTTACATGCTATTAACATTTTTAATACTATAAAGAACGATTATTTTATTATATAATATAGTTGTAAACTATATAGTAATTTAACTTGTGTTATTTTATGTAGTTATTTCCAAACCTTTGGAAAGTATATGATATCTGCCCCATCCCGAAAATTGTCCCATTGCCATCTGAGGAAGCTTTACGACCAATTGCCCTCACAAGTATTTTCTCCAAAATCCAATAGTCGTTTACAGTTGAATGGATGATGGAGGACATTTCTTCTAACATATCCCCAGCACAATATGGTGGTCTTCCGCGGGTTCATCTACAACCCTAGCTTTATTAAACTTATTACACAACTGGTATCAAGCTCTAGAGAAACCGAAGACCGTAATTAGGGTACTATTCTTGCATTTTAGCAAAGCATTTGACTTGATTAATCACAATAAATTACTCGAGGACATGACAACAATGGGTGTAAGAGACGCACTCATACCGTGGATTGCCTCATATTTAAAGGGAAGAAAGCAGAGAACTAAATTAGGAAATGTGACATCAAATCTATAGAAGATGTTAATGGAGGCATACCCCAAGGCAGTAAAATTCGCATTCGTTATTAAAATAAACAGCTTAGAACAAGCATGTTTGGAAAACGACAGTATATGGTAGTCATCTATATAGACGACACCACCTTATCAGAAATCGTGAACGTGTCACGTCATATTTCAGGCCAACAGATTGGCAACATGCAGGAACAGTTAAACTCGGTGACTGAATTGTTGAAAGACCAAGATATGATTTTAAACGGTAAGAAGTGCAAAGAAATTATTATAGACTTCAGAAACACGAAAACCGAAATTCCTCAATTACAAGCGGGACAGTATCAGCTCCTACAAATTACTGGGTGTGTGGATCGATATTAATCTGAAATGGGAGACTAACACTTGGGCATTGCATTGATTAAAAAGAGCCGAAAAAGATTGTATTTTCTGAAACTTTTAAAGAATTACGGAACCCCCACAAAGGACCTGTTGGCGTTTTATAACTCAATAATCAGACCGGTTTTAGAATATGGTAATGTTTTATGGTCTGGGGGTCTAACAGCTAAACAACGATGCAACATCGAAATAATTCAAAAACGAGCATTCCGTATAATTTATCCAGGATAAGATTACGAACATGTATTGAAAGAGAACAAGTTGACAACATTAGAAGAACGAAGAAAAGACCACTGTTTAAAGTTAATATATGAGATATAGCCGAAGAAGATCACAAGCTTAATCATTTGCTTCCTCAAAAAATATCTGAGGTAACGGAAAGAAACACTAGAGCGAACAAAAACTGTTTTTATAACTTTTTTAGTAGAACTAATAGATTTAGAAATAGTCCACTTTTACATGCTATTAACATTTTTAATACTATAAAGAACGATTATTTTATTATATAATATAGTTGTAAACTATATAGTAATTTAACTTGTGTTATTTTATGTAGTTATTTCCAAACCTTTGGAAAGTATATGATATCTGCCCCATCCCGAAAATTGTCCCATTGCCATCTGAGGAAGCTTTACGACCAATTGCCCTCACAAGTATTTTCTCCAAAATCCAATAGTCGTTTACAGTTGAATGGATGATGGAGGACATTTCTTCTAACATATCCCCAGCACAATATGGTGGTCTTCCGCGGGTTCATCTACAACCCTAGCTTTATTAAACTTATTACACAACTGGTATCAAGCTCTAGAGAAACCGAAGACCGTAATTAGGGTACTATTCTTGCATTTTAGCAAAGCATTTGACTTGATTAATCACAATAAATTACTCGAGGACATGACAACAATGGGTGTAAGAGACGCACTCATACCGTGGATTGCCTCATATTTAAAGGGAAGAAAGCAGAGAACTAAATTAGGAAATGTGACATCAAATCTATAGAAGATGTTAATGGAGGCATACCCCAAGGCAGTAAAATTCGCATTCGTTATTAAAATAAACAGCTTAGAACAAGCATGTTTGGAAAACGACAGTATATGGTAGTCATCTATATAGACGACACCACCTTATCAGAAATCGTGAACGTGTCACGTCATATTTCAGGCCAACAGATTGGCAACATGCAGGAACAGTTAAACTCGGTGACTGAATTGTTGAAAGACCAAGATATGATTTTAAACGGTAAGAAGTGCAAAGAAATTATTATAGACTTCAGAAACACGAAAACCGAAATTCCTCAATTACAAGCGGGACAGTATCAGCTCCTACAAATTACTGGGTGTGTGGATCGATATTAATCTGAAATGGGAGACTAACACTTGGGCATTGCATTGATTAAAAAGAGCCGAAAAAGATTGTATTTTCTGAAACTTTTAAAGAATTACGGAACCCCCACAAAGGACCTGTTGGCGTTTTATAACTCAATAATCAGACCGGTTTTAGAATATGGTAATGTTTTATGGTCTGGGGGTCTAACAGCTAAACAACGATGCAACATCGAAATAATTCAAAAACGAGCATTCCGTATAATTTATCCAGGATAAGATTACGAACATGTATTGAAAGAGAACAAGTTGACAACATTAGAAGAACGAAGAAAAGACCACTGTTTAAAGTTAATATATGAGATATAGCCGAAGAAGATCACAAGCTTAATCATTTGCTTCCTCAAAAAATATCTGAGGTAACGGAAAGAAACACTAGAGCGAACAAAAACTGTTTTTATAACTTTTTTAGTAGAACTAATAGATTTAGAAATAGTCCACTTTTACATGCTATTAACATTTTTAATACTATAAAGAACGATTATTTTATTATATAATATAGTTGTAAACTATATAGTAATTTAACTTGTGTTATTTTATGTAGTTATAAATCCAGTAATAATAATAATAATCAAGCCGCCAAACAGGAGACAGAAAATGAGAAGTCAGATTGTCAGGATGGCGTTCGCTAGGTCATGTGATCCAAGTTGTTACGTCACAAATACGAGTGTCCAAACACAGCCATTTAGCCACATAGCCATAATATAGTAAGCAACATAGACGCAAAAACACTAAAGTGTGAAAAAAACACTAAAGTGTTAATTTCTCCTACAACACCAAACCTCTCGATTTTAAAGGATTTCGTTCGAGAATGAAAAAATAACACACATTTCTCCAATAAGTCATCATCATGACGAACCGCACTAGGTGCGAAAGGATTAGGGCTCAGGTGTTTGTAACCATAGAAATCGTAATGTGCGTTGACAGACGTAGCGGTGTTCCAGAGCTCGACTGTCTAATATTAAACTAAATTAACTAACACAGGATTTACATTAGGCAAATACTGTGATCACTTGGTCAAGAGAGAGCTCTACACGGCAGCCAACGCTGTGGAGCAATAATATTTGATTAAGAAGAATAAAAATACAGTTTAGGCCAAAATAAAAAAAATACCTTGGTTTCCGGTTTCCCGACCCTACCTAGTTTTTGGCCAGTAAAATACCGACCCTAATCTTTTTATTGAAATTTTGAGAAGCCTGGGCACGAGTTGCAGCTTGATTTGCATCCTGGGATAGCAAACATGGCTGCCGATCCTGGCAGCATCCTCAATATCTGCATGGTTTGGTAAAACCTATTGTTCGTCCATGCAATGTTTGGAAAAAAAAGTAAAAAAAGAAAGAAAGAAAAACCGACCTACCCTACCTAATTTTTTTCAGTATGAAATAGGAAACCCAGGTATTTATTTTTTTGGCCTTAGTAAAAAATTCGGTTGCTCGAGGACTAATGGGATCACTTTCCTCTTAGATTTTACTTTAGGTTTAAGTAGGACCGACCTTTGAATTCTAGAGGCCTTAAGAAAATGCTCATCAACAAGTTTGGAGCTATGCCTATAACCTTGAGATTTCAAATATTGTTTGCACTCATGACACCTACGCTCCTAGTCTTCGCTAGATGAAAAAGTTCTATGGATTCTTAAAGCTACACTATAAGGGATAGCATTCTTACATTGTCTAGGGTTACAGCTGTCAAATGGTAGATATAGATGACTGTCAGTGGGTTTATCATAGATATCCGTAGAAATAAGCCCTTCCTTCAGATGTATATAATGTCAAGAACATTCAGACTCAACTCCGAATACACTAATGTGAATTCAATAGTAGGATATAGAGAATTGATGTCAAATCCTATATTTCCTTCTAGGTCTTTAATTTATTACCAGCATATCGTAGGACTAAAAACCTTAAGGACATTTTAGCACCTTCGAGATTTAAAGAACAGCCAAGTTTACGGGCTTTTTTCCACAGGTATAGATCCTACAAGATTAAGGAGACCTTTGAATTGTACTTCTGCTGGAGTCATTTATGTTGCTTCTTGTCAGAAGTGCAATGTAGGATCTACCTCTACACAGTTTAAGGTTCGATTCCGTAATCACAAGTCTCCATGAATACTAATAAGAAGACTTGTGAAGTGGCTATTCATTATAATAATACTCCACATTCTTTGTCGGATTTCAGTTTCATCTGTGTTGAAAAAATCAATGACAATAACATGATTGATCGTAAATTGCTAGCATGCGTACAATGCAACCTGACGGCCTTAAAGTGCCACTACGATGAAAATTCACCGCCGTCTTTTAGATTTTCTTTAGCATAGAATAGTATTTCAGGGTCGAAAGTGATCATCAATGTAAAAAAACAACTAAAAATGGTATTTTGTTTAGGCCACCATTACTAAAACGTGTTCCAAGTGAGCCCGCAATTTCAAAAGGTAATATTGTTTGTGACGTCAGATTCTCAATGCTACGCCTGAATTTCAGTCGAGGTTACTTGTTTTCTTGTTTTCTTCGAGAAGTAGATGAAATGTTCAGCCTTTCAGGCGAAGAATTTGAAAAACTACCTTGATTTACTTGAAGAATTAGCCATGTAGAGTCTTCGCGTTGAGAATCTGACGTCACTTCGTTACGCTGGTCAGGAACATGAACGGCGATTAATGGCGGACATAACAAATCCAGATTCGGAGTCAGAAAAATAATACTTGCCATCGTCGAATCGCAAAACGGTTTCGACCGAGTAATATTTAGAAGCACTGCTTAACCTTTATAAATACGTAAAAATATCGATAGGTAAAAATTTGATCGTAGTACCACTTTAACAAAAGGCGTGAATTCAAGTCGAAAAACAGAATTCATTATTTGTGATATTAATTTGGTTTTGCGGTTGAATTCCTGCCTTTTGTTCTGACATACTTCATTTAAATAGTTAGTTAAAAATTTTTAATTATCATTTATGTATTTCTAGTGTAAATAGCATCTATTTAGCCATTATCACATCTCTGTCTATTTTTTAAATAATTTTCAGGTGACGCTTGATAAGATACGTCTTTTACCAAGGAAATACATTTTGGTAATCCTTGGGTATCTGAATGCTCATTATAATAACATGTTCAAGATAGCACGGATATTGGGAGACAAATACATAGATTTCTGGAGGGAAATAGTTTAACTCAGTTGATTACGGAACCAACTAGAGTTATTCGACAGCAAGCTACAATTTTGGATGTTATTATAATTACTAATTATCGTAATTTTTTTGTCAGCACGGGAACCTTGAGCCTCCTTCCAACTGTCACCATGACAACTGTCATATTTGCCGAAATGAATATTCAATTTTATAAGTGTCACTCCTTTAAAATGGAGATTTGGAACTTTAATGATGTTGATACTATAAATTTGAATAATGAGTTGTTAGGAACCGATTGCTAATCCGTCATTAGAAAATGCACTGATATTGATGAAGTTTATGATGTTTGGTTCTCTCAGTTTCGTGCTATTATTGAGAAATACATTCCGCTAAAATCTGTTATTATAAGGCATAGATATAAACCATGGATGAACATGAGTGAGGTTCGCCGGGCAATTCGTAAGCGTGACCGTTTACTACGAACTCATAATAGGAAACTAACCGGATACTCTTGGGAATCTTCTCGTCGTCAACGTAATTTTACCACAAATTTAATTAGATTGACTAAAAAACTTTATTATCAAAAGTTAAATAAAGAATTAAGCGATCCGGGTATAAATTCTAAAAATTGGTGGTCTATCACAAAGCGCCTTTGTGGATCGTCAAATGTTTCTTCAATACCAATTATAGTTGAAAACGGTGTTGCAGAAAAGGCGTGCATTTTTAATTATTATTTTGTTGCGCAATCGCAAGTTCCTGGTGCCGATTTTGGAAATAAAATAATTAGATTGTGTTATGACGGGCTGTTCTTTTTTTACTAAATTTGTAAATCTATCGTTCGCATTATGCCAGTTTCCTTCTAGATGGAAATTGTCTAATGTAATTCCCTTGTTTAAAAAGGATAACCGTCAGCTAAAGATAAATTACCGTCCTGTGTCCCTTCTGTCTTCCTTGTCAAAAATATGCGAAAAAGTTGTCTTTATTAGACTTTACAATTTCTTATTGGCAATAGGTTTTTTATACAAATTTCAATCGGGATTCCGGCCTGGTGATTCAACAGTTAACTATCAACTGCTTTATTTTGTTCACCAAATTTATCGTGCTTTTGAAAATGGGTAAGGAAGTTGAGTTGTTTACTCAGTTAGACATTAGTAGAGCATTTGACAGAGTATGGCACGCCGGTTTGTTAAAAAAGTTGGAAGCTCTTGGAGTTAAAAATCCTCTATTAAATTGGATTGAAAGTTATTTGAAAGAAAGGATGCAACGGGTTGTTCTCGATGGACAATCATCGGACTGCACGAAAGTTCATGCTGGGGTGCCTCAAGGATCGGTGCTATAGGACCGCTTTTGTTTTTAATTTATATTAATGATATTACTGATGACCTTGAATCACATCCTTTTATTTACGCCGATGATACTACCCTTTTGAAGTTGTTAATGATCCAACTACATCGGCTGATCGGCTCAACAACGATTTATTAAAGATTTCGGAGTGTCTGATAAATGGTTGATGACCGTGAACCCGTCAAAAACTCGAACTATGTTATTTTCGATTAAAAGACATAAAATTGGCCATCCTTTGCTTTCGATGGGGGGATGTAATATCGAGGAGATCGATGCCCACACCCATATCGGTCTCACTCTTCAAAGTAACATGTCATGGAATATGCATATTACAAGAATTTACGAAAAGGCTTCAGATCAAATAATTATGCTAAAATCGTTAAAATTTAAAATCAATAGATCGACGCTCGCCTGTATATACAAAATATTAATACGACCAATAATGAAGTACGGAGACGTAACATGGGATAATTATACTACCGGGAATAGTCACCTACTTGAAAGCGTTCAATATGAAGCATCCAGAGTTGTCACAGGGGCAATAAGGGGTACCAGTGCAAATAGACTACGTGAGGAACTTGCCTGGCAGGATCTGAACACCAGAAGAAAAATCCATAAATTAATTTACTTTTACAAGATAGCTAATAGGATAGCTACCATGTATCTAGTTGAACTTTTACCAAATTTGGTAAGAGAGCGTTCGCATATTGCTTTAAGGTCTGGCACAAATTTCAGTTCATTTCATGCATGCAGAACAGAGAAATTTAGGTCTTCATTTTTTCCTTCTACAGTTAGTTTATGGAACACTCTCGAACTAGATATTAGAAACTCGATTTCACTTCCAGCTTTCAAAGTAAAGTGAATACAATTTTTTTCTCGTTAAGCTATAATAAGTTATTTGATTTTTCTCTATCTAGAAGAGCCTCAGTTTTACATACCACTAAGACTGGGTTTTTGTGCTCTCAATGACTATTTGTATACAATTATAGTTGTTGTGATTCACCTTTATATTTCTGTGGACTTGAAAAGGAAACTGTAAAACATTTCTTTTTATCGTGTCCTCGTTTTGCTGCTCAACGTTTTGTTTTTCTTACCTCTGCTGCACGTTTATGTGGTCAGACATGGTTAGCGAGTGGCGAAAAAGAAAAACTCAGATATATACTATTTGGCTCTGAAGCATTAAATTATGAAGAAAACTGTAATTTGTTTCGTATTGTTCAACAATTTATATTGAATACTGATCGCTTCTCCCTAGCTAATGTTTAGCCTTTATTTATATTTTGTTTGTTATGTTATGTGCGTTCCTGTTTGTCTTTTTAAGAAAATAATGTAAAATGTAATGGTTTATTTATGTGTAATGTTTTAATAATGTAAAATGAAATATATACGTGAGCCCCCTATAGATGAGCAAGTTATATATATATATATATATATATATATATATATATATATATATATATATATATATATATATATATATATATATATATATATATATATATATATATATATATATATATATATATATATATATATATATATATATATATATATATATATATATATATATATATATATATATATATATATATATATATATATATATATATATATATATATACATATATATATATACATATATATCTATACATACATATATATATGTATTATAATATATATATATAATATTTATTATAATATATATATATAATATATATAATACATATATATGTATTATATATATGTGTATATATATATGTATATATATATATGTATATATATATATATGTATATATATATGTATATATATATATATATATGTATATATATATATGTATATATATATATGTATATATATATATATATATATATATATATATAGTATATATATAGTACAATCTACAGACACGTGTTTCGCTGTTCCACAGCTCATCAGTGTAGCTTGGTACAATCTAGACATGGCACGAGGAACTATCTATACCCAAGCGATTGTCGGTGACAACCGCTTGTGGGATAATAGCAGTCATGCGCACATCCAGAGAGCGTGAAGCGGTATAGGGCCAGTGCTCAAACTACCACAAGGGTAGTGGGCGTTGCATATCGCTAAAGGACACCCACATCAACTTCACAGAGTGCTCAACAACACCGAAGTGAAGGAGCGTAATTGTACAATCTACAGACTAGCTTGGTACAATCTAGACATGGCATGAGGAACTATCTATACCAAAGCGATTGTCGGTGACAACCGCTTGTGGGATAATAGCAGATATAGAAAGATAATAATAGCAGATATAATAAAATAATAGAAGATATAGAAAGGATTTATGGTGAAGGAAAATTTCGAGTGTTGGAATACATACATTTTAAGACCAAACCGGGACCAGTTGCGGAACCAGAAGGCCTTCCGGCTGGAATTGAACCCGCGACCCTGCGATGCTAGTGCAGTGCTCTGACCACTGAGCTACGGAAGCCGTTGCCGAGAGCCTAGTGGTAATGCCGCGATAAGATTCTGGGTATATTACGTAATATTTGCATTTCACTCGATCAAACTACATGTTGAAAGGATTTATGGTGAAGGAAAATTTCGAGTGTTGGAATACATACATTTTAAGACCAAACTGGACCAGTTGCGAAAAATGCAACTTCAAGGCCTTCCGGCTGGAATAAATATATATATATATATAAATATATATATATATATATATATATATATATATATATATATATATATATATATATATATATATATATATATATATATATATATATATATATATATATATATATATATATATATATATATATATATATATATATATATATATATATATATATATAGTAAAACAAAAAGACAATCTCGAGTTACTTCATTTGAACTTTAATTCACAATTAAAGTTCAAATGAAGTAACTCGAGATTGTCTTTTTGTTTTACTATAATATATATATATATATATATATATATATATATATATATATATATATATATATATATATATATATATATATATATATATATATATATATATATATATATATATATATATATATATATATATATATATATATATATATATATATATATATATATATATATATATATATATATATATATATATATATATATATACAGAACTCGTGACTAGGCTCTCGGCAACGGCTTCCGTAGCTCAGTGGTCAGAGCACTGCACTAGCAATCGCAGGGTCGCGGGTTCAATTCCAGCCGGAAGGCCGGTAAGTTGCATTTTTCGCAACTGGTCCCGGTTTGGTCTTAAAATGTATGTATTCCAACACTCGAAATTTTCCTTCACCATAAATCCTTTCAACATGTAGTTTGATCGAGTGAAATGCCAAATATTACCTATATATATATATTATATATATATATATATTATATATATATATATATATATATATATATATATATCGAGCACTCTACCCGTATGATTTCGATCCTGACAATTATCTATATATATATATATATATATATATATATATATATATATATATATATATATATATATATATATATATCAACCTCGTTCCCAGGGCATTTTGCCTCCATCGGCTGGTCACATGACACCCAGAATTTCTGGGTGTTTAGATATGATAATTTTTGCTGTAAAATTTGAAGACAGTATTCAGATTTAGATGAATAAATTATACTCGGCTGAATTAATTGAGTTTTATGACAAGCCAATCACATTATAGAATGGACTGGCCGATCCCATATATATATATATATATATATATATATATATATATATTATATATATATATATATATATATATATATATATATATATATATATATATATATATATATATATATATATATATATATATATATATATATATATATATAATATATATATATATATATATATATAATATATAGATTTTCGCTTACCTCAAAACTGGTCTGCTACAACTTGTTTCATCTGTAAAAGAATCTTCAGGCAGTGACAATATCGAAAGGGATGACCGCTTATTTATAGGCTTTCTGCCGGAAAGTGGGGGACAAAGCATGAGGTCATGGCTTTGTTTGCGTTGATTATGCGAAATTTATTACGATGACGACACTGTGAAATTATTTCCGCTCTTTTGTTGAGTAAACTATAATTATTTTTTTCTTTTAAAATACAAAATTTTTCTTCTAAACATAAATTGCATCGTTTTGATCCTCCTGTGTACGAAATAGAATGTTTTAGAATTTGCCAATTAATACTGAAATCTTTATTGTTTTCTTTCAATGTCCAAATATATTTCGAAAGTTCGGTGTCATTTTCATGCTTTTTATGTTGAAAAGATTTAGTGTGGTTGGCCAATCGCTCTTTGAATGTGGTTGCAGTCATACCAATGTAGTGTTTTATTTCGTTTGTGATGTTTACTGTCACTGTTGCTTTGTATACTATGTCTCTAGTCATGCATTGTTCTTGAAGCGGGCAAATGGTGTTCTCTCTACAACTGCAATTAGTAGCGTCCCTATCCTGCGGTTTGATGTTCCTAGCTATGCGTGCATTGTGCTTAGTGATTATTGACTTAACATTGTTCATGCAGCTGTAACTTACTTTAACTGTATTTCTGTTAAAAATCTTATGGAGCTTGTGGTGCGGAGGGAAATGTTTGTCAATTAGGCTAAGGAAATTACGTCCTATGTTAGTGCTGACACTCTTGCTAAATGGTGGGTTGAACCAAATGATATTGCGTTGCCTATTCCTACGTGGTCGTTGCGGTGTATCATGAGTGTAGCTAAGTTCATGATTAAAGTTGCTGTGCCTAAGCGCGTTCTGATATAAGGGTGCAGATTCCTGAAAAGTTTGCTCATCTGACGAAATTTCGTACACAGGAGGATCAAAACGATGCAATTTATGTTTAGAAGAAAAATTTTGTATTTTAAAAGAAAAAAATAAGAATAGTTTACTCAACAAAAGAGCGGAAATAATTTCACAGTGTCGTCATCGTAATAAATTTCGCATAATCAACGCAAACAAAGCCATGACCTCATGCTTTGTCCCCCACATACGCCCCCACTTTCCGGCAGAAAGCCTATAAATAAGCGGTCATCCCTTTCGATATTGTCACTGCCTGAAGATTCTTTTACAGATGAAACAAGTTGTAGCAGACCAGTTTTGAGGTAAGCGAAAATCTATTATTTTGCTCTAACTATATGTTGTTGAGCACTCTTTGCATTTCGTAGACCAAAACCTACACGTATATAATATATATATATATATATATATATATATATATATATATATATATATATATATTATATATACAATATACACTATATACCTGTACTCATCCACACTAGATGCAAACACTGGAGCAATTATAGAATACCCTATATACACTATATACACATTTGCCCTTTTATACATGTATACTACACGTATGTACGTTTTTACTTGGGGATATATACACAATATATCCAGCATATCGATATGTGTATACATATACGCAAATTAGGTATGCGCAATCATACCTAAGGGAGTTGTACGCCCCTGCCTTGCATAGTACAAGGCCACTGCCTTGTGGAGAGCTTATGGACAGGTGAAGGCTAAGGGAGTAAACCCTGAAAGAAAATCAGTGACACGTGGGATCACTTATGGGCGGTTGGTACCTTGAAATCCAGGTGCTTCTCGGCCACCCATTGCAGCTGCCACAACACTTCCTGTCTTGGCCATGCCATGCCGGTAGAGAATGTTGTCGAAGCCGAGAGAGGGCTACTTGTAACTTGCAAAAGCAAGTTGTCCCTTTATGAATTTTTGCAAACTATCTCTATGGAAATCACACAAACAGATGCCGGCTCGGTCGATGCCCGGTTATACAAGGACCGTGTCCCTCACTCTGTTCCTCCGGTGGGGTCAAAAACTATGCTAGGGGGCAACAACAACAAGATAAAGAACAAGCTTACGATCGGAACTTGGAATTGCGTGCGTACCCTGCTCGATAGGGAAGAATGTGATCGTCTTCAAAGGCGCACTGCTTTAGTGGCACGCGATCGAGCTGAGACGTTTCAACATTGACATCGCGGCGCTAAGTGAGACTCGCTTTCTCGAAAGTGAGACCCTGGAAGAGACAGGAGCAGGATATGTTTTCTTTTGGTCTGGGAAGGGAGAAGGTTACAGGAGAGATTCCGGTGTGGCTCTCGCTATACGAGCAGATGTGGTGAGGAAACTTGAGCAGGTCCCCACTCCTGCAGTGTCTGACTGCATCATCACGCTCAGGATGCCTCTCAAAAAGAACCAACATATGACTGTGGTGGCGATTTATGCGCCTACCATGCAGAACTCTGAAGAGAACAAAGAACAGTTCTACCACACGCTCTCTCAAACATTGTCGCAAGTTCTGCATATAAGGACAAACTTATCCTGTTAGGCGACTTCAACGCTAGAGTGGGTACGAATGATACTCTGTGGTCACCTGCGTTGGAAAAATTGGGGATTGGCAACATGAACTCAAATGGAGAACTTCTCCTAACTATGATCTGTGTGCGGAGCGCAAGCTCACTATCACAAACACCATGTTCAAGCAGAAGGAGGCGCATAAGTGCACATGGTATCATCCAAGATCACAACATGGTCATATGATCGACTATGTGATAACAAAACAGTGTGATCGCTCAGATGATTTATCTACTCGCGTAATGAGAAGTGCCAACTGCTGGACAGATCACCACCTGGTCCGATGTCAGTTAGGGATGACATTCCAAGCAGCTATAGAGGAAGGCAGAGCTCGGCACCGAAATCACGCCTTTGTGTGGACCCACTCAACGATCCTGAGTTTCAGAAAGAGTTTGAGATCACACTTGGGGAAAGACTGGAGAAAGTGATGGCTGATCCAAACACCAGCATTGACGAACAATGGAAGCGAGGCCTTCAGCAGGAATGTCTATGATGTCTGCGCCGAACAGCTATGCAGAAACACCAAGCGGAGCCCTGACTGGTTTGACGAAAATGATGGTGAGTTGATGGAGCTGATCGATGCAAAGAACAACATGCACAGAAAGATGTTATCTAGCAGATCATCCAGAGCTACCACAGCGGCGTACAAGCAAGCATGTCGCAAAGTCCAATGCGAGACTAAAAGGCTGAAGAACCAGTGGTGGATGGCCAAAGCAAAAAAACTGCAAGGCCATGCAGTTAGAAACGATATGAGAAACTTCTACTCCGCACTCAAAGCTGTCTGGGGTCCTGCCTCACATGGAACTAGCAACATCAAATCCACAGAAGGAGCCATACTGAAAGAGCCTGATACGATCATGAACCGGTGGGTGGAACACTTTGACACCTTACTTAACATGCCAGGGGATATAGCAGAATCTTCACTACAGAGAATCCCACAGGAACCGGAGGCTGCATGGCTTGCTATAGCGCCTACACTGGAAGAAACCACCCGAGCAGTGATGGCCATGAAAGATCGAAAGGCCCCAGGAGTGGATGGCATTCCAGCCGAGGTTCTAAAGCGAGGAGGAGGAAAGATCATTGAGAGACTTCATAACATCATTAGTCAGGCCTGGGAAAGAGGGTGTGTTCTACAGGAATGGAAGGACGCACAACTGGTAACGATTTTCAAGAAAGGTTACCGGCATGAGGAGTGTGGAAACTATACCGTGGCGTATCACTCCTATCCATCTCCGGTAAAGTGTTGGCTAAGATCTTGCTTGAAAGGCTCTCTATTCATATGGAGAGATTTATGCCGGAATCTCAGTGCGGCTTTCGCAAAGAGAGAAGTACCATTGACATGGTCTTCACACTGAAACAACTACAAGAGAAATGCATTGAACAAAACAAGCCACTCTATGCTGTATTTGTAGATTTTACAAAGGCGTTTGACACTGTTGGTATAGAAATGGTCTCTGGAAACTCCATGCTAGGTGCCCTCAGAACTTTGTCACCATAGTTCAATCCTTACACAAAGGCATGACAGCCCGGGTCAAGTGTAATGGCAACCTCTCCAAACCTTTCACCATCACAAACGGTGTGAAACAAGGATGTATCTGCTCCCACCTTGTTCTCCATCTACCTCGCTACTATGCTGAAGGAAGCTTTCGCAAACTGTGAAGAGGGGATCATGCTACAGAGCCGAATAGGTCTTCAAGGTCAAGAAATTTGCTGCCAAAACCAAGACCAGCGTCAATGTGTTCCGAGAACTCTTGTATGCAGATGATAGTGCCATTGTCGCCCATGACCATGAAACCATTCAACACCTCATTACCCGATTCCATGCAGCAGCCACTAACTTTGGTCTCCAGATCAACATTAACTAGAAAACTGTTAGCTAGCCTCTTTCAGTCAGGAAACCATCCACTCGAATTGACCAGTACTCCTAGGCAATACTCCACTACAGTCCGTAGAACAGTTCTGCTACCTGGGATGCACAATATCAAATGACAACAAGCTTGAGAAAGACCTACAAAGCCGCATGTCGAAAGCATCCACAGCTTTTGCATGCAAGCTCAGAACAAGGTTATGGAACAACCATGATATCAGTGCTAAAGTCAAGGGTCAGGTCTACCACGCTGTAGTTATCTCCACCCTCGTATACGGTGCTGAGGCATGGCCTCTCTATACTCATCAGGTACGGCGGTTGAATTAACTCGTTCATGATGCGACACCTGCGTAGTATTCTCGGAGTGACCCTCCTGGGCCACATTCCAAACCTCGACATCCTGGAAAGAGTAGTCATTCCCGAGATGGAATCCATCTTGATTACCAAGAATCTTCGCTGGGCTGGACATGTAGCCCGCATGCAGAACTGCAGGCTACCGAGGCTGACACTTTTCTCGCAGCTCAGCACTGGAACCAGGAATGTCGGTCGCCCAAAGCTCAGATATACAAAGATGTCCTGAAAAGAAACCTTGGAAAACGCTCTCTATCACAAACAGAATGGTACCATCTTGCCCAGAACCGCCAAAAGTGGAGAGCTTCCATAAAGAAGTCTTAGTCGATATCGACTGACATCACAAGAGAGATACGCAAATTATACACAATAAACTGTATAAGTTATCTCGATCAATATTTAACCGTTTTCAATTCTGAAAACATATTTGGAATTACCGAGTCTAAATACATAACACACGTACCTGTTATTTTACGCAAACGCGTATACCCTTCGTAAAAACCTATTTATGTATAGTTTAGTTCGTCTGATCAGTATCACATATCGATAATGGCCGCTAGCATTTCTGCTCAAATATGGTCCGACTCAAACGGATCACCCAAAATGACACGTTACTTCCTTATAAGGAGTTGTTGGTCCAACCATGTGCGACTTATATATATATTAACAAGTAATATTTGGCATTTCACTCGATTAAACTACATGTTCTAAGGATTTATGGTGAAGGAAAATTTCGAGTGTTGGAATATATACATTTTAAGACCAAACCGGGACCAGTTGCGAAAAATGCAACTTCAAGGCCTTCCGGCTGGTGCAGTGCTCGGACCACTGAGCTACGGAGGCCGTTGCCGAGAGCCTAGTCTATTACTAGTCTAGTCTATTACTTGTAATATACCCAGAATCTTATCCCGGCATTACCATCACTATATATACAGAACTCGTGACTAGGCTCTCGGCAATGGCCTCCGTAGACCAGTGATTTGAATAGATAGC
The DNA here is from genome assembly GCA_035772405.1 of Chrysogorgia sp. JL179-B06. Classification (NCBI taxonomy): domain Eukaryota; kingdom Metazoa; phylum Cnidaria; class Anthozoa; order Scleralcyonacea; family Chrysogorgiidae; genus Chrysogorgia; species Chrysogorgia sp. JL179-B06. The sequence goes on from JAYKKM010000148.1 coordinate 7,210,464, forward strand.
AAAGTGAAAAGGTGGTAAACTGCCAAGATTTTAGTGACGAAATACTGACGTTTCGAGCGTATATATATATATATATATATATATATATATATATATATATATATATCCTGCTCAACCCTGGTATCTAGTACTCTACCCGTATGATTTCGATCCTGACAATTATCTATCTATCTATCTATCTATATATATATATATATATATATATATACATCATCACAGTCAAAGGACTTGATGTGGGATATACCACACTGCATAAATTATAAACCATCAAGAATGTAAAAGTCTATAACAACTCAGTGTGCATTGCGCACTTTTACTGGCTGAAATGACAAAACATAATTGCAGTGTCTGGCTATCATCAGCAACTGTGGACAGCTGTTTCGCTCTCTTGGAGCTCGTCAGCACAGTGTAACTGATGATAAGCCAGCACATCAAAAAGGTATATACATCATCACAGTCAAAGGACTTGATGTGGGATATACCACACTGCATAAATTATAAACCATCAAGAATGTAAAAGTCTATAACAACTCAGTGTGCATTGCGCACTTTTACTGGCTGAAATGACAAAACTTTATAGACTTTTATATTCTTGATGGTTTATAATTTATGCAGTGTGGTATATCCCACATCAAGTCCTTTGACTGTGATGATGTATATACCTTTTTGATGTGCTGGCTTATCATCAGTTACACTGTGCTGACGAGCTCCAAGAGAGCGAAACAGCTGTCCACAGTTGCTGATGATAGCCAGACACTGCAATTATGTTTTGTCATTTCAGCCAGTAAAAGTGCGCAATGCACACTGAGTTGTTATAGACTTTTACATTCTTGATGGTTTATAATTTATGCAGTGTGGTATATCCCACATCAAGTCCTTTGACTGTGATGATGTATATACCTTTTTGATGTGCTGGCTTATCATCAGTTACACTGTGCTGACGAGCTCCAAGAGAGCGAAACAGCTGTCCACAGTTGCTGATGATAGCCAGACACTGCAATTATGTTTTGTCATTTCAGCCAGTAAAAGTGCGCAATGCACACTGAGTTGTTATAGACTTTTACATTCTTGATGGTTTATAATTTATGCAGTGTGGTATATCCCACATCAAGTCCTTTGACTGTGATGATGTATATACCTTTTTGATGTGCTGGCTTATCATCAGTTACACTGTGCTGACGAGCTCCAAGAGAGCGAAACAGCTGTCCACAGTTGCTGATGATAGCCAGACACTGCAATTATGTTTTGTCATTTCAGCCAGTAAAAGTGCGCAATGCACACTGAGTTGTTATAGACTTTTACATTCTTGATGGTTTATATATATATATATATATATATATTCCTTCACCATAAATCCTATCAACATGTAGTTTGATGGAGTGAAATGCCAAATATTACCTATATATATATATATATATATATATATATATATATATTATATATATATATATATATATATATATATATATATATATATATATATATATATAAGGAAAATTTCGAGTGTTGGAATACATACATTCTTAAAATGTTCTTAAAATGTATGTATTCCAACACTCGAAATTTTCCTTCACCATAAATCCTTTCAACATGTAGTTTGATCGAGTGAAATGCCAAATATTACCTATAATATACCCAGAATCTTATCCCGGCATTACCACCATATATATTACAGAACTCGTGGCTGGGCTCTCGGCGGCGGCTTCCGTGGCTCGGTGGTCGGGGCGCTGCGCTGGCAATCGCGGGTTCCAGCCGGAAGGCCGCTAAGTTGCATTTTTCGCAACTGGTCCCGGTTTGGTCTTAAAATGTATGTATTCCAACACTCGAAATTTTCCTTCACCATAAATCCTTTCAACATGTAGTTTGATCGAGTGAAATGCCAAATATTACCTATATATATATATATATATATATATATATATATATATATATATATATATATATATATATATATATATATATATATATATATATATATATATATATATATATATATATATATATATATATATATATATATATATATATATATATATATATATATATTTAAATATGATGTGATATATTTAAAATTATCTAAAACATCTAGTCATAACACGGTGTTTCATGCTTAACGCAATCATCAGACGACTGACGGACTTACTAAGGACTCACAGAACACTCTTTTAAAGACCGACTCTACAAACATCGAAACTCACTGCGCTACCGAACCAAAATCAACGCAACAGAGCTTTCCGGCAAAGCACATCTGGAACCTGCGAGACAACGCCACCAACACGGAAATAAAGTGGTCAATCCTGGACAGAGCGCCTGCCTTCAAAAACGGGTCCAAAAGATGCGAACTCTGCCTAGCTGAAAAATATCACATTACTTTTCAGAAACTCAACCTCCTGAACAAAAGAAACGAAATCTTATCAAACTGTCGCCATGTTAATAAGCACTTATTGTGTAACTTTAAGACAATACCGCCTGACAATTAACACTTCCGCCTCACAAGTATATTTATTCAGTGACACGTTATGGAGCTCCTTAACTTTGCAGTTACATTTCCGGGTTTGATTTGCTTCTTTACTGGCTGTTAGAATCTTCTGGTTGTGAGAATTCACAATGCTCGATACATTAGGCATGCAGCTGTAGCTGACTTTAACATTGTTCCGGTTGAAAATTTTATGGAGCTTGTGGTTCTTAGGGAAATGTTTGTCGAGAAGACGGAGAAATTTATAGGCTACGTTTGTCTGAACGTTCATACTGTATAACGACAAGGACGACAACAACTCAAACTACATAGGACTCACAGAACACTCTTTTAAAGACCGAAATTTGAAACACCGTGTTATGACTAGATGTTTTAGATAATTTTAAATATATCACTATATCATGCTCTACACGGCGACAACCTTGTATTGAGCACTCTACTTCTGGGAGATTATCCATGCTTTGGATTATTTTACCTATATATATATATATATATATATATATATATATATATATATATATATATATATATATATATATATATATATATATATATATATATATATATATATATATATATATATATATATATATATATATATATATTATATATATATATATATATATATATATATATATATATATATAAAATATATATATATACAGTGGGACCCGTTAATACGGGGTAAAATTACACTATTTAGCTTTTACTCCGTCCAGTATAACGAGGTGGTCGTATTAACGGGGTGGTCGCATCGCGGGGTTCCACTGTATATACCGTTTTACTTGTTTAAGCGCCGCGGCGCTTATTAAATTTTTTCGGTTTCAGATTTTTCGGCTTATTCGGGGGCGGCGTTTATTCGGGGGTGCGTTTATTAAAAATCAAAATATTTGTAAATGGTGTAATACGGTAAGCAAATGTTAACAACAAAATAAACGTGTTTCAGATGTTCAAAACTCTTATTTTTACAAAATTTCAATGTCACTGTCCTCTTCCTGGTCCGAGTCCAAGTATTTGCATTACAACATGCACATTTTCTAGGCTGATTTAGAATGAGTTGTACTGTACTTGTTTTTTTCGTTATTCAAGATAGTTTGTATCGGTATACGAACTATTCGTGAGAAATGGAACCCTGCCGCGGGCCTGCGGCGAGATTATCACCCTCGCTTGCCCTTAGTTCAATTATTTTAGACCATTTATAGTATGTTGACACGTCGGCAATGTTGTTATCCATGAAATGGAATGTCTATTTCAAGGAAAAGATTAAAAGATTCGTCTCAACGCTGTCACAATCCCTACTTCGTTACGGAACAACAGTGGAGCAGAAGTGTGCTATTTAACGAACACAAAATATTTTCAGGTACCGTTATGTAGTATTGTATGTATTAAGTAATTTCAGGTATGTATTATAAAGTTATGTATGATTATAGCTTATTAGATGATTTGGCAGATATTTATTATAGAACTCTTGCTGGGAACTCAACTCGCCTGCTAACTGAATGTCTGTTACCATACGAGCGTAATGTCTAGACTAACGTAGCCAACAAATTCCTTCGCCTTCTTGAAAAACACTCAAACTCAACAAACTCCAATAATTTTAACCGGATGTTGGTTTAATTTTGTGCTGTTGCCATCGCTCTAGCTTGATTATGAAGCTCAACATACAACTACTATTCAGGAGTATATACATACACTTTATTTTATATATTTCAATCATATATATATATATATATATACATGTATACATGGATTTCCATTTAGAGTTTAATTGAAGGACTATAATTGTTACAGGAAATGAAGTTATGCTAAATCTTATATCAGTTTATATCGGAATGCGTGTCATCCAGTTCCGAGTGTTCTTATCTAACTAATACAATTTATTTTTGCTAAATCTTCTACACATGTTATTATCAGGTGTTATAGATGTATTATTTGCTCTTATATTATTTATATATATATTTAGTATGGTTAGCATTTATGATTACTTTCCTAACATAACACACGTCACTTAAACTTGTCTAACTTGGCTTTAGTCACTGGCTTTGTAAATACATCGGCTATGTTTTCATCAGTGATATTTAATAAATGTCAATAGCTTTGACCTTTGGTGATGGGTTCTTAGCTAGATTCATAGCTCCTTGGTTCACACACATTCATGTCAATACATAACTGCCTTAAGAATTTTACTTCTTGTACAACGTTTGCGAGCGCCATATATTCAGCCTCGCAAAAAAGGCGAAGCTAGCGGTCATGCTAGTCATGCTCAGCATGACTAAAAATTTCCTGAAAATATATAGTTTTGTTTGCTTTTATTTACTTTATTTGAAATCTCTCCTTAGAACTTTGAAGTCGTGTGCATTTCGAAGAGAACAAGCAATAATAGTTCACGCATATTACGCGGATATTCTCGCTCCTTATCCGTCCCTGATTGATCGGGCGTCTAAAACCGCCGTCTTCATTCCCAGGCTCTTTTGTTCAGCCTGGCCCCGGCCCAAGTCATGCTCTTTGTGAATAGCATGACCAGCTATATGAACAGTCATGCTTATTCTCGAAATATGATTGGTTGACGGCACTTGCTCAGTTTGCCTATTTTAGACAAGCTGGTCATGCTATTTTGGATGAGCATGACCATATAGCCTGATAGCCCAAAATATTAGCTTTCCGCCTTACCAACTATGGCCTGACTGCACAGTGCGTCTGTTTAAGGAGATCCTTGATTTATCATGGCATCAACGAGCTCTGATTCTGTCCAAACAGTCCTTGTTTGTGAACTGCTTAGAAAACCGTTTTCGGTTCGAAACATCAATGTCGAAAACTATGTAGATTTCTTTAGGTATATTCAAAAGGCCGAGTCACAAACCAAACTGTACGCGTGTATCCTTTTTATTTAACTTTATTTACAAACCGCCATTCACGAGTCACGAAAAAGTACAACAACCTCAGTACTTTCCCCGGTCAAAGTATCTTTCCTGTTCACGTGCTACATGCGTGACTTCCGCTCACGTGTCTAAATGTTCTATAAATATTACCTGAAAGTCCATTTCCGACACACTCCCCCATATGTTTTCAAAGAAAGCATATGCACAAAGGGAAAGTGCTACATAAAATAACCAAGCAATAAAAATAGTATAATAGTATAGTTCCTGAATGTCACTAAACACATGTTCGTCATACAAATTTGTTTCAACTCATCTAACTTATTGTTCCTGCTCGTTTCTAACAATCTTTTGAATCTTTCCCATCGCTTCCACTGCTGCCTTCCTTTTCGGTCGGAACTCAGGCGCGTTCGTATTCAGTCTCAGATCAGCTGGTTTAGGTGGGGTCACATCACGGGCTAGTTCCAGAGGGTATAAATGTTGGATTGGCCTCTCCAGGTAAGTCTTCCCCGCTCTTAGTCGCACCGCTCGGATGATCCCATCTCGTCCAGGATAAAGTTCTTGAACGATACCCAAAGGCCATTTCCCTCGACTCTTGTCTTCAGACTTGATGATGACGACGTCTCCAATCTTCAAGGATGTAGATTTTCCACTATGTTTCAGGTTGTGTCGTTCCCTGAGCCCCGCCAAGTATTCTGTGGACCATCTTTTCCACAAACTCTCCTTACACTTACGAAGGTGTCTGGCTCTCTTCCTCAACTCTCGATCATCGATGCTGTCGGGATCTCTTTCAGGTAATATGTTGCTCTGCGGAAACATCATGGAGTTTGGGGTCAACAGCGGAGATTGGATGTCTTCCTCCACGTAACTTAGTGGCCTGTCATTTAAACTCACTTCCGCATCCACCAGTACTTCCGCCAGTTCTTCCCACGTAAGAAATCCATTTCCAATCGTTTTACGCAATGCATTCTTCACTAGCCCAACCATTCGTTCAAACTGGCCCCCCCACCAGGGGGCCCGGCTGAGGTTGAATTTCCACACGATCTGATTTTGACTGAGAAGATGATGTAGTTTCTCGTTTTCTTTCACGGATTTCAACCATGTTGCTGTTCCGACGAAGGTAGTGCCGTTGTCAGAATAAACCGTCTTTGGTCTGCCTTTTCTGGCGATGAACTTTTTTAAACTGAGTATGAATTTTTGGGTTTCCAAGGAATTTAGAAGATCTAGGTAGACTGCACGACATAAAGAACAAGCGTAAACAGCCACGTACGCTTTACCTTCAGCTTTACCACGTTTCCGATATTTCATTGGGCCGGCGAAGTCCACACCCACAACTTGAAATGGGTGTGTCCCCTGTGTGCGATCCAACGGCAGAACTCCTGGTGGTGGCGTTGCTGCAGCGACTGCCTGAAATCTCTTGCATCCAGGACATTTACTAACCACTTGTTTGGTTAGTCTTCGTAGACGTGGAACCCAGTGATTTTGTCGGACTCGTGCCATGGTCACCTGTACTCCCCCATGCAAAGTTCGTACATGTTCACGTTCCACTAGTTTCCGTGTGTACAAATGATGATCTGGGAGAAAAACGGGGTAAGATCCTTGCAATCTTCCTCTGCATTCAAGAATGCCTTCTTCGTTAGGTTGTAGGTTAAGCTGGAGTCGATCTCCCTCTTTCGTTCCACTTTTGTTGAGCAGCTTTGGCCCATGCCTTTTCTTGAACCAACAACTCTTCTGTCGTGAGAGGACCACTAACCCTGTTTCCAGGATTTCGTGTGTTGTGGATGAACCGTGTGACCCACGCTTGAACTCGGACTGTTTTCGATAGACAGTACTTATCCAGAAGTGGGTAGAATAGATCAGATCCAGTGTGTACAGGCATGAACACTTCTTTAAACAGTTTCGCTTCGATTTTGGCTTTCTTCTGATGCTTTCGTCACAATGTTTTCGGGCCACTGTTCGTGATGTGATAACCATCTTGGTCCTTCCCACCACAACTCTCGATTCTCCACCGTCCCTCCTCTGCTGGCGAGGTCAGCTGGGTTCATCTCGGTGGGGACGTGCCTCCATGTAACCTCGGGATGCTCACTTATCTTCCGAACCCTGTTCTCGACGAACTGCTTGTAGCTTCCTCCACCATTTATCCAGTGTAGGGCAACTGTGCTGTCTATCCATCCATGTAGACCAGCAATCGGGAACCCTTCCAATGAGTCGCAAACATTTACGAGTAGATTCATGGCCATGTGCGCCGACACCAACTCTAGTCGTGGGATTGTTAGTCCACGCTTCGGTAACCTGGCCCGTGCCGCTACCAGTCGTTGGGTGACATCTCCATCTTGTACGACCACAGCAAATACAGCTGCACCAACACCTTTCAAACTGGCGTCTCCGAAACCATGCAGTCTGATTTCTTGAATAGGAATTTTCTGTGTTGCTAGCGATCTAGGAACATTGACTTTCGCAGGTAGGTGGTCTTCCCATGTCTTCAATTCGCGCTTTAGGTTGGAGGGCAACTCTTGGTCCCACGCAAGCTTCTCTTCACATATGGATCGGTACAGCAGTTTCCCTTGTAACGTCAAAGGGGAGGCAAAACCAAGTGGGTCGTATATAGTAGCCAATTTTCGAAGTACACCTCTCTTCGTCTTCTCGGCCTTCTCTTCAGGAAAGGATACACTAAGTTCGTCGCGTACCTTGTTCCACCCTAGTCCAAGAATACTTGACTCTTCCCCTTTCGGCTGACCGAGTTGTTTCTTGGCGTATGTTTCTTCTCCTTCTGATGGGATGCACGCAGGATTTTCCAGAACTGTAGCATTGGAATGCCATTTGTGCAGGGTGAAGCTTGCGTCTTCAAAGATTTCTGTTGATTGTTCCTTTAGCTCTTTGGCCTCCTCAACCGTCGCTCCACCGCTTACCAGGTCATCAACATACAAGGACTTTCGGATCTCAGCAACGACCTTTGGCTTTCGGGTTTCCCAGCTGGTGAGATGGCATTCAAGCACTCCTCCCAAGAGAAAAGGTGATGACACAAGACCGAATAACGCTCGGGTAAATCTTAGGGTTTCTACCTGAGTCTCGCCCTTCTTTTTTCCAATGAAATCGCAAAGCGTCTCGATCTTGCTTCTTGATGCGTACCTGAAGAAATGCCTTTTTCAAATCTCCATGAACTGCTACGGGATGGGCACGAGCTCTCACTAACACGTTCCACATTTTGTTTTGGATAAGTGGTCCAGTGTTCAAAACAGTCATTCAGCGATGCTGTTTCTGGGTTAGCTTTCGCACTGGCGTCGTACACTATCCGGATCTTTGTTGTCTCAGCATCTTCACGTACCACTGGTTTATGTGGAATGTAGTATTCAACACCTTGAGCTTCCCCATCGGCTGCTTCGACCACTCCTTCTTCTTTCTGTTCTTCGATGATCTTTCCATACTCTTCTTCAATTTCCTGGCGCTTTAATTTACGTTGTAGATTTTCAAGCCTTCGCAAACTTCCCTGCTTGTTTGTTGCAATCGGTGGGTGTCCTCCTTTCCATGGCAGGCCTGTTTCATACCACCCAGATGAATCACGATGTAGTCGTTCCTTGAACTCGGAGTAAACTTCACTTTGGTCGTTTTGTGGTTTGTCAGCCAGCCCTAGCACATCCAGTCGGCATAACTGTTCGTAATCCACTTGACTGGTCTGTGTCATCAGCATGGTTGCGGTATCCACCACTTCTCCGGGGGAAAGGATTATCCACCCCAACTTCGTTCTTTCTGCCACGGGTTCACCTTGCTTGCCAACTTTGGGTCGCGAGTCAGTTTTGATCTTCGCATACACCCCCGCTCCAAGGATTGCATGAATAGGTAGTTCCGATTTGGTGTCCGTGTCGTCCATCTTCACTCCAGACAAATGCGGGTATGTTCCAATGAGCTGTTCGTATTTAGGATTTTCTACTTCCAAAAGTGTCGCTTTCTCCACTTTGACGAAATCTACTTCCAACTCGTAGCCACTAGATGTTGAGGCGATGGTCGTCCTGTAGGTTTCCATTCTTGATGTTGCAGTAGCCAGTAGCATTTCCACTTTCTTGTACTTGACTTCATGTGGTTTGATCTTGAGTTTATCCACCAGTTGTGCTGATGCGTAACAACTTGAGGCGCCAGTGTCTACCAGTGCTCGACACTTCACTCCGTTTACTTCAATGACCACAACAGGATGAATAACACTTTCTCCACCTCTGGATGACATTAACCTTTCTCTCTTCGATTCCTTCTCGTCGCAGATGGATGTATGGTGGCGTTTCGAGCATACTTGGCATGACGATTTACTTAGGCAATTTGAGGCCCGATGTTTCCCGCCCACGCAGTTGAAACAAAGTTTCTTCTCCGATAAGATCTTCTTCCGCTCGTTGGGCGTTGTAACCTTCTCACATTCACTCGCCTTGTGTGTCGTTTGGTCGCAATAAACGCAGGATCGTGGTTTGGCATCTCGCAGCCCTGTTTGGAAACTCTTGTGTCGAGAATCTATCCTGGGGTCTTTCTTCCGGTCGCTTGATTTTCCCGGGGGGTTTCTCCGGGTCCACGAACGAAGTGCATCACAGAGTTGTATAAAAGTCCAGTCTTGCCAGTTGTCGTCATTTCGCACTAAATCTCCTCGGATCCCAGAAAGCTTGTCAATAGTTAAAGCCACATTTCCGTTCACCTGGCTCAGCTTCCCCATGCTCTCTAGTGACTGCACATCATACAGCAAACGCTCACAAAACTTGTTGAATTTCCACCGAGTTCGCACCGTCTATGTTTGGCAAGTTGACTATGTCACTAACGTATGCCTTTATGACCTCACTCTCCCTCCCATAACGATCTTGGAGAATGGTTTTAGCTTTGGTATAACCTTCTGGTGTAAAAGGCAACCCATCAATGCCTTTTCGTACGTGTGGCTCAACGAATTCCTTCAAGTAAGAGAATTTCGTAATTTCGGCCATACCTGATTTGTTGATTTCCACGTTGAATTGCTCCCAAAAGCGTCTCCAGTCCAGATGACTGCCATTAAATTTTGTTATAGTGAGCTTAGGTAGCTTGGCGACGTTACTCTTTTGTGAATTCAATGTTTGTTTCTCCTCTAGTTCCTTGTAAAGTAGCTTTTGCTCGAGCAACTCCTTCTGGAATTGTGATTGCCCTTTTCTAGATGTTTCGATTTCATCTTGCTCGGCCTTGGACAGCCATGATGAAAGGTCGTTGATATCCTCGTCTACTTCAGCTATTTTGTCTTCTTTCTCGACGGACCAGTTTGCAACTTCGTCTAGGTTATCACTAGTGGCTATACTTTTCTCTTCTTCTGTACGTTTCGCTTCTGCAGCCACTATACTCAGCTTGTATAATGTTTCTCTATGTCGTTCAATCCGACTTTTGATCCCACTAGCGATGATATCTTTGGTTCTCTCTCTCGATATTTGCAGTTGAATCAGTTTGGTTTCGAGCTCACTTTTCGCCTTGGTCGAAGGCGTCGAAGTATCGGTCATCTTGCCGACGTTAGCTAAATATTTACTTGCAGGTCTTTTCCTCTTGTTCGAGCTTTTTCACTGTTAGTATCCTGCCGGGGTCGCCACTGTGTCGAAAACTATGTAGATTTCTTTAGGTATATTCAAAAGGCCGAGTCACAAACCAAACTGTACGCGTGTATCCTTTTTATTTAACTTTATTTACAAACCGCCATTCACGAGTCACGAAAAAGTACAACAACCTCAGTACTTTCCCCGGTCAAAGTATCTTTCCTGTTCACGTGCTACATGCGTGACTTCCGCTCACGTGTCTAAATGTTCTATAAATATTACCTGAAAGTCCATTTCCGACAATCAATGAGAAAATCTTCTTGTTGGACAGCGACCAATGCCGGTTCTTGGCCATTCGTCTTTCTTTCGTTTTATTGGCAATGAATCGCAGTTGAAAATGTTTACCGAGAATTGTAAACCGGCAAACCATTGCAAAGATTCTCTCCAAGACGACAGAAGCACGGATGAGAGATCAATAATGAAGACGGAATGGACAGCCCCGAAGGGCGAAGGACAGGAAAATATTATAATATGCTGTGTTGACATTTATCCGTGAGACTCCGTAATATTAATTATTAAGAAATTAAACGTTGTTTTTGTCTGATTTAAATAAATTCTATATCGAAATGATAACTTGAATCTGGCGAATCGAACGCTGTACGTTTCGTCTACTTAAAATATGAATATCAGATGTTATGAGAAAATGCGTAAGCGAGTAAAGTACCCAAACCTCGTCTTTAAATTAAAATCAAAGGACATGGCTTCAAGATCTATTCGACGTTTACCCGGTGATTCAATACTTTTATGTCCATTTAAAGCGATATAATTTTGTAAAAGATATGTTTCGTATACCTTGCCGTTGATTTTTTTAAACGTTTTGTCACACGAAGACCTTCAATCGAACAGATATTAGAAAAAATAGCATTGCCGTGTTTACTGTTTACATTAAAATTTGCGTGTCAGGCGTTATGCATTGGGAGGGTTGAGGGCGGGCTAGCCTGCGTGCGACGGCTGATTTTGCTTTGCACTAGTTCGTAGGCATGCTGATGCGCTCTGATATAAAGAGAAACGGTCCAAAATATGAAATTTTATAAACCTTTGAGCTGAAAAATCACCGCTCAGAATTTACGGGAATCTATATTTCAAAATTTTCCGGGGGGATATGCCCCCGGACCCCTCTAGAAAGCCTCGCGCCTTCGGCGCTCGGATTATTAGTTAGCATGACCTCCCATTTGGGACCAGCTTCGCCACTGCTCGCATGTTGACAATGCAACGGTTTGTTGCTTAGGACTTTTCCAGCCTATTATATAGGGAAATGTGCAACAAATGTAGAAAATGGAATCATTTGCCTCAGTATATCACTTTGCCTCAGCATGTCGAAGACAGTGAGCAACGTCGAAACAGAAAACGTGCAAGCCAAAGAAAGAACCGAGTTTTTCGTGGGAACTAATCGAGGAAAACAACGAAGACATAACATGGACGTACATGCCAATTCTCACGTTTGGATCAAATGTCACATACAAGCTTGACACTAGCGTCCAAGTAAACATTCTCCCACAAAAGATTTACCACACTCTTGCGAGAAAATCGCGGCTAACTCAAGCTAAAGAAAAGCTGATGGCTTACAACGGGAACGAAATTCCTGTTATCGGAAAATGCATCGTTCACGTGCAGATGTTTATAGCTGCAAATGACTCATCGCCCATAATTGGTTTGGACACCTTCCAACGGCTAAATCTGATACCCAATCGCCACCCCCATCGGCTGGTCACGTGATTCCCAGAATCTGGGTAAAAATTAAATTTGTATGCTAGGGTGGGGGTAGTTAAAACATTTGTTGTCAGCGTGGGCTTGAATGATTCTTTGTGTAGACTTCCAACTGCGAAGGTGCAGTCATCAATAAATATTAATTACAACACTCAAGAACATGTGCTCAAAGGACAAAGGTCTTTTCCTGCGATGACTTCAAAGGAAACACCAAAGAAAGTTTATAAATCAAAGCGATTTACTGCGAATTTGTCGTCTTGCCGCCTCTGTCGGGCTGTATTAGATCCGAAGCGTTGCAAAAACCTTTTTAGGCAGTCAAATTTGAACTTTTACGAAGTGCCGAAGTGCTTTGTGGCAGTGTTTTATCTTGAGATGATACACTTCCCAATCGCGTATGTCGTCCGTGCGCAAGAAGGTTAAATAACGCCAACGACTTCAGAAAGGTTATATTAGAAACCCAAGATTTCTTGCGACAACGCGACCATGAAGCCAGTGACCGAGTGAAGCGATGCGTCAAAGTATCGCCGTCAATTTCAAGACCACCAAAGTCTCGTAAAAAACCAAAGGCACTTCGTCTTCTAGCGGAGTTGGACCACGGGTTGGCCTAAACTTTGATTCCTGTCAGGATTTATCAGCGCAGCAGAGTGCGCATTTTCCAGAGGTAAGATATTATAAAATAATAATAGTATATTTATAACTCGGTATCGATATTCTGTCAGTCTGACTTTCCCGTGGTGACAAGATAAATAATTGTGCTGCGCAAACCACTTTAATATTTATATATCTGGTTTACGCAACTCTTCTTGTGCATTTACAGTATATTCTATATTTTAATATGAAGTACTCAAACAATACCAAGAAGTGTAATAAAATTGCTACACTCACTCGTTCGACCGAACACCAGTTTCCTGTCCTAGTTAGTCTCTGTCTTTATTATTTTATTCTGGCAAACGCCAGACGATTTTATTCACCTCAGGGAAAGCCCTCTGGCAGGAATGAGTTAACATACTTGCTCTTGTCTGTATTAAAATGAACTCAATTTATAAATAATCTTTGTGATGTCTTTTTTACTGCCATCTTACACAGATAATTTTTAGTTAGTAAAGTAGCTTATATCCAAACAGTTTGCTGTGCATATTATTGCAAAATAAATTTAGCTGTTGATACTAGTTCAAGTGACATTAATTTTTTTGGTAAAAAATAAAAATGTAATTTGTTCTTTGTTCTGTCATCAAATCACTTGATACAGCTACATATAGTGTACATGCCAAAAAACGCCACAGAACTGTTACAGCTACAGGTCTGTTACAGCTATGATATCATGGCTGTTACAGCTTGTTGGTGCCAAACGGACTGTTACACTGGCCTATTGACAACAGGCTGTAACAGCAAAACGTATACAACAGGTATGTTGAACAGGCTGTAACAGATCTGTTGAGCCAACAGTGCTGTTAGTATGTTACTGTGTTACATGCTGTTGTCATCAGATACAACCAGACTGTTGATGAGCCAACAGTGATGTTACAGTCTGTTGTCATCGTATAGCTGTTACAAGGATGCATGGCTACATTATCCTGTGACATACCTACATGCTGTTAAAGAATGTGCATTTTTTGGTGTGTATACAATCAACCCTTTAAGATAATGATTCCTTTTAAAATATTATTTACTGATTCATTATTACAGACCGATACTCAAGACATAAGTCAAGAAACATTTTCTGATGAAGAACGGAGCACATTAAACGAGGCAGTTTCCAAAGGTTCAACTGAGGACATAATAAAAACAATCATTCAAATACCATTGATTTACCACCCATTACACCAGAAGATGTTAAACAATGTCAATGAAGAGTTAACAGAAATTGCAAGAAGAACCAACCCATCTGTTTTAAAGGGGGGGAACAGTCCGTTCTGCGCAAGTGTGAGCGTTTTGTTTAGGGGCGGACCATTAGAAAAGTGATGGCGGGGGTGGGGGAAAAACCAAAAAAAAATTCGTGCAAGGCAATGTGCTCGGAAAAAAAATTCGTACACAAAGAAAGTTTGAGAAAAAATATTCGGGCAGAGCCTTCTCATGATGAAAACTAGAAGTCAAATATCTTCTTGATACTGAAAACCATAAGTCAAAATGGTGTATACATCTATTAGTGTAAATCACTATACCATAGGGATTTACACTAAATTTAAAATTGCAAGAATAAAGATGCATAAGAGTAGTATAATTTTATACACATTTTGAAAGTGATTATTATTTTTATATTTAGTATTTATTTCAGGCACTATTAAATAAAGGAGCAAACAATAGTGGCAGGGATATTGATATTATTAATGTCATCATCTGTATTCAACAAAATTATCAAGAACAATAATTGTAGGTACAGCAAAACTACAGTATTGTACCAGGACCATGGATACCTGTACTATTAAACATCCAGGGTACTGTTTGCACATGAACACCACATAAATAATGCATATTGGTCTATAACATTAAAAACAAATAGACCAGTGCACATGAATAGGTGTTATAAAGGTGTGTTTACTGTTTATTAATGAGTATAAAAATGTAGAGTGCTACATAGGCAGTGTTTTAATAGATATAGCAAAACGAAAAGGTGGTAAACTGGCAAGAAATTGAGTAACAATAAACTGACATTTCGAGTAGAGCCCTCAATCAGAGTAAAATGTGTTGACATTTTACTCTAATGAAGGGCTCCGCTTGAAATGTCAGTTTATTGTTACTCAATTTCTTGTCAGGTTGGTATGTGTAATAAAAAAAATTCGTGCAAAGGATTAGACAATAAAAAAAAATCCTGCACAAGCAAATGATAAAAAAATTAATTCGTGCAAGCTGAAAAAGTCCCACCCCCCCCATCACTTTTCTAATGGTCCGCCCCTTACTTCTGACTCCTGGGGACTCCACCGGAAGTTAATTTCTTAGCAAACAGACTGCGGCGTGTTGTTTTAAACAATGGCGGACCCCACTCCTTCGACGTCGAATTTGAATCCGTCGAGCGAAAGCCAGTCTGAAAAAGGAGAAAGTCGAAAAGAATACTACGCGAAGAGAGATGCTTCGAAAGTGTATCTACTTGCCGCTTTTCCAAGATGGAGAGCATTTAAAGACGAAAACAACATGAAGAGCGACAAGGAATCAAGGATGTCGCTGAATTTGTTCTCGATGCGTATGTTTCAACGAAGAGTCGATTATGGTAAGATATTATTCTGAACTGTCGCTGTCACTTTCCTGAAAGCTTCTGTTCATACATTTCCCGAAGTTTTCGCCGTGACACGCGCTCGAACAAGATTTGTCAAGGCTTTTACATGCGCAAAAGTTTCTCCCCTTTTCCCGTAGACAGTTGCCACGGCATGAACATGTTGTTAAATTGTCAATGTTAGGCAATTCAGCAAACTCTTCTATCTGACGTATCTCTAAGTCTTCAAGCGTGAAACTTTCTTCCAATGTGTCAGCCATGCAAATATTACCTTGTGCTTCTTTATGCAAATGAGGAAATAGTACTTCATGTTATACTAATTATGCGGACCAAAACAAAAACGTAAACAAACGCTTGCACATGCGCAGAACGGACTGTTCCCCCCCTTTAAGGGATAGATCATTTGGAGGTTTATGTGAATATAATTGGATGTCCGAGGTGCATAAAGAGCTATTAATAGCAGATGTTCTCTTCTACCAAACGTTCAGCAATAGGAGTAAGAATATTTGTGATTGTATCCATATCCTGCCCAGATCTAAAACTTTTTTGGTCAAAAATGTTGGTGCGGTCAGGATTCCCAATAACTTCAGCCCATTTATTTAAGCCCAAAGATTATTTTATTGCCGTTCGGTCGTTTTTTGTTCGCTGTTGCAGTCATAGCAAGCAGAGGGACATCGTGAAAGGTAGCGCACAATACAGACAAATTACCATAGTCCACTTGGAAATCTTTGCCCCTACAAACCCGATATAAAGACAGTACACACATTAAAAATAATTCGCGATCACTTTGCCTCGGACAAATCATATGGACAAATTTATAAAGAAATATTAATTGCGGTAGTCTATATTAAACATAGAAATATCTAAACAGTACTATAAAATGTAAATTGCCACTTACCAATCCAAAATGCAGTGCGCTTCATCAACAACAATGGCACACACGTTGTCCTGATACGGTTTACTTCGCATTAAACTAAGTCCATATTTCAAGAAACTAATAACTCGGGGTGAGCGAACACTATATTATAAAATCCGCTTTCCAGCTTCATCTTATCACAAAGATGTAGATCACATACTAGCTCTGGTTCTTCATCTCCAAAATTCTCAGGTTCTGAATATTTGACGTCGAGGACAGACGCTCGAATACAACTCAAACTTAAGCGTGATATTTGGTTAGTAATCAACGCATTTAATGGCGATACAACAATTATTACTGAGGTAATGGCAGTATTTCGCAAAATTCCGTACTTCTTTGCGAATAATAAAACAGGAGAAGGTGAAATACCAACGATTTTCCGTAGCCAGTTGGTAGAATTGCCAGAACGTCCAAGTTTAAAAAGATTTTCTCCAAACAAATCACTTGCTAGGTTTCAATATAACTTCGCTGTATAAACTGGTTAAAATAGCAAACTCCAAACAAGAATACAAAGTACCACACTTCGAGTTTTTCAACATGGCGAACAATCAGGATTTGAAAACAATAATTATTATGCAAATCATACCACCCTCCCTAAATCCAGATTCTGGGAATCACGTGACCAGCCGATACCGGGTAGCGGAGGTAAGACCCTGGGTACGGACATCTCCGTGACATTATTGTTTCCGCTATTGGGTAGTATTCCCTTTAATTTTGGGTGCAATTTAATTTTGGGTGCAATTTAATTTTTGGTGCAATTTAGGGTGCAAGCAAATGCGCAATTTCCATTAGGCTTTTCCACGATAACAAGTGAGCTCACCCATTCAGTCGGCTCATCAACTCCTACAATAATGTTTAACTGAGCTTGTCTCTCAAGGCATACGGAACTCGTCTCGGTGGGTGAACTACAGGGACTGCACTGCTGTCTATCTTGATATGATGTTCTCCGGGTAGGCATCCTATTTCTCAAAAAATATCGTGAGGCGGTGTGAATATTTTCGAGTCGCTGTGATTTAGGCTCTCCACTCGCTTTATCAGATTCAACCTCGGAGCCAAATATTTTTCAAAAAAAATAAACAACAAACATTCTATCACAAGAAATTTGACCTCCAAAGTTGGCCGCGATTCCACAGCAGAGTATGTGATTAAACACGTGACAAAGCTTTATGGAAATTATACGACAAGTTACAACAGAAATAGCTTTATATTCATACACAACTAGCCACGGTTGAGTCTTTAACGTCACTTGCTCTAATCAAAACCTAAGCGTCCGGAACATGTTCGAGTAATGGCGCATATGAACTTACCGTACGTATTCCATATATGGAAGGTGGGAGGTTCCATATGAAGAGCACATACATTGCCCTAACGAGCATATACGTTGCCCTGACGAGCAAATACATCGCTCTCGTACCAGCCCACTCTATGTACGCAATTACTGAGCGCATGCGTCTACCACTGAATTTCTAATCGAACATGCTTAGTTTCTCTCACTAGTCTGCTGATCTAGCACCCCAAGTAGGGGAGAGGATGTGGTGGGGGCTAGGGATGGATTGAGGATTAGAAAACTCGTTAGGCGGGGGTTAGGGTTAGAGTTAGGATCTTCGTTGTTTTGGGGTCGATTACAATCCAATTAACTAGGAGGATGGTACGAGGGCAATGTATTTGCTCGTCAGGGCAACGTATATGCTCGTTAGGGCAACGTATGTACTCTTCCATATATTAAATAGGTACGGTAAGTCCTTATCTAATCACGGTTGTAAGATCCCGTACAGTCTGAAAAGGCGACTTCCCATGCTCGCAATTGCTTGAATTTTGGCAAGTTAAGTAAGGGGCGCTTTAAGTTGTTTAATAAACTGCAGCATGTGTTTTATTGGGTCTAATCAAACTCTCGACTATCGCCGGCCTCGTTTTAATCCCTATAACACACTGTTGCTCGTTTATTAAACATTACACTTCAAAAGGTACTACGTTTACACACTGCGATTAATCGAGCCGATTTATATTCGGATTGAATGGTAAGCAAACAGAAAATAGGAAGTAGAGTCGGATTATGAGCACACAAATCATTCCGCTGACAGTTTCTCGTTCTTAACATGCAGCTAAACCATAAATCGGGCAGATTAATCGCAGGGTGTAAACGCACCTAAACATTCTAAGAATTCAAGTAAAAAATACTAATTTATACTGACTTGTGTTCCTATATCGTTTTAGTTCTATTGCTGGAAATAAATATCAGAAAGATTGATTAAGATTCAGTCACCGAGCGTCGTCCGCGCAAGGGAACCTTGAGAACCCTGTGACGGTTTCCAAGACATACTGATGCAAAGATGAGACTTGGTCTGTACAGGGGCTGTAAACGCATTATTTTGTTTTATACTGTAATCATGATAGTTTTTATACTTTTTATTCTCCGACGAAATGTCCAGGAACGTATTTATTTATTTTCGCAAGAACATACATTGATAAATGGCCTTTTCACCTCAACCAAACAAGACACAGAAACCGAGTTCAGAAAACAATGGTTTAGAATGCTGAAGGCGCGCGTGGACTGGAAAGGAATTATAGCGCCGTGTATTGGGCAAATGGTATTGGGTGAGACATTGTCCGGATGGGGAAAAGTCAATGAAACATCATCCAACGAAAGTTTTGTTAAATTTATGGATATTCGCCCAGCTGGTCAATTTTCGAGAATCTTCATTCAGTCGAGAACCAATGATAGTAGGGATAAAACTATCGGTGGTGATTTCTGGAAAGTAATATTGTCGGGTCCTGCTAGTATCTCAGCAACAGTTTTTGACCATCGCAATGGTACATATGAAGCATTGGTGCTGCTTATGGATCCTGGTAACTATAGTGTCAATGCTATTGTACAACGCAGTCTGTGCAAAGGATTTAAGGAGCCACCGAAACGCTTTCTTAAACTCTGTGAGTAAAATCCGTCAAGGAGGGATCGGTCATTACGGGGGCTTGTGGGTATCACATTTTACAAATTTAATTTTGAGATATTTCTGTAATTCAGCAACTTTTCTTTTAATTTAGCGAATTTTCTTTTTATGTAGCGACTATTATTTTAATTTAGCGACTTTACTTTTAATTTAGCGACTTTTCTTTTAATTTGGCGACTTTTCTTTTAATTTAGCGGCTATTATTTTAATTTAGCGACTTTTCTTTTAATTTAGCGATTTTTCTTTTAATTTGGCGACTTTTCTTTTAATTTAGCTACTTTTCTTTTAATTTAGCGACTTTTCTTTTAATTTAGCTACTTTTCTTTTAATTTGGCGACTTTTCTTTTAATTTAGCGACTATTATTTTAATTTAGCGACTGTTCTTTTAATTTAGCGATTTTTCTTTTAATTTAGCGAATTTTCCTTTAATTTGGTGACTTTTCTTTTAATTTAGCGACTTTTCTTTTAATTTAGCGACTTTTATTTTAATTTTGCGACTTTGCTTTTAATTTAGCAACTTTTCTTTTAATTAAGCGAATTTTCTTTTAATTTAGCGACTTTTCTTTTAATTTAGCGATTTTTCTTTTAATTTAGCGACTTTTCTTTTAATTTAGCTACTTTTATTTTAATTTGGCGACTTTTCTTTTAATTTAGCGACTATTATTTTAATTTAGCGACTTTTCTTTTAATTTAGCGATTTTTCTTTTAGTTTGGCGACTTTTTATTTATTTATTTATTTATTTATTGACTTTACAACCATATATAAATGCGAAAGAATTAAAACTATTAAATTAGAGAAAAAAGTTTGAATAACTAAATATATGGTTGAAGGTAAGGTCAACAGGACATTAGTAGTCCCATGTGAAGACCGACCTTAATGAAAACAAACATAACATACATAAAATAAAGACCAGAACAAATATACAGTTTACAGAAGACATTACAAATTAGGAACAACAGCTTAAGTTGAAAGAGCGGCACTTAGAACAAAAGGTTTTCCAAGTGCGCATTCTGTTAACATCGAAAGATGAGTGTAGTAGAGAAGGGTAGTAAACAGTTAGTCTTTGTTTGAAGGAGGAAACGGATGAACTATTACGAATGGTGGGAGAGAGATTGTTCCAGAGAAGGACAATTCGGTTGAAAAAAGAATTCCTATAGAGAGACGTCCTGCAATGGTTGACTTGAAGCAAGTTGTCCTTATTTGAACGGGTGCGAGACGTGCTTTGAGAAGAAAAAGTGACGAAAGAGGAGATGTCTAGGTCGAAGAGGCCTTGTTTACATTTAAAACAGAAAACGAGATCCTTTAGTTCAAGCCAGTAGGATATCGGAAGTAAATTAAGCTTCTTAAGACGTTCAGGATATGACAACTCATAATCCTGAAGGATGAATTTGCTAGCACGTCTTTGAACACCCTCGAGGATCGCAAGATCGCGTGACGATCCTTGAGGTGCCCAGATCTCACTACCATAAGACAGATGAGATCGGACGAGAGCAAGAAAAAGAAGCCTGCGGCAACGAATATCAGTCATTTGGGTACAATTCCTGTGGAGAAAACCAAGCATACGATTGGCTTTTGCAGTGCAGCTGGCTATGTGTTGGGACCACTTTAGGTCATTGCTGATAACCACACCCAAGTCTACTTGGCTAGTTATGCTCTTGACTGGTTCGTTGTTAAGAAAGTAGGAATGAGTTGGAGGGATCCGTTTGCGGGATATCCTGAGTAAAAGCGTCTTTGAGACATTAAATTTCAATTGCCATGACAGCGACCAGTTGGACATAGCGTCCAGGTCAAGCTGGAGGAGATCTCGATCATCTGGTGATTGTATATATAACACGATAACATTTGCTGTCATCAGCAAAAAGCGCAACAGTACTATTCTTGGTTACCTCCTGAAGGTCGTTCACATAAAGTATGAATAGGAGAGGACCTATTACACTACCTTGTGGCACACCGGAGGTAACACTAAGAAAGGATGAGGAAACTCCTTCAACGACAACACACTGTTTGCGATCATGAAGGTAATCGGCAAACCAGTTAAGAAGTGGACCAGAGATTCCAAACGATTTAAGTTTGAACAAGAGTTTGCTATGGGACACAGAGTCAAACGCTTTAGCAAAGTCAAGATAAACCATGTCAATTTCCTTACCAGAATCAAGAGTATGACCAAGGTCGTGAAGCACATTCAAAAGTTGAGTAACACATGACCTATGGCAACGAAAGCCGTGTTGAAGGTCATGCAAAGAGTTATTAACAAAAGAATAAACCTGATTGAAAATTAGACGTTCTAGAACTTTGGAGACTTGGCATAATAATGAAACTGGTCTGTAGTTTGTGGCCTCATGAGCGTCGCCTTTCTTGGGTATGGGCACGACATTTGCAGATTTCCATTCAGAAGGGAAAACACCCTGCTGAAGAGATAGCTCAAAGAGAGCAGTCAAAGACGGGGCGATTACTTCAGAACATCGCTTTAGAATATAAGCTGGTATACCGTCAGGACCAGTAGCCTTAGAGGGTGACAAATTGAACAACAATGACTGAACGTCGGATTCAGATATAGTTAATGAGTCAAGAGAGTTAGATGTTGAGTTAGAAGGAGAGATAAGAGGTGAAGAACTTGTGTCGGAGTCGGAGATAAAGACTGACGCAAAATATTGGTTAAAGCCATCCGCTTTTTCCTCCGCAGAAAAAAGTTTCTGACCATTCAATTGAATCACGTCAGGGATAGAGGATTTTGAGGATTTACTCTTAAAGAATCTTCAAAATGATTTAGGATCATTGAACACATTTTCGGACAGTCCAGAGAGATATTCTCTCTTCTTGGAATTCATCCAACACTTGACGTGTTGCCGAGTTCTGCGGAATTTCTCCCAAAGTTGAGGTGAGTTCTTAGCCTTAGCCTTTCTCCTTAGTGACTCTTTCATTTTGATGGCGTGGAGTAAGTCCTTGGTGATGTACGGAGGGGCAAATGAACGCTTGAGCTTTGTTTTAGGAATGAAATAGTTTACAGCGGCAAGGAAAGCGTTTTTCCACTTTGACCAGGCAAGATTTACGTCGTGAGTGGAGTGATCCTGAGACAGTCAATGAGGCCAACGAAATCTCCCTTAGAGTAATCATATACTATACGTTCGGAAGATTGTTTAGGTTGTTGATGGAGTTTTAAGTCGAAAAATATTGCTTTGTGATCAGAGTGCAGAGAGATGGATTCGTCATCAGTAACTTCGAAGTTGTTGGTCAAATATTCGTTTGTAGTTAAAACCAGGTCGATAAGATTGTTACCGCGGGTAGGCGAGTTGATCAATTGTAGGTAACTAAACTCAGTGACAATGTCAATGAAACTAGATTCTGAACTTAAGGTAGAGAAACCTGAACCATTAGACCATTGGATGTTAGGGTAGTTAAAATCACCAATTAGAACGACATCTCTGAATTGTGAATCTTGAACAAATTTTAAAAATCGGGATAGTTCATGAATAAAATCAATGGTGGAGTCAGGTGGACGGTAACAGACAGCAACAAGTACTTTACTGGACGAGGAGTTAATGACAACAGATGCAAGTTCTAATGAGTCGGAAACGAAATCAGAAGGTTCAGATTTGACTGTATCTCTCACGGCAAGCAGAACACCACCTCCCCGTTTACCTGTTTGACGATCTCTACGAATTAGCTTGTACCCAACAGGTAAGATTTCATCATCACGCACATGACTAGAGAGCCAAGTCTCCACCAAAGCAATCACATCTATACTGTTGCCATAAACAACGTCATGTAGACAGGATAGCTTATTCTCGACGCAATTAGTTCTAGAGTTAAGATAGTTTGCCTTCTGACGTTCTGATACAAAACATTAAATGAAGAACGGGCTCTGGGGTTGATTAGTCCTCGCACAATAGGTGGTGATGTTGAAATGCTGCAGTCAGGACCAGGATTGGTTGAAATTTCATTAGATAGAGATATTAGAATTATAGAAATGGAGAAGTTCATGGCAATATGAAGTCCACGGATTAATTTCCTATCTGAGGAGAGAGGCTTGGCGGAGGTTGAGCGACGGGAGATATGAAAATGAGAATATTCGTTCATATTTGGATTAGACAACAATTGTGACACGTACAAAATTTCACAGTTGAGATCCGCGGGTGTGGATTGGGACAAGACTCGGGTAAAACTTGATAGGTATATGAATGTGTGCATAATAACCAGTAAGTTACGCGGCGACAAAGATAGTGCAACAAATGCCATAGTTGACTTGATAATAATTATCAGGGCAAATCCCGCAGCTGGTGTTGAAACGTTGAAATTACAAAAGACCAAAGTCTCAGGTTTCCGTGATCAAGGGCAAAGTTCAAATTACGACGATCTTGAAGCATACAAACGTGAATAATTCAAAATAGCGATAAAAATGTTAATCACGAAATAAATTCCAAAATTGCACCAGGAAACAGAAGATTATATAGATGACACGATTCTAGGATGGATATCCATAATAGACTGCAGACGACTGACAAACGATCACAAATACATAAGGTAGTTACTATGGTGGGCGGCGCTTGACATAATATAGATTTAATGACAATGAATTTCCAACGGTCAAAATCATAAAATGAGTGTAGTTTGAATTATGTATGACCAAAAGACACCAAAACTTGACAGGTCAACAGGAACAAAGAACAAATTTTTCTTTTAATTTAGCCACTTTTCTTTTAATCTAGCGACTTTTCTTTTAATTTAGCTACTTTTCCTTTAATTTGGCGACTTTTCTTTTAATTTAGCGACTTTTCTTTTAATTTAGCGACTTTTCTTTTAATTTTGCGACATTTCTTTTAATTTAGCAACTTTTCTTTTAATTTAGCGAATTTTCTTTTAATTTAGCAACTTTTCTTTTAATTTAGCAACTTTTCTTTTAATTTAGCAACTTTTCTTTTAATGTAGCGAATTTTCTTTTAATTTAGCGACTTTTCTTTTAATTTAGCGAATTTTTTAATTTAACGAATCTTTTTCAATTTAGCGACTATTTTTTCGATTTAGCACTAAACCAAAGAGTCGCTAAATCAAAACAAATGTCGCAAAATTATAAGAAAACTATTAGGCAGAAGAGCTATCAGACAGAGTCTAGGTGAGTTCAAAACAGCATTAAAGTGCATATAAACCATCCACAGTTTTTTGTTCATTGTATAGAGGATGCGAAAAGTACTGATAATTTAACTACATTTCTTTTAATTTAGCGATTTTCTTTTAATTTAGCGACTTTTCTTTTAATTTAACAACATTTCTTTAATTTATTTCTTTTAACTGATAAGTTATTTTACATTCGATTTGGTCCGTTATTTCCCGAAATATACCACTAAACATAGCCAATTGAATGAAAAAGCCGCGCGTCGTTGTTCTTAAGAGGGGCCTGGGAGTCAGGATCAATTTTGTCATATTCGGAAACACTGGACAATGTAGATTGAGAAACCTTTTTTCACACGTATAGGCCGTGTTTGCTCGGTATCTCAACTTCGAGAACAGTGAGGGAGCTCTATTTCAAAGGTTAGGTGTACCTGGTAATAGAGTGAAGTCTACATATGTGTATAGCCTGTGATCGTCTGGGCCCAGTCCTTCAAATGGCGATTTGCACTAATCATGATATGGGTTAAAATTTAATTGGCTATTTATTTATTGATTTGTTCCGTTTAACAACTTTGTTCTAACTCTCTAGGATGACACCTTTATAAATTGATGTCTAAACAGAAAACGTCGAACAAATTTGACTCCGTCTTCGCGATTTCGTTCATAAAATTAAGCCAGTCGCCTTTTGAACAACTACACCCTGGTGAACAGTGAGGCGATCTAGCTAAATCGTTGAATAACATCGAGCCAGATAGGGCGCAGGGCCGTAGCAAAGGGTGGTATTGGAGGGTGCGTCACGCACCCAACTTTTACAAAATTGCAATATTCGGAAAATTCACAGTTCTATTCGGAAAATTGGGACCTGTTTTCTTTAAGACTATTTTAAGAGATTATGTCAAAATATACTGTTTAAATGTACATTAGATGTACTGGTAACAGAAACGTTGTCAGTTGAACGTAAGTTAATATGCAGATATCGACAATCGTGTGACGAACATTGTAATTGTTTCTTATACTTAATCTAGCTACTGGAAGTAATTGGTCATATTTTGTGTAATAGTTTTAGTATATGGGTAAAATGCAGTACCGTTACTGCCATAACTGTGATAAGAAATATTTTTTTCCATATCGTTCAGTTTTGGCAATTAGCAAAGTATTGTGATTATTATTGCACGAATTGGGGGGGGGGGGGTTTCATTTGTAAATTTTGGGTTGGCATCCCCAATTATGACTTGTTAGCTACAGTGTACGGCCCTGATAGGGCGATGCTATATTATATTTATTTTAAAAGAGGGGACTCTAGAATTGGACAAAATACCATTAATAAAGTTCATATAGCATTATAATTACAAATGATTATTAGTTTTCCGGATATTTCATTTATTGTTAAACCTCCTGTTCCTCCAAAATGTTATTCTTATTCCATTGAGTTTTTGACAGTAAATTCAGGTGGAACGATTCCTGGTTTACAGCAGACTAAAGTCGTCTTCGGAAGATTGCAAGGAAGTAAAGATATAATGTTTTACGTGCCACCAACGAATGATGATGTAGATAAGAGATTAAAAGGTTAGAGTTGCTTTTTTATCAATATCAACATCATCATCATTATTAACATGTTAATGACAAGCTGTTAATGCGAAGAAAATCGTATGACATGATCCAATCGGTAACTTTTTGAACAATAGTCGTGCTCTAGTTTTGTAGCTTGGTAATCGTAATTATTTTTACAATTATTGGTAGTCAAGCTGTAATTGTGCATGAGTACGCTGAGTTGCAATGTACAACATTTTAAAATCAGCTCTGCATGACTGACAGCTGGCCGCCTTTCTTACTCGGTAACTTAAAAGACATTGGCAACAAAAATTAAGTTTGTCTAATATATTGAATTTGAATTTATTTACAAATTTATAGATTTTGCAACCACGAAGGTTGAAATACATCTATCATTTACACTGTATTTAGAAAGATTAAAAATACATAATTAATTTGATTAAGAATAGATAAAAATAACCAATAAAAGTTGGAATATTTACAAATGTTTGACAGCTAACTAGGAGAAATTACAATCAATTTGAATGTTCATTAAGACGGAATAAACGAATTTCTAAAACGATTGGTCCTGCATTTAATTGGAACGAGCTTATTAGAGAACCGTAAATTGTAACTAGACTTTTCTACAGTGTCAATAAGTTCGGAAAGAGGACTAGATTGTGAAGAACCTTATTCTTAAAAAAGTCGAACATAGAAGTTCATGCCTTGAAGACAAAGTTGGAATATTAAACACTGTCAAAGCATCGTTATAAGATAGTGATGAGTTGATTATTTTCACAGCTCTTGACTGGATCCTTTCAATATCGTCAGAAAGGTATTCAGGGATGTTGTAGTGCCAAACTTGGGCGCAATACTCCAAAATTTGTCTTACGCATGTAACATATACATTGTAATCAAAGTTTTTATATCCGCACGGGCTCGTTTGAGGAGTCTAAGCATATAAAGACGTTTCGAAGACTTTTTCACAATATAAGACACGTGATCGTTCCACTTTCGGTCGTCTCAATTCAACGGGCTATTCGTCGACAGCCATTGGAGAGTAATTTGGATTGGTTTTCCAAAAGCAATTAAGGATTTATTTGCATTTACGAGCTGATTTAGGGACATATTATTTCTTGCACAGCACTGTTGAATCCCTTCTAAAGTAGTCTGCAGAGTCGATTTTTGGTTTCTAATAATAGTTTCTGAAAGGGACGAATCGTCGACATATTTCCATCTGTCTTCCCATTCCTCCAACAACAAATCATTAATCATCATCATAAATAGAATCGGACCTAGGACAGTGCCTTAAGGAACAACAGCATTCAAAGGTTCGAAGCTAGAAAATAATTTTCCTATCTTTACTTGCTGTTTGCTACCAGTAAGAAAATTTCTCACCCACGATATGATGGTCTATCCTATCGAAAGCTTTACTGAAATCTAGGAGCAGGATCCCTACACACTGATTGGGTTGATCAGTAGCTTTATACAGATGATGGAAAAAAGACAAAAGGGCATGCGTTGTAGATAAACCAGCGAGTGATCCGAATTGCTTCCTGTCAACAAAATGTCTAATTTGTGACATAATCCCTTCAGCAACAAAATGTTCCATGGTTTTTGAAAGAATTGGCGTTAACGATATTGGACGTAAATCGTTTTCAATGTCTTTAACCACATCTGATTTAGGGATAGGTACAACATCTGCTTCCTTCCATGAGTTTGGAACAATCCTCTCTTTTATTGACGCATATAATTTCAACAATAGGTGGGGAAAGCTCCATAGCAAAATCTTTCAAAATCCAACAGGGTAAATTGTCTGGACCTGAGGCTTTAACACGTTTGAGGTTAGAGAGCCTCAAATAAACATTTGAAATGTGATATTTAGATAATATTTCGTTTACCACAACGAAATCAGTTTCGACATTTTCCAGTATAAGAGGTGGTAAACGATTTGTAATACACAGGAAACTTTGGTTAATTTTGGTTGCTTATACTTCAATGGAATGGACTTCTTTACCCAATAAAACGGCACTAGAAACCAGTTTTTTTCTTAGGAAATCCTGCAAGCTGCTTAATGGATTT
Source organism: Chrysogorgia sp. JL179-B06 (assembly GCA_035772405.1). Classification (NCBI taxonomy): domain Eukaryota; kingdom Metazoa; phylum Cnidaria; class Anthozoa; order Scleralcyonacea; family Chrysogorgiidae; genus Chrysogorgia; species Chrysogorgia sp. JL179-B06. The sequence goes on from JAYKKM010000148.1 coordinate 7,238,893, forward strand.
CCACCAAGAAGCTGCATTGTCGAAATTCTTTACTTTGCTTTCAAAAAATGAATTCCTAAGACTATTATTTAGCCTGTTGGGAAAGAAGCGAACGGGACATCAAAATATCAATATAAAGAAACCTACTCCTATGATATAGGGATAGTCATGGGATAATGTCCATGTACAGATCATGTGCATGCACGTCAAAAGTTGATGTTAATAATGGTAAATAGCAAAAATAATCTACATAAAATCTTTTATTTCAGTAAACGTAAACCGTCTTTAAATCTTTCCTGTCTGGCCCAGTCACAATCGTTCGTATGAAAACTGATGAAGTCGTGAATTGAAAAACACGGCACACGGTAACGCAAGATTAAAAATAGGTACGCAATGCGTACATGTGTATACCGCTATTTTAATAGACCATGTAGACTTAAGAAGCAATGCATTAAAATGCATGAAAACAACATAGACACAAATAAATTGATAGTTATTATAAATCATTTTATAAATGTGTTGCTTATTTGAACATGGCACATACTATACATACATTTTTATATGGGTTGTTTCCAAAATATTGATAGCATATCATAAACATGCCCCCAAATTTCATTTGAAGTGAACTTGTAAATAAAACATCTGCGGCTGGTTATACGAAGCATGGATAGTTTATCCGGTTGATAAGTCCTAGCTAGAAAACCACTCGTGGTAATTTGACAGGGGCGGATCTAGGATTTTCCTTACCTACATCAAAAAATTTTCGAAACAAATTTCACCAAGCAATTGCAGCTGTGAAGTATAATAAATTGTATGGAAGCTAGAAATTTGGCTATTTTGGCATATATCAAAACTCATCAGGCATGCCTAAAAACACTAAGTATAATAGTGATTCCAACATGGACAGCACTAATCAACAGTAGAAACAAGTAAAAAATAAATGTTAGTGGCCAGGATTCTGAAATAGGGCATCCAATTTGGGAACATATCAGACAAAAGTGATGATACACTTCTCGGGGCCCTTGGAAAATATTTGAATTTACGGTCTTAAATCAAAATTTTTAAATGGGTATCTCATCATTTTAAATATATATTTTGGTCCAAATATGACTATACTAGAAGTTACTATCACAAGGGAAGTTCTGCCTTGAAATCCAAGGTAATTGTGATATTGTGCAAAACTGAAAAAAATAAGTGGTATACAGATCTGTGGGTTTATTGAAGTCAAAGTTGCAGCAGAGGTAGTACAGCCTCATACCCAATCGGTTATGGTTTAGGTAAGACCAGAGCAGTTAAGCTCAACATATATATTGAGCTCACACTAAGCTTGCTTCGAAGCACGTGCAGGGGTCCCTCTTCCCTTGTTGACCTCCCTCTCAACATCTATTCACAATATAGTGGTTCATCAACATGTATAATATTAAACAGATGTAACTTGAACATTAAAAAATGCAGTTAAAAGATAAAACTGCAGTTGTATAACATAGTTCTCTGTACAAGGCTTGCATAAAAATACAGTTCAATATGACCATAAAACAGTTGATAAACTAAATTAATCAGAATTTGTTTCTGATGTGGAGACCAGACAAAATATATGTTATCTTGATATCTACATTATTGTATGTGATATTGAATGATTTGCCATATTCAAGAATAAAGAAGACCATGGCTTCTTCAGATGTGGTATTTCGATCGATGTTGCTTCGCAGATGCTGATAATTGTGAGAAACAATAAACTCACACAAATATACACCTAAATAGAAAGTAAACCATATTCAAAAACAAAACAATCTGATATGGCAATAAATTGCAGATGACATCTTATAAATGTCTACCTCGCTCAACATATAAACAAGAAAATTAGGAAAAAGTTTGTTTACTGTAGTACACACCTTCAGTTCTCCTTACAATACAATACAATACAATACAATACAATACAATGCAATGCAATGCAATGCAATGCAATGCAATGCAATGCAATGCAATGCAATGCAATGCAATGCAATGCAATGCAATGCAATGCAATGCAATGCAATGCAATGCAATGCAATATTGTATTGTAAGGAGAAGGTATATATGTGAAGCTCCTTGTCCTCATATGTGGAATTAAATGACAGGTGATTATAATAAAAATTGGAATAACCATAACCATAACCCTCAGACTTTCAACAAGAGAATTATCTCCTACCATTGCTAAGGACACAGAGCTATAAACAATTTCCAGATGCGTCAGATCTAAAATATTAAGATATTAAAACAAGTCATCGGAAATAAAACAGACACTAGACTTGTAACTTGATATGAAATCAGTGAAGATAAATTTGTGTTCTATGAGAAATAATATATAAACAATCCATTCAATAAATTGTACTGTGTATCTTAGTTTTCCGCTTATGGTATACAGACACTACCAAATGATTAAACGAAGCTCAATTCGTTTAATTAACACCATAAATAGTTAACTTAAAGCACACACTTCGCTGGTTCTAGTGTAAACATCAATAGAACCAAAGACAGATAAAATATAGATAAAAATATGTAATACGCTTATCTTGCTTCTTTGCTCTTCCTTTGCATGTTGTAGTATTATAATGTCGGCGCTTGTAAGCTTGTTGTTGCTTTATATTTATTTCTCGAATGCCCGAGCGATCTTATCGACATATCACGATAGCTGGTCGAGTATGACGCAATGAACTCAGTCCAAGACCCTCAAGATCGCCGACATTGTGGCTACCGCTGACCTGTCAGTTATGGTTATTTCCAGCGATATCAATAGAACAAAGAGGTGGTTCAATTTTGGATATTTTTCAGCCCGACAGGAAACGCCAACATTCATTGTTTCTGCGCCACTTTTCCTAATCTAATTTGTTTTTGCTTTTTTTATTTTTATTTTATACCCTTATCTTCTTATTTGTCAACTTTTACACTTTGACAATTTCTTTAGCATCTATTGGCTTCCTTTTCTTACGTGTAACGTCTATTTTTAACACTTTTCTCTGATTGGCTAACTCTTGACATGTTGTAAATATATTTGTCAAACTCATTAATAATGCATCATTATCGTAGCCATTCCATGAACGTATACCACATCCATGCATGAGTTTTGATACCCATGAAAACCTGTAGGAGACTTGCTGGTGAACAGGATCACATTTCTTAATCACCATATGTTACCCTGACCCCGCGTAGGGCAAAACGTGTTAAATAAGACACTGTAGACAGTTTGAATCGTATATTTAATAACAGATAACTCGAAGACGTTTCTAGTTTTCTTTTATAAAACTGCAGACCAAGTCCCTTTATTTCCGTTCGTTACAAACTACTAGGGAGCCTACACATATTCAAGTCAATGAAACACAATTATGCTTACTCTTTTGAGAAGCAACATCAAACACTCGTTCACCGTGTTTCATCAGGGGACTCCAAACACTCGAAAACAATAAAAACCACGGGGCTTCGCCACTTTTTTTCTCGTGTTTGGAACCCCTTTTCTCGTGTTCGAAATCATACGGGTAGAGTGCCCAATGCCGAGGCAGAGTGAAATAGTTAAATAAAAAGACAAGCTTGAGTTACTTCATTGAACTTTAATCACTAAAAAATGTTTTGCCAATAAAATTATAGAATCGACATGCCGACCCAGGGCTATTTGTATAGGTAATCATATCCCCTCACTGCCCCCCGCTTCCGCCGCCCGCTTCCGCCGCCCTAGCTAACTTTTATCCTTTTTATTTTGTCTGACAAAACAATTCACAATTCAGTCGGGTTTTTCAAAGCCTTAAGACGATTTTTAAAGTGGATTTTCCATCATAACTTCGGTAAATTTTGCACTTGGTTAATGTGTTTTCTGTTGAACATTAGCCTTACTCCTCTCAGTTCAGGTTTTTCGCTCTTTTGCGTTAAAGAAACAGCCAGTTTCATCTGCAGTAGGTTGAGAAAATCACGCCGCCATTTTGTTTTTTCATTACTAGTGATATATGAGCTGATAGCTTGCTAGTATAAGAACCAATCAGATTGCAGAACAGCTCATATACGGTGGATGGCTATATTATAAATATATATATATATATATATACATTGGTCAAATATATGTACAGTATATGAAAATTTGACTGCCCCAACCGGGAATCGAACCCAAGGTCTCCGAATCAACGCATCGGCGCTCTAATCACTGAGCTATTGAGACACGGTCAGTCAAACGTCATAAAGTACTAGAAATACGTGTACGCAACAACCCCTCGCCCGCTTACTGTTTGAGGCTTTGATAGTGTAGTGCTCAGTTATTACTTTTAAATAAGTCAATAATTCATTTGCCAATCTGAACAGATTTGACTGCTTATTTTTGGGTGCAATTTGTTGGTAGTGCACTGAACAGAACATGAGTGGGAAAGTCTGCCATCACTAACTTGTCTCGGAAACAGGGTTAGAAACCAATTGTGTAACTCTTGATTATTGGAATTAATAATTAATTTTATTAATTATTAATTGCCATAATAATTTTATTAATTATATAATATTTATTTCATTAAAGTTAATTATATCAGTTATGGTTTTCATGATAAATATTCAACATGCATGTTTAACAGTGGCATACTCATTATTTTTTAAAGTACAGTTGTATTCATGAGACTGCATAACCTATGTACATACATGTACCCTACTGTAATACTGTATGTACTGTAATCTGCATGTTCCTTATTGTCTAATTGTCAGTATAAGCAGATCGTACAAAAAGATTCAATACCTAAATTTATCCCAGACCAAGAGTGTTGTCTGACTATATTCATAAGCTTGTTAAACCTTTTATTCTGTTAGAAGACTTCTGTTGCTTTTATTAATATTATATAATTATGCACATACATGCAGGTATTTCAATGGTATTCAAGTACTGGTAACAGAATTTCAAAACGATGAAATGACAAAAGCCCATAATATGCAACAAAGAACAACATTGCTTAATCTAATTATTTCACCAATATATAACATTAATTCAGGATGAAAATCGCTTCAGCTGCTTGTTGTCAGTGAGGTGATACCACCATGTTTAATCCCTAATTATACATTAAACAGTATATATCCTACAAAAGCTGTGTAAAATATATATATTGCAAGCCTAGGACTGGCATTGTCCAGGCCTAATCCAGGACAAAGGTGTTTACACAGACACACTAAGCCATTGGCCAGAGCAGCATGCCATATACAGTATCATAATCCTATAGACAGCCAGTATCGTGCATGTTTACACTAGTAAGCCAGGCCCAGGTGGTGGTAGGCCAGATTTGTCCTATAAACTTGCAGTATAGACACAGCTAGTACAGTCTGTACTTTTTTACATCCTTAACACTAGCACACACCAGTGCTCTCTATCAGCTAATTATCAAGTTTTGCAATTACTCCATTGTGGAGTACATTTGTGCTTTATTTACTTTCACATTTAAGTCTTTCACTCATGACAGGATATATTGTGATTACCATGCATCTCTCAAATCAACCAAGAGCCGTCGAAAACATTGACAACGGCAAGGCTACTCGTTGTGGTAGCCGAGAAAACAAGAACGCGACAACACTACGAATCGGCCGAAAATAAACCGACCGAAAATGAACAAGCCGAAAATCATTGAATTTGCATAGTTCACTCATAGCAAATTAAGTGTTGCTCAAATTTTCTAAAGTAAAATTGAGCTGTAATTAAGGCAGTATATAACAAAGATTCAAAGAAGAAACTGGTCTAAACTTTGCGCTCGTTACTGCATTGTTCTGTTTACAACTTCTCTTCTCTTTGCATTAATGATCTCTCCAAGGCTGACTAACATATAAACGAAGTCGCTTACCTAGCAGCATTTAATGTTGCAAGCATCACCAAATCTGTCGCCTTTGTTGTCGGTCTTTTGACCTATAATAGTATCGCTGTGTTTTTTTTTCTTAGCAAGCCGTATTTCGCGTTGATTGCTGGTGTTTTTGGCCATACTTTTTGCCCCGTAAACATGGCAACCAACCAGAACCTGTGTCGGCGCGTAATGGACTGGGACACAGGCTACGTTGATCCTGAATATACACAAATAAACTGAATGTGAGACTGGAAACGCTAGGATTCCCGTGATGAGGGACTAAACACCGGTCGATATTAGCACCCTCGCCGGAAAAATGTACCATTTTTTACTCGTCTTGACTTCGGTAATATAAATTTGAAATTACTGGTTTATTTCTACCTATTTATATTATTCTGTGTATGCTTTCAAAATAAACATAGTAGATAAAAATAGAAAAGTTGAGTAGGAGTCTGAAACTGACGTACAATGTACACCATATTCGGCTTCACTTTTTGTACGGCCAAAGACCAGAACACAGTCCTTAAAGTGGTACTATACGATCAAATTTTTACCGATCGATATTTTACGTATTTATAAAGCTAAATATTATTCGGTCGAAACCGTTTTGCGATTCGGCGATGGCAAGTATTATTTTTTCTGACACCGAATCTGGTGTTGTTGTGTCCGCCATTAAAAATTGTCTTATATCTCAGTGATTGCTAAGTTTACAACGTTCATTATCACGAGATACGCACATTTTCAAGTAAATTTGTGAAACAAACTTGAAGATGGAACTAATATGTGTGAAAATTCTCTATCCAGCACATGGCGTCAGAGACCATTCATTTACATATCAAACAAACCTGAACAAACTGAAATATTTCAAAAACGAAGTAAAATACGGAAAAGTTGTAAAAGGTGTTACTCTATCATTTTACGAGTTCTTTCATATTAGACAAACTTAATTTTTGTTGCCAATGTGCTTTAAATCCTTCATCACACGATTAACCGTTAATAAAACCTTCACTTGTATATCATGGCTACCTCGAAATCCTTTGTTTCGCGAGGGACGATTAATCTCTAAATAACCTGATCAACCACCTGCATAAAACATTTGGTACGATTAGTAAGTAATCTTACCTAATGTTTATGCAAAAGACCTGTTTTATTTTACTCAAATTGCACTACCAGTACCAAACACGGTACTCATCCAGCTTATATATATGCTAAACTACTCTAAAACATTTCAATAGAATAACTAACAAGACATGAAGTGACAATTATCGAATCCCCAATAACCATTAATAGCAACTCACAAAGTTTTATTCCATTTGAACTTGTTGAATCGGCTAAAAGCGTCCCTATCGTCTCGGTAGCCATAATAGTATTACACAGTGATAGCATACATTTAATCACTAATCAACCTCAATGCCATGCTATTACTTATAATTATTTTTCAGCTGTGTCAGATATACCATGTGCAACAAGTTGCCGCTCGGTCTGGAATGGTTATGGATTTTAAAAGTCCGGAGAAGAACACGTTTTTTACAAACCTGCGTCCAATCAACAATCTTTAATTTTTTTCCAAACTCACAGAGCGAGTTGTCTTCAATCAAACACACATCCATTTGACGGCAAATAATCTTTGCCCAAAAGCCCAGTCTTCATACCGTGAGTTTCACAGTATTAAACGTCACTTTTGCGTGTTAAAAATGATATCCTCATGAACATGAATCAACAACATGTTACCTTATTAGTATTGCTAGACTTGAGCGCCGCTGATTCGATACCGTTGATCATGATATCCTGCTCAAACGCTTACAATCGAAGTTTGGTATCTCTGGTCGAGCTTGGGTGTGGTTTCAGTCCTACTTGCACAACCGCTCACAGTCAATATCTGTAAATGGAGCAACATCTGAACGGTTTAACTTGCAATATGGTGTGCCCCAAGGATCATGTCTTGGCCCTCTCCTATTTATTATGTACGCGAGCGAGTTGTTCAGTGTTGTGGAAAACCATCTGCCAATTGTACATGCTCATGCTGATGACACTCAACTTTATGTTTCATTCAAGCCTGATGAGAACACTGGCCAACTTGCAGCAGTTACTGCAATGCAGCGCTGCGTTGACGACGTAAAAAAATGGATGCTTACAGAAAAACTCAAACTAAACGACAACAAGACTGAGCTTATGCTCATTGGAACCAAGCAACAACTCGCAAAAGTTAGCCTCAGCACCTTACGTATTGGTGACGTACACATCCACCCGTTAAATTAGGTCAAGAATTTAGGATGTTGGTTTGACTCCGAAATGAAATTGATACCCATATAACAAAATCTTGTAATGCAGCTTTTTTCCATATTTTTAATATAAGGCGTATTAGGAAATTTTTAAGTGAAGATACTGCTCGGACATTGGTTTACGCATTTATAACAAGTCGCTTAGATTATTGCAATAGTCTTTTATATGGTCTACCAACCACTCGTCTCGACAAACTGAAACGTGCAGCTTCACTAAAGTTATGGATGCGCTCACTTGGTACTCCATTACTGAGCCTGAAAAGCGAAGTCGAGACATTTGCTTTGGCGCCTGATTAACGGGGCTACACAGCAGTTTAGCGGGTTTACAAAAACTCAATTGACCTATACCGCGGGCTCAGCGGATGATATCGAGGGTTAGGTTTAGGGTTAGAATAAGTTTAGCATTACGCCGTTAGGTTTAAAGTTGAAATTAGCAAAACCCTTTGTTCGGCACACGAGAATCTCGACGTTTGAAACGGGCCTTTGGTTATGCGCGAACCAAATCGAAATGTCAACATCCCCCCTTCCATACCATCAAATGATGTGGCCCCACCCTCAACATATTGAAACAAATCTTCATTTAATGCAAAATTTGTGAACATAAACATAAAAAATAGACTATTCAGAAATCGCGGCAAAACATTTTTTATTGAGTATAGACATGGACAATGAACATTTCTGAACACTAATAAAGTTTCTTATCTTAAAACACTTGTTTTAGCCTGACTAGGCCATTTTCTTCCAGCCACTCCAAAATAAAGGCAATTTTCTGACGTGTAAAATCTGACAAATTCGTCGCCATTTTGAACAGAATCTGTTCCAATTCCTAGCAAATTGCCCGCCCTCTACTGGGTTAGAATGTCAAATTCCCGCTGCCCTGAAATGTTGAACGATCAAAATCCCCATGTATTCCCCGGGGGATGTTGACATTTCGATTTGATTCACGCATTACATGGGAATGAAACCCTTTTGGAATTTAACAGTCTTTTAAATGCAACGAGGTATTGTAAAGGTCAGAGGGGAATTCCTGGGAATTAACATTTAGACTCACATTTTTTAGCGAAGGACACGAAGGAGTTAATGATATGACAGTGGTAATAATTGATAGATGACGGATGTTAGGTAACCAACCAGAACAGAAGCTTTCTCTGAAACTTAATTCAATTCAGGGGAATGAATACTAGCGATTTTACTTAATTTGACTTTGTAATTGTCAAAAGGGCAGAACCCCAAAACGTTAATCCTTGAAGTTTTATAAAGTTATTTTGATCAATTTTTACATGTTGTAAATTTTTACATGAAGAAGGTCCACAGTTTATATCTTTATTGTTGCTACTCGACGTTTCATGCTTTACACGATATATATATATACTAGAAGTTACTATCGCAAGGAAAGTGCTGCCTCCATAAGGTATCCCGATGGTTTACAAAGTTCCCTGAATAAAGCGTGAACGTGCGTTCAATTGTGGACGCACTTTCCGGAGGGCACGGGGAGGCACTTACTAGGGAAACTATGGAAAACTGCGCATGTTCTATTGTTAAACTGCGTATTTAGTCCGCCAAAGATTTACGCCAACGCTAAGGCCTCAAAATTTCATACACCAGTCAGGGGAGTTGTACAATTTCCCTCCAAAACGTTTGCGCCAGTCAGGGGGTCTGGAAGTGAAAACGCAAAACCAAAGTAGACGAACTGCGTGCCGCTATAACTTATAAGGCTATTTAGTTGATGAAATTGCATTTAATTTGCTATTTAAGGGTTTGTTCAGTGCTGGCAAATAAACAGATTGCCACCTTTTCTCAACATCCTTTGGCTTTGAGTTGACTCCTTTGAAACGCATGTCTCCACTCTTCAATCTCTGATTGTTATTGAATATTGTCCGAATCAGAGTCAGACCGATTTGAACGTATTTGAGCGGCTTCACAGACTCTCACATTTATAGACTTGCAGTTACTTCTCATTCTCACAGACAGTTGACTTTATATTTAGCCGAGTCAGTTGAGAGTCATTTTCACCGAAAACGTGATTAGTTTTACGCCAACTTTGGCGTAATCGACGGAAATTCTACGCCGAAGATCTTCGGCGTGACATACGAACTTCCCGGCCAGTCTCCACTGTTTTGTCTGTTTTCGCTTGCTTATGAGAACTGCCGAAATTCGAGAGTATTTGAGAGCCTGTGGACAAGAATCCCGATATTTCGATAACAAACACAATCGCTGTAGACTGTAGTGTATGTTTCTTATTTGTATCGTCCTTAATCGACGGCTGGTGATCCCGCATTCCCGTTCGTTAGTTCGATTTGAAATATGACCGCTCGACCTCAGCCGCAAATATTACAAACGTGAAGTTCCATTTGGCAAACGTGTCGCTTGAATGGAAAATGTATAGTCGCGAGGGTTGCTCGTTTCAAGTAAATGTTGTTCAATTAGACGTATGGCGACATGGCGTTAAAATGGTAACATTGAATTTTGACATTACATGCACTAACCATGTGGCAGAGAAGATCGATCAAGCCAAAGACAGTGCAAAGACAGAAGTAACCATGCGTTCAATCTTCAGAAAAATAACATGGCTTACCGGCCACATTGGTCGCGTTCGTAAGAATCGAACATATTATTCCGGACTTCCGGACGTAAATACCCGAAGAAACGTTGGAGTATGTAATGAACGTCACAACACTTTACGTCACAAAACGTCATAAACTGGTCCACATCCACCCAGACTTTACATAGTTGGGCGAAGAGGTCTGGACACGAGACACAGTAACGCAAGTCAAGATTAGTGTGCTGCCCCCTGAGGGGGGCAGCAAATATATATATATATATATATTTCAATCTACAGACACGTGTTTCGCTGTACCACAGCTCATCAGTGTAGCTTGGAACAATCTGGATATATATATATATATATATATATATATATATATATATATATACGAAAGTATACAATGTGCCCTACCGGCTATCACCATATGGCTTTATGGTAACTGTGGACTTGGGACCCACTATGTACGGCTACACATTGTTGGATTGCATTGTGGAGTCACCAGAGTGCTCAAACTGCGAGCAGTGAGCAATGCATAATGCTAACAGTAAACGTCTCATTGAGAGAGACTCTCCGCCCAATCCATGAGAGTGCTCAAACCACATGAGCGGTGAGCGTAATATATACGAAAGTATACAATGTGCCCTACCGGCTATCACCATATGGCTTTATGGTAACTGTGGACTTGGGACCCACTATGTACGGCTACACATTGTTGGATTGCATTGTGGAGTCACCAGAGTGCTCAAACTGCGAGCAGTGAGCAATGCATAATGCTAACAGTAAACGTCTCATTGAGAGAGACTCTCAATTTCAGACAAAAGTGATGATACACTTCTCGGGGCCCTTGGAAAATATTTGAATTTACGGTCTTAAATCAAAATTTTTAAATGGGTATCTCATCATTTTAAATATATATTTTGGTCCAAATATGACTATACTAGAAGTTACTATCACAAGGGAAGTTCTGCCTTGAAATCCAAGGTAATTGTGATATTGTGCAAAACTGAAAAAAATAAGTGGTATACAGATCTGTGGGTTTATTGAAGTCAAAGTTGCAGCAGAGGTAGTACAGCCTCATACCCAATCGGTTATGGTTTAGGTAAGACCAGAGCAGTTAAGCTCAACATATATATTGAGCTCACACTAAGCTTGCTTCGAAGCACGTGCAGGGGTCCCTCTTCCCTTGTTGACCTCCCTCTCAACATCTATTCACAATATAGTGGTTCATCAACATGTATAATATTAAACAGATGTAACTTGAACATTAAAAAATGCAGTTAAAAGATAAAACTGCAGTTGTATAACATAGTTCTCTGTACAAGGCTTGCATAAAAATACAGTTCAATATGACCATAAAACAGTTGATAAACTAAATTAATCAGAATTTGTTTCTGATGTGGAGACCAGACAAAATATATGTTATCTTGATATCTACATTATTGTATGTGATATTGAATGATTTGCCATATTCAAGAATAAAGAAGACCATGGCTTCTTCAGATGTGGTATTTCGATCGATGTTGCTTCGCAGATGCTGATAATTGTGAGAAACAATAAACTCACACAAATATACACCTAAATAGAAAGTAAACCATATTCAAAAACAAAACAATCTGATATGGCAATAAATTGCAGATGACATCTTATAAATGTCTACCTCGCTCAACATATAAACAAGAAAATTAGGAAAAAGTTTGTTTACTGTAGTACACACCTTCAGTTCTCCTTACAATACAATACAATACAATACAATACAATGCAATGCAATGCAATGCAATGCAATGTAATGCAATGCAATGCAATGCAATGCAATGCAATGCAATGCAATGCAATGCAATGCAATGCAATATTGTATTGTAAGGAGAAGGTATATATGTGAAGCTCCTTGTCCTCATATGTGGAATTAAATGACAGGTGATTATAATAAAAATTGGAATAACCATAACCATAACCCTCAGACTTTCAACAAGAGAATTATCTCCTACCATTGCTAAGGACACAGAGCTATAAACAATTTCCAGATGCGTCAGATCTAAAATATTAAGATATTAAAACAAGTCATCGGAAATAAAACAGACACTAGACTTGTAACTTGATATGAAATCAGTGAAGATAAATTTGTGTTCTATGAGAAATAATATATAAACAATCCATTCAATAAATTGTACTGTGTATCTTAGTTTTCCGCTTATGGTATACAGACACTACCAAATGATTAAACGAAGCTCAATTCGTTTTAATTAACACCATAAATAGTTAACTTAAAGCACACACTTCGCTGGTTCTAGTGTAAACATCAATAGAACCAAAGACAGATAAAATATAGATAAAAATATGTAATACGCTTATCTTGCTTCTTTGCTCTTCCTTTGCATGTTGTAGTATTATAATGTCGGCGCTTGTAAGCTTGTTGTTGCTTTATATTTATTTCTCGAATGCCCGAGCGATCTTATCGACATATCACGATAGCTGGTCGAGTATGACGCAATGAACTCAGTCCAAGACCCTCAAGATCGCCGACATTGTGGCTACCGCTGACCTGTCAGTTATGGTTATTTCCAGCGATATCAATAGAACAAAGAGGTGGTTCAATTTTGGATATTTTTCAGCCCGACAGGAAACGCCAACATTCATTGTTTCTGCGCCACTTTTCCTAATCTAATTTGTTTTTGCTTTTTTTATTTTTATTTTATACCCTTATCTTCTTATTTGTCAACTTTTACACTTTGACAATTTCTTTAGCATCTATTGGCTTCCTTTTCTTACGTGTAACGTCTATTTTTAACACTTTTCTCTGATTGGCTAACTCTTGACATGTTGTAAATATATTTGTCAAACTCATTAATAATGCATCATTATCGTAGCCATTCCATGAACGTATACCACATCCATGCATGAGTTTTGATACCCATGAAAACCTGTAGGAGACTTGCTGGTGAACAGGATCACATTTCTTAATCACCATATGTTACCCTGACCCCGCGTAGGGCAAAACGTGTTAAATAAGACACTGTAGACAGTTTGAATCGTATATTTAATAACAGATAACTCGAAGACGTTTCTAGTTTTCTTTTATAAAACTGCAGACCAAGTCCCTTTATTTCCGTTCGTTACAAACTACTAGGGAGCCTACACATATTCAAGTCAATGAAACACAATTATGCTTACTCTTTTGAGAAGCAACATCAAACACTCGTTCACCGTGTTTCATCAGGGGACTCCAAACACTCGAAAACAATAAAAACCACGGGGCTTCGCCACTTTTTTTCTCGTGTTTGGAACCCCTTTTCTCGTGTTCGAAATCATACGGGTAGAGTGCCCAATGCCGAGGCAGAGTGAAATAGTTAAATAAAAAGACAAGCTTGAGTTACTTCATTGAACTTTAATCACTAAAAAATGTTTTGCCAATAAAATTATAGAATCGACATGCCGACCCAGGGCTATTTGTATAGGTAATCATATCCCCTCACTGCCCCCCGCTTCCGCCGCCCGCTTCCGCCGCCCTAGCTAACTTTTATCCTTTTTATTTTGTCTGACAAAACAATTCACAATTCAGTCGGGTTTTTCAAAGCCTTAAGACGATTTTTAAAGTGGATTTTCCATCATAACTTCGGTAAATTTTGCACTTGGTTAATGTGTTTTCTGTTGAACATTAGCCTTACTCCTCTCAGTTCAGGTTTTTCGCTCTTTTGCGTTAAAGAAACAGCCAGTTTCATCTGCAGTAGGTTGAGAAAATCACGCCGCCATTTTGTTTTTTCATTACTAGTGATATATGAGCTGATAGCTTGCTAGTATAAGAACCAATCAGATTGCAGAACAGCTCATATACGGTGGATGGCTATATTATAAATATATATATATATATATACATTGGTCAAATATATGTACAGTATATGAAAATTTGACTGCCCCAACCGGGAATCGAACCCAAGGTCTCCGAATCAACGCATCGGCGCTCTAATCACTGAGCTATTGAGACACGGTCAGTCAAACGTCATAAAGTACTAGAAATACGTGTACGCAACAACCCCTCGCCCGCTTACTGTTTGAGGCTTTGATAGTGTAGTGCTCAGTTATTACTTTTAAATAAGTCAATAATTCATTTGCCAATCTGAACAGATTTGACTGCTTATTTTTGGGTGCAATTTGTTGGTAGTGCACTGAACAGAACATGAGTGGGAAAGTCTGCCATCACTAACTTGTCTCGGAAACAGGGTTAGAAACCAATTGTGTAACTCTTGATTATTGGAATTAATAATTAATTTTATTAATTATTAATTGCCATAATAATTTTATTAATTATATAATATTTATTTCATTAAAGTTAATTATATCAGTTATGGTTTTCATGATAAATATTCAACATGCATGTTTAACAGTGGCATACTCATTATTTTTTAAAGTACAGTTGTATTCATGAGACTGCATAACCTATGTACATACATGTACCCTACTGTAATACTGTATGTACTGTAATCTGCATGTTCCTTATTGTCTAATTGTCAGTATAAGCAGATCGTACAAAAAGATTCAATACCTAAATTTATCCCAGACCAAGAGTGTTGTCTGACTATATTCATAAGCTTGTTAAACCTTTTATTCTGTTAGAAGACTTCTGTTGCTTTTATTAATATTATATAATTATGCACATACATGCAGGTATTTCAATGGTATTCAAGTACTGGTAACAGAATTTCAAAACGATGAAATGACAAAAGCCCATAATATGCAACAAAGAACAACATTGCTTAATCTAATTATTTCACCAATATATAACATTAATTCAGGATGAAAATCGCTTCAGCTGCTTGTTGTCAGTGAGGTGATACCACCATGTTTAATCCCTAATTATACATTAAACAGTATATATCCTACAAAAGCTGTGTAAAATATATATATTGCAAGCCTAGGACTGGCATTGTCCAGGCCTAATCCAGGACAAAGGTGTTTACACAGACACACTAAGCCATTGGCCAGAGCAGCATGCCATATACAGTATCATAATCCTATAGACAGCCAGTATCGTGCATGTTTACACTAGTAAGCCAGGCCCAGGTGGTGGTAGGCCAGATTTGTCCTATAAACTTGCAGTATAGACACAGCTAGTACAGTCTGTACTTTTTTACATCCTTAACACTAGCACACACCAGTGCTCTCTATCAGCTAATTATCAAGTTTTGCAATTACTCCATTGTGGAGTACATTTGTGCTTTATTTACTTTCACATTTAAGTCTTTCACTCATGACAGGATATATTGTGATTACCATGCATCTCTCAAATCAACCAAGAGCCGTCGAAAACATTGACAACGGCAAGGCTACTCGTTGTGGTAGCCGAGAAAACAAGAACGCGACAACACTACGAATCGGCCGAAAATAAACCGACCGAAAATGAACAAGCCGAAAATCATTGAATTTGCATAGTTCACTCATAGCAAATTAAGTGTTGCTCAAATTTTCTAAAGTAAAATTGAGCTGTAATTAAGGCAGTATATAACAAAGATTCAAAGAAGAAACTGGTCTAAACTTTGCGCTCGTTACTGCATTGTTCTGTTTACAACTTCTCTTCTCTTTGCATTAATGATCTCTCCAAGGCTGACTAACATATAAACGAAGTCGCTTACCTAGCAGCATTTAATGTTGCAAGCATCACCAAATCTGTCGCCTTTGTTGTCGGTCTTTTGACCTATAATAGTATCGCTGTGTTTTTTTTTCTTAGCAAGCCGTATTTCGCGTTGATTGCTGGTGTTTTTGGCCATACTTTTTGCCCCGTAAACATGGCAACCAACCAGAACCTGTGTCGGCGCGTAATGGACTGGGACACAGGCTACGTTGATCCTGAATATACACAAATAAACTGAATGTGAGACTGGAAACGCTAGGATTCCCGTGATGAGGGACTAAACACCGGTCGATATTAGCACCCTCGCCGGAAAAATGTACCATTTTTTACTCGTCTTGACTTCGGTAATATAAATTTGAAATTACTGGTTTATTTCTACCTATTTATATTATTCTGTGTATGCTTTCAAAATAAACATAGTAGATAAAAATAGAAAAGTTGAGTAGGAGTCTGAAACTGACGTACAATGTACACCATATTCGGCTTCACTTTTTGTACGGCCAAAGACCAGAACACAGTCCTTAAAGTGGTACTATACGATCAAATTTTTACCGATCGATATTTTACGTATTTATAAAGCTAAATATTATTCGGTCGAAACCGTTTTGCGATTCGGCGATGGCAAGTATTATTTTTTCTGACACCGAATCTGGTGTTGTTGTGTCCGCCATTAAAAATTGTCTTATATCTCAGTGATTGCTAAGTTTACAACGTTCATTATCACGAGATACGCACATTTTCAAGTAAATTTGTGAAACAAACTTGAAGATGGAACTAATATGTGTGAAAATTCTCTATCCAGCACATGGCGTCAGAGACCATTCATTTACATATCAAACAAACCTGAACAAACTGAAATATTTCAAAAACGAAGTAAAATACGGAAAAGTTGTAAAAGGTGTTACTCTATCATTTTACGAGTTCTTTCATATTAGACAAACTTAATTTTTGTTGCCAATGTGCTTTAAATCCTTCATCACACGATTAACCGTTAATAAAACCTTCACTTGTATATCATGGCTACCTCGAAATCCTTTGTTTCGCGAGGGACGATTAATCTCTAAATAACCTGATCAACCACCTGCATAAAACATTTGGTACGATTAGTAAGTAATCTTACCTAATGTTTATGCAAAAGACCTGTTTTATTTTACTCAAATTGCACTACCAGTACCAAACACGGTACTCATCCAGCTTATATATATGCTAAACTACTCTAAAACATTTCAATAGAATAACTAACAAGACATGAAGTGACAATTATCGAATCCCCAATAACCATTAATAGCAACTCACAAAGTTTTATTCCATTTGAACTTGTTGAATCGGCTAAAAGCGTCCCTATCGTCTCGGTAGCCATAATAGTATTACACAGTGATAGCATACATTTAATCACTAATCAACCTCAATGCCATGCTATTACTTATAATTATTTTTCAGCTGTGTCAGATATACCATGTGCAACAAGTTGCCGCTCGGTCTGGAATGGTTATGGATTTTAAAAGTCCGGAGAAGAACACGTTTTTACAAACCTGCGTCCAATCAACAATCTTTAATTTTTTTCCAAACTCACAGAGCGAGTTGTCTTCAATCAAACACACATCCATTTGACGGCAAATAATCTTTGCCCAAAAGCCCAGTCTTCATACCGTGAGTTTCACAGTATTAAACGTCACTTTTGCGTGTTAAAAATGATATCCTCATGAACATGAATCAACAACATGTTACCTTATTAGTATTGCTAGACTTGAGCGCCGCTGATTCGATACCGTTGATCATGATATCCTGCTCAAACGCTTACAATCGAAGTTTGGTATCTCTGGTCGAGCTTGGGTGTGGTTTCAGTCCTACTTGCACAACCGCTCACAGTCAATATCTGTAAATGGAGCAACATCTGAACGGTTTAACTTGCAATATGGTGTGCCCCAAGGATCATGTCTTGGCCCTCTCCTATTTATTATGTACGCGAGCGAGTTGTTCAGTGTTGTGGAAAACCATCTGCCAATTGTACATGCTCATGCTGATGACACTCAACTTTATGTTTCATTCAAGCCTGATGAGAACACTGGCCAACTTGCAGCAGTTACTGCAATGCAGCGCTGCGTTGACGACGTAAAAAAATGGATGCTTACAGAAAAACTCAAACTAAACGACAACAAGACTGAGCTTATGCTCATTGGAACCAAGCAACAACTCGCAAAAGTTAGCCTCAGCACCTTACGTATTGGTGACGTACACATCCACCCGTTAAATTAGGTCAAGAATTTAGGATGTTGGTTTGACTCCGAAATGAAATTGATACCCATATAACAAAATCTTGTAATGCAGCTTTTTTCCATATTTTTAATATAAGGCGTATTAGGAAATTTTTAAGTGAAGATACTGCTCGGACATTGGTTTACGCATTTATAACAAGTCGCTTAGATTATTGCAATAGTCTTTTATATGGTCTACCAACCACTCGTCTCGACAAACTGAAACGTGCAGCTTCACTAAAGTTATGGATGCGCTCACTTGGTACTCCATTACTGAGCCTGAAAAGCGAAGTCGAGACATTTGCTTTGGCGCCTGATTAACGGGCTACACAGCAGTTTAGCGGGTTTACAAAAACTCAATTGACCTATACCGCGGGCTCAGCGGATGATATCGAGGGTTAGGTTTAGGGTTAGAATAAGTTTAGCATTACGCCGTTAGGTTTAAAGTTGAAATTAGCAAAACCCTTTGTTCGGCACACGAGAATCTCGACGTTTGAAACGGGCCTTTGGTTATGCGCGAACCAAATCGAAATGTCAACATCCCCCCTTCCATACCATCAAATGATGTGGCCCCACCCTCAACATATTGAAACAAATCTTCATTTAATGCAAAATTTGTGAACATAAACATAAAAAATAGACTATTCAGAAATCGCGGCAAAACATTTTTTATTGAGTATAGACATGGACAATGAACATTTCTGAACACTAATAAAGTTTCTTATCTTAAAACACTTGTTTTAGCCTGACTAGGCCATTTTCTTCCAGCCACTCCAAAATAAAGGCAATTTTCTGACGTGTAAAATCTGACAAATTCGTCGCCATTTTGAACAGAATCTGTTCCAATTCCTAGCAAATTGCCCGCCCTCTACTGGGTTAGAATGTCAAATTCCCGCTGCCCTGAAATGTTGAACGATCAAAATCCCCATGTATTCCCCGGGGGATGTTGACATTTCGATTTGATTCACGCATTACATGGGAATGAAACCCTTTTGGAATTTAACAGTCTTTTAAATGCAACGAGGTATTGTAAAGGTCAGAGGGGAATTCCTGGGAATTAACATTTAGACTCACATTTTTTAGCGAAGGACACGAAGGAGTTAATGATATGACAGTGGTAATAATTGATAGATGACGGATGTTAGGTAACCAACCAGAACAGAAGCTTTCTCTGAAACTTAATTCAATTCAGGGGAATGAATACTAGCGATTTTACTTAATTTGACTTTGTAATTGTCAAAAGGGCAGAACCCCAAAACGTTAATCCTTGAAGTTTTATAAAGTTATTTTGATCAATTTTTACATGTTGTAAATTTTTACATGAAGAAGGTCCACAGTTTATATCTTTATTGTTGCTACTCGACGTTTCATGCTTTACACGATATATATATATACTAGAAGTTACTATCGCAAGGAAAGTGCTGCCTCCATAAGGTATCCCGATGGTTTACAAAGTTCCCTGAATAAAGCGTGAACGTGCGTTCAATTGTGGACGCACTTTCCGGAGGGCACGGGGAGGCACTTACTAGGGAAACTATGGAAAACTGCGCATGTTCTATTGTTAAACTGCGTATTTAGTCCGCCAAAGATTTACGCCAACGCTAAGGCCTCAAAATTTCATACACCAGTCAGGGGAGTTGTACAATTTCCCTCCAAAACGTTTGCGCCAGTCAGGGGGTCTGGAAGTGAAAACGCAAAACCAAAGTAGACGAACTGCGTGCCGCTATAACTTATAAGGCTATTTAGTTGATGAAATTGCATTTAATTTGCTATTTAAGGGTTTGTTCAGTGCTGGCAAATAAACAGATTGCCACCTTTTCTCAACATCCTTTGGCTTTGAGTTGACTCCTTTGAAACGCATGTCTCCACTCTTCAATCTCTGATTGTTATTGAATATTGTCCGAATCAGAGTCAGACCGATTTGAACGTATTTGAGCGGCTTCACAGACTCTCACATTTATAGACTTGCAGTTACTTCTCATTCTCACAGACAGTTGACTTTATATTTAGCCGAGTCAGTTGAGAGTCATTTTCACCGAAAACGTGATTAGTTTTACGCCAACTTTGGCGTAATCGACGGAAATTCTACGCCGAAGATCTTCGGCGTGACATACGAACTTCCCGGCCAGTCTCCACTGTTTTGTCTGTTTTCGCTTGCTTATGAGAACTGCCGAAATTCGAGAGTATTTGAGAGCCTGTGGACAAGAATCCCGATATTTCGATAACAAACACAATCGCTGTAGACTGTAGTGTATGTTTCTTATTTGTATCGTCCTTAATCGACGGCTGGTGATCCCGCATTCCCGTTCGTTAGTTCGATTTGAAATATGACCGCTCGACCTCAGCCGCAAATATTACAAACGTGAAGTTCCATTTGGCAAACGTGTCGCTTGAATGGAAAATGTATAGTCGCGAGGGTTGCTCGTTTCAAGTAAATGTTGTTCAATTAGACGTATGGCGACATGGCGTTAAAATGGTAACATTGAATTTTGACATTACATGCACTAACCATGTGGCAGAGAAGATCGATCAAGCCAAAGACAGTGCAAAGACAGAAGTAACCATGCGTTCAATCTTCAGAAAAATAACATGGCTTACCGGCCACATTGGTCGCGTTCGTAAGAATCGAACATATTATTCCGGACTTCCGGACGTAAATACCCGAAGAAACGTTGGAGTATGTAATGAACGTCACAACACTTTACGTCACAAAACGTCATAAACTGGTCCACATCCAATATTAACCAATTGGTAGAAATAACACACTCAAAATTGGTTATATATTAACCAATGTAAAATGGTGGTTTCAACCAAAAAACAGTGATTAATGTAACCAATAATAATAGGTGGTTAGTATAACCAAATGGAATTGGTTAAATAACCCGGTTTAAATTGGTTAAAATATTAACCAATTGGTAGAAATAACACTCAAAATTGGCTATATATTAACCAATGTAAAATGGTGGTTTCAACCAAAAAACAGTGATTAATGTAACCAATAATAATAGGTGGTTAGTATAACCAAGTGGAATTGGTTAAATAACCCGGTTTAAATTGGTTAAGATTAACCAATACACAATGTTACTATCAACAAAAAACAATGGTCAATTTTAAACAAATTTAATATTATTTTAAGTTATATACATTATAACACCGTTTCAATCAATTTTACTCATTCCTGATTGGTTAATGACCTCAATATTAAAATAGTTTTTTTAGAATAACATCCGGGATGTTGGATTTTAATATTTACAAACATCAGTTTTCCCGCTTCTTTGTAAAATTTGGTAAACTATGAATTCGCATAAAATTGATTGAAAAAGTATTAAAAGGAAATAACATTTGTTCTCAAAGAATTAATGAAAAATCACACTTGTGTTTGGCGAAATACTAACCACATGTGGTATTATGAATATTTCACCTAACACACATGTGATTTTTCATTAATTCTTCTCAAACTGTGTTATTTCCTATACTAATACATCATATAAATTATATACATTATATAATACATATACTGAATCTTGGTGCAATATAGTAAGCACCATTTCTGTGTTCAGTACCAAAAGGATGAATTACATATATGTCAGAAATTATTTTTGTGAGGAAAAGAAATTATCACTAATCGCTTCGCTGCAAACTTTAAAAGCATGAAAATGTGGAACAAATTCAATTGTAGTAAATTTTGTCAGATAAAAAATAACATTATTCTGCACATTGACAACAATGTTTTTAATCAATGAAAATTCAGGAATCTGGTCATCTGATATTCCAGTAGATACCACAGCTCCTACTCTATACTCTGTACCATGGATAACTATACACATTGTTTTCAATTATTTTATTATATTTAAATACAGCAGACTTAAATTACAAATAACTATCACTTATCTGAATATAATTGGCAAGGCTTTTGAATTTGACTGCATACACAGTATTCATAAATTATGACTATGTTTGATGTTTGGTAAACAAATTTCCGATAAATCACTGCCACTATAAATCATGCTTCTTTAGTACTGTGGTAAAACTGTCAGTGGAATTGCAAGTGTCTGATATGTGATGGCAAAGCAAAGCACTGACAAAATAAAAACCAGAAATGGTATGTAACAGATGTTTCTGGTATTGTTGATCCATTGTTTATATTGTCTAACTTTTATTGGAGTTCTTGTTGAGAATACAATACTCTCTGTGATGTATTAGTTCATTGCACATGTGCACGACTCCACATATAATGTAGTTGTCGTTTGGGAATACACCACTGCAACTACTGTATTTTATTTTCCCAAAGAACTTGCAAACAAATAATTTCCATTGTCCACTGAGTTTTCACAAAGTTGAGGTAAATAATTCCATGATGTACAGTTTATTACATATGTAGTTTTACAGCTTTGTGCACAAATCAATTGTAGAAACCACTGTAGATAATTATTTTCTCAAATCCAAGTTAGATGTTTGTAGTTGTATGTGATCATAGCATAAATAGACGTAGTGCCAGAGATTGAGGAGATGGTGTATTCATATGCTTTAATTCACAGTAAAGAAAAAACATGTCTCTTTTAGTTTCCTTGTTGAAGGAAGTGATACTGCATTTATATTGAGACAAACTGACAAACTGTTCATTATTATTTTGTTGCTACCAGACATTGCATTAAGTATACACCTAAAATAGAAGGAAAACTGTATTCACAAACAAAACAATTTGATATCATGATATATTTAGCCCATGACAAGTGATGCTGTGATGGCAAGAAATCACAGATACCTCGCAGTCACTGAGCCATATTTTCTGTTTGGTGAGCATTCAACAAGAAAAATTAAGTACAGTACACATAATCTTAGTCGTCTTATACTTCCTCACTGAAGGCAGAACAGATCGTTCAAACTTCACAGCGTTGACAAGTTCTGAACGGCGAAAGGCAGGAAATTTAATACACATGATAAAACTTCTACGTCACAAAACGTCATAAAACTGAACATCTCAACAGAGGGCAATTTACACAAATCGAGATTTCATTGACTATACTGTACATAGGTCCACAAAGAGATCTGGGCACAAGGATACAGCAACCCAAGTCAAGACTGGTATGCTGCCATAGGCAGCAAATACCATTTCAATCAATTTTACTCATTCCTGATTGGCTAATGTCATCAATATTAAACTTAAATTTTTTTACTAGGGGTATTTAAATTTTTTTATTGTGGTATTTTTTGTAAATACCCTTGGCTAGTAAAAAATTACATCCGGGATGTTGGATTTTAATATTTACAAACATCAGTTTTTCCGCTTCGTAGTAAAATTTCGTAAACTATGAATTCGCATATGCTTCGCACTTGTGGTATTATGAATATTTCGGCAAACATGTGTGCGATTGTTCATTAATTATTCTCAGTAGTAAACAGGGGCGGATCCAGGAATTTTTTACATTAGTAAAAAAAAATTACTATTCCAGGGGGAGTTCATCAAAATTATGCTCTTGTTACCAAAATATTTGAAAGACTAGCCGGGTCAAGTCATCACAGTAGAAATACCAATGCAGTAAAAATAGCAACAGCAATATATCTGCCTGTTTCACTCAATATCAAAGCTCATCAATATGTCTAGTAAACACTTGAAACATTTTCCAGTGATTCTGACATGGAAAGCCTCACCCCCCTATTGAGGGATTTGGATGTCCTATGGGTTCTTGAATCTCAATTTATCCGAAGGAATTTCCAAAAAATTATCCATAATTTATATATATATATATATATATATATATAAAAGTAGAGTGCTGCGTAGACAGTGTTTTAAATAATATAGCAAAAGGTATTTATTTTATTTATCATATATTTATTTTGCCAATAATTTAGTGACGAGATACTGACGTTTCGAGCGGAGCCCTTCATCAGAGCCCTTCATCAGTATATATATATTATACAGTATATATATATATATATATATATAGGTAATATTTGGCATTTCACTCGATCAAACTACATGTTGAAAGGATTTATGGTGAAGGAAAATTTCGAGTGTTGGAATACATACATTTTAAGACCAAACCGGGACCAGTTGCGAAAAATGCAACTTCAAGGCCTTCCGGCTGGAATTGAATCTGCGATACTAGTGCAATGCTCTGACTACCGAGCTATGGAAGCCGTTGCCGAGAGCCCAGTCACGAGTTCTGCATATATGCAGTGGTGGTAATGCCGGGATAAGATTCTGGGTATATTATAGGTAATATTTGGCATTTCACTCGATCAAACTACATGTTGAAAGGATTTATGGTGAAGGAAAATTTCGAGTGTTGGAATACATACATTTTAAGACCAAACCGGGACCAGTTGCGAAAAATGCAACTTCAAGGCCTTCAGGCTGGAATTGAATCCGCGACCCTGCGATACTAGTGCAGTGCCCTGACTACCGAGCCATGGAAGCCGTTGCCGAGAGCCCAGTCACGAGTTCTGTACATATGCAGTGGTGGTAATGCCGGGATATATATATATTATATAAATTAAATTGAAGTAAAAATTAAGTAGTGTTAAGAATGTTCTTGTTCAAGAGCAAATTGGCCCATATTTTAGTGTTTTAACAATATACAAGGGGTAAATGAAGATATCCTAGGGGAGACTAGGTTAAAATCTATCCTAGAGGCGACAAATAATTTTTTATCCAAAGGTTGTGAAGCAACCCCTCAATAGGGGGGATGCGGATATTAAATGGAATGGCCCATTGACTGAAACTGGTATAGTTGGTCCAGGCATTCGACAGATAAAATCAAGATTTGGAATCGGATAGTAATGTATTATTAATGCATTACTTATCTATAGGCCTGGCTTATTACTCTAATGTCAGCATAAATGAAATGCAATAAATATCAAATCCCCACCACCAAAGGCTATATTAATGACACGTACAGCTTATTTGGCTAAAATGGCGAAGTCAGATATGCAATGCATATTAAATGAGTCTCAAAAATAAAGGTCAACTGGGGAAAACCATGAATAAATTTAATACAAAAGCTGCAGTTGTGTTTTGTATTATTTTGTAAATATAGTCCAATAAATACTAGCCCAATAAATTTAAAAGGTATGAACTTCAAAGTTTGTGGAAGATGCCGAACTTAGGCAAATTCGCGCGTGATTATTAATAAACAACTGAAATCATTTGCAATAGCTCGGGGTACTTGGGTTTTATAGTAAAACCCGAAAGGGCAGGAAGAAACAAAGGAAACGCTATACCTGAGAGCAAAATGCTTGCCAATCTTTGCGAACTTCGGGACGAATAGCTCATCAGCTCCTGTAATCCGGTACAACGTCTTCCCAATCAGTAAATGATGTTCTCCAGCGGAAAGCCTTCGACGGTTTAAACTAAATCGGAATGTCAGATCTATCGTGGATCTATCAACTATCTACTGAATTTCGAGTGAAATGAACTATTATTATTCTCCCAACTGGCACAACAGTCTGGGTGGTCAGCGGCAGGCACTGGGGGCCATTTTCGCCGTCGCTGATTGGTTTATTTGCCTGCCCGCAGCCTCATCTGCCACTTTAGTGACTTGACCCCGTTGGCATCCATCATGCATCCATATTCGTTCAAACAGTGGATTTAATAACACTGGGCTGCTCGTGCGGCTTCAGAAATCATTTGCGTTATTGTTATTATAATTATTTGCGATAATTATTGTTTGAGATGGCCTTAACGATACACGAAGCATCAACATCAGAAGACATTTTAAAACTCCTCGAGCAGTCAAACCGGGCGCACTGATGGACGCATATTTCAAAGGTAAGATATTAGTCACATACCGCGTTGCGTTTGTGACGTTTTGTCCAAGTATATAATCCACTAGCACAGAACATTGCATTTAAGTGTTTAACTATAAATGTTCGTTTCTTTCGCGTTCACGATTATTTTATTCATTGAATGGTTTTACGGAATAAACGGCAGAAAATATTCCGAACAAGCGTCAATATTAACTACTAAACTAGCGTGACTCGAATCGATAAACAACTCGTTCGGCCTCAAATTATTGTCAAATATGGCCATTTCGACAAGAATGTATCAATTATTATATATATGTTATTATAAAGTATCCTTTGATTTACGACAATAGTGAGATACACTTTACGAGCGACCTTAAACTGCTTATAGAAAACCAAGTTGACGGGGAAGACTTTTTGGCCTCGAGATGAATGACCTCATTGTCCTCACAACAATGACCCGATTCTACTAAAGCTACGGAAAAAATGCATTTCTGTATGGAGCAAAGTCACTGGCTTGGTAAGTATTCATCATTTAGAAGTTTTGAGATACATGCCGCTAATTAAGCAAAGGTTGCGATATAACTTTGAGTTTATAGTTGTTGCTATTAAAGCTAGCGTTGAACGTTTTCCATTCGTATTTCGCGCCTAAACGACACCAAAAGACTGGGTAGGACATAGTGTCATATGATTCGAGCGAAGAAGTCTGCTGATTGGTTGTGATGTCAAATAATCGTGGCAACGTATTTAAGTGCCTTTACTGTGTCACGGGCACTGATCTATATATAATTGGACTAATATTATATATATTATATTGAGGTTATATATATTATATTGAGGTTATATATAGGTCAGTGGTCCAATTAACTGCGAGGGAACTGGGGCTAGAAAATAAATATGCTTATTATTCAGTCCCTAACATAATCCTACAACACGATCTCTTACCTTAAATTAACCATTATCCCTAATTCACAAATCGCTCTAAATTAAGGATAATGGTTAATTTAGAGGCGATCGTGAAAGTCGCACATGCGTGTGTTAGTCAATTACTATCCCACAAGCTTAGTATCTCTCACTTGTTTATAAGTTTAGCTAGCCAAGTAGGGGAGTGGATGCGTCGGGGGCTAGAGATGGAGAACATTTTGACGGGGGATTAGTTTAAAAAAAACCATTAGGCGGGGGGTTAGGGTTAGGATCTTTGTTGTGTTGGGGTTGGGTTCTAGCGTTAGATTAACAACCATTATCCTTAATTCAGAGCGATTTATAAATTAAGGATAATAGTTAATTTAAGGAAGAGACCGGGTTGAATCCTAACCCTACATGACATGCGTATGGTTTAGGTAACCCTAATGTATGGTTAGGATTAGGGTTGTGTTAGGGCTAGTCCCAGTTCCCTCACGGTTAATTGGTCTCAGTGGTTGTTCTACACGCGAATAATCCACAAGCTGTTGCAAGTTGTCAACAGGCGTGAACAATGTTGTGCTGCACCCTGTGAACAATGTTGTTGGAACAATGATGAGCAACATTGTGTGTTCAACAATGTTGTTCACGCATGATAGCCGCCTTGTTACAGTATTGTTCAGCCAACAACATTGCAACAACTTGTGCGATTTTTAGCTGTGTAGTGCCCACCAGTGGTCTCTTGTTGGTCAGCAGTCATATTAACTGGGGTTAGGGTTAGAAAACTCATTAGGCAGGGGGTTAGGGTCTAAGTTGTTTTGAGGTTAAGGGGAATTTTGTCACTTAAATTAATCGCTAATCTCTTGTTTAGTGGTATGGGCCTTTTTTTTAGCAATTTTTTACTATTTAACCAGCAATTTCATTGATAAGTTCTTTATTTGAATTTATTTTAAGACATTTGACTGTAATGGGGTAAGAGTGTCTCTACCCCTCTTCAAGAAAAGAAAGGGAATGGGGTAAGTGATACTACCAAAACCAGTATAATGTTTGTCACACCAAAATTTGATGCACCTTACTGTAACAGCTAACAGAAAGGAATATGAGAATAATAAACAAAGAGGTTTCCCATGCTCTTTTTTACAGCCATCATAAATTATCTAATAAGATGAAAGAGTTGAGTGGGTGAAATTTCTTCTTTATCACTCTCACATGATTACTTTCTGTTGACCATTATCATAATGCATTATTATTTTAATATGTAGCACTCTTACTGGTTTTGTATAGGTACAGTAATAGTATGATTTTGAGTGCAATTTGGAAACAAATATGCACAAGTTAGTTTTTCAAATATCTCAAAATAGCACGAGTCAGAAGGACAAGTGCTATTTGGGGTCTTTGAAAAACTCACGAGTGTTTTTTTTTTCAAATTGCACGAAAAATCATACTATTACTTATTAATAACATACTACAGGAAAATGTTTGAGACGCTTGTCTGTACAGCACAAAATGACAAGTTTTCACTTGACAAGTTCAGTATGGTACACATAGAACTTTCTCTATCTCAATGATGATGTTTTTGCACTGTGATAACATATTTTTTCACTGTGATAACAAGTTTTTGCACTGTGATAACAGATTTTTGCACTGTGATAACAAGTTTTTGCACTGTGATAACAAGTGTTTGCACTGTGATAACAAGTTTTTGCACTGTAATAACAGATTTTTGCACTGTGATAACAAGTTTTTGCACTGTGATAACAAGTTTTTGCACTGTGATAACAAGTTTTTGCACTGTGATAACAAGTTTTTGCACTGTGATAACAAGTTTTTGCACTGTAATAACAGATTTTTGCACTGTGATAACAAGTTTTTGCACTGCGATTACATAGAAACTAACTAGTAGACCATTACAAATCATGAGTAATGGAGTTTTATCTCTATTCTGTACCATCTCTTTAGTCTTTATTATCAGTCTTTTGTCTTTACCATAGCTATATCTTATGATTTACTTTTAGCACACTGTAAGTTATTCCCAGTGTTGGACCACAACATTTTACCAGATAGTGTCAAACATCTAGATTTTGCCCTGGCACATCCCTAATGGCTAGGTTGTCAGTTGTCACTAACACTTCATACACATAAAGCATCGTGTGTTCTTAAAATCATTAACATCATCTGTTTCCAGTGCCATTGTTTAATTTGCACATTCAGTTTCTGTATGTACTTTGCACTGATATCACCATAATAGCAATGTTTAGCTTAATAATAATTTAATTATAAAATTGACATGCAAAAAATCCAATTTTATTCTTCAGAAGTGGACAATCGCTGTATTATGGCTGCCCTACCACACCTGCTTGGTGAGAAGAAGTCAACTGACTTTATCGCTGGGGAGATGTTTTGGAAAATCATTCTTGTAAGTTTGCAATTCATTTGCACTTTTCAATTTCCATTTAGAGGCACAATATGTTCCTGAATGGAACATTGTAAATACAGTAACTGCCATTTCTTAGTTTATTTTATAATTGTAGTATAATGACCTAATATTATAGTATAAAATAAAATAATATAACATTATTTCATGTATAATTACAGGATGAAAATGATGTACAGACATCAATCCATGAGACAAAAGCTCCACGACTGATTTTGACTGGAACCATTTTAAATATTCATTAACTTTGTTTGGCCAATGAGGGCAATGGTCCAATTTTAAGCCATTCTCTGTTTAGCTACTAAGCAATTTGTCTGTGAGCCGGGATCAAATTTCAGTCCAGCTTACCGGGCTGAGATTTTAGCCCGGCCAGGCTGAGACTATCCATGTAATAAGCCCTTTATATAGCACTTTTTGCTGTTAAGAATTTTGTAAACATTTGTAAAACAGGAAGCATTTAGATTAAATTTTTTCCATCAAATTTGTGTTTTTTTTTTGTTATATTTCATAAGATGGATAAGATTTGTGTTTTAAATGTTAACCATTTGTGTAATGGTTAATACTACAACCAATAAAAAATTGTTAAAATAACACACTTCAACCATTTAGAATTGATTACCTCAGATCCACCCTGGGTACTATTCTAAATAGGTTAAAACTACTGTTGTTAATTGGTTACAACTTCGAATGACCAAATCTAATTGGTCATATACACCCATTATAATTGATCATTTCTACTAAAACATAATGGTTAAATCTACTATTGGAAATTGGTCGTTACAACAATTCACAATGGTAGTTTCAACCATTATAAAATGGTAAATGTAACCATTTAAATGTGGTTAATGGCGACCATTTATTAATTGGTTGTTATAACCATTTACAACTGTTTGTCTCAGATCCACATTTCAACCATTTTTTTTTGCTTGAAATAACCATTTCGTTTTTACAGTGTAAACGTCTCATTGAGAGAGACTCTCCGCCCAATCCATGAGAGTGCTCAAACCACATGAGCGGTGAGCGTAATATATACGAAAGTATACAATGTGCCCTACCGGCTATCACCATATGGCTTTATGGTAACTGTGGACTTGGGACCCACTATGTACGGCTACACATTGTTGGATTGCATTGTGGAGTCACCAGAGTGCTCAAACTGCGAGCAGTGAGCAATGCATAATGCTAACAGTAAACGTCTCATTGAGAGAGACTCTCAATTTCAGACAAAAGTGATGATACACTTCTCGGGGCCCTTGGAAAATATTTGAATTTACGGTCTTAAATCAAAATTTTTAAATGGGTATCTCATCATTTTAAATATATATTTTGGTCCAAATATGACTATACTAGAAGTTACTATCACAAGGGAAGTTCTGCCTTGAAATCCAAGGTAATTGTGATATTGTGCAAAACTGAAAAAAATAAGTGGTATACAGATCTGTGGGTTTATTGAAGTCAAAGTTGCAGCAGAGGTAGTACAGCCTCATACCCAATCGGTTATGGTTTAGGTAAGACCAGAGCAGTTAAGCTCAACATATATATTGAGCTCACACTAAGCTTGCTTCGAAGCACGTGCAGGGGTCCCTCTTCCCTTGTTGACCTCCCTCTCAACATCTATTCACAATATAGTGGTTCATCAACATGTATAATATTAAACAGATGTAACTTGAACATTAAAAAATGCAGTTAAAAGATAAAACTGCAGTTGTATAACATAGTTCTCTGTACAAGGCTTGCATAAAAATACAGTTCAATATGACCATAAAACAGTTGATAAACTAAATTAATCAGAATTTGTTTCTGATGTGGAGACCAGACAAAATATATGTTATCTTGATATCTACATTATTGTATGTGATATTGAATGATTTGCCATATTCAAGAATAAAGAAGACCATGGCTTCTTCAGATGTGGTATTTCGATCGATGTTGCTTCGCAGATGCTGATAATTGTGAGAAACAATAAACTCACACAAATATACACCTAAATAGAAAGTAAACCATATTCAAAAACAAAACAATCTGATATGGCAATAAATTGCAGATGACATCTTATAAATGTCTACCTCGCTCAACATATAAACAAGAAAATTAGGAAAAAGTTTGTTTACTGTAGTACACACCTTCAGTTCTCCTTACAATACAATACAATACAATACAATACAATGCAATGCAATGCAATGCAATGCAATGCAATGCAATGCAATGCAATGCAATGCAATGCAATGCAATGCAATGCAATGCAATGCAATGCAATGCAATGCAATATTGTATTGTAAGGAGAAGGTATATATGTGAAGCTCCTTGTCCTCATATGTGGAATTAAATGACAGGTGATTATAATAAAAATTGGAATAACCATAACCATAACCCTCAGACTTTCAACAAGAGAATTATCTCCTACCATTGCTAAGGACACAGAGCTATAAACAATTTCCAGATGCGTCAGATCTAAAATATTAAGATATTAAAACAAGTCATCGGAAATAAAACAGACACTAGACTTGTAACTTGATATGAAATCAGTGAAGATAAATTTGTGTTCTATGAGAAATAATATATAAACAATCCATTCAATAAATTGTACTGTGTATCTTAGTTTTCCGCTTATGGTATACAGACACTACCAAATGATTAAACGAAGCTCAATTCGTTTAATTAACACCATAAATAGTTAACTTAAAGCACACACTTCGCTGGTTCTAGTGTAAACATCAATAGAACCAAAGACAGATAAAATATAGATAAAAATATGTAATACGCTTATCTTGCTTCTTTGCTCTTCCTTTGCATGTTGTAGTATTATAATGTCGGCGCTTGTAAGCTTGTTGTTGCTTTATATTTATTTCTCGAATGCCCGAGCGATCTTATCGACATATCACGATAGCTGGTCGAGTATGACGCAATGAACTCAGTCCAAGACCCTCAAGATCGCCGACATTGTGGCTACCGCTGACCTGTCAGTTATGGTTATTTCCAGCGATATCAATAGAACAAAGAGGTGGTTCAATTTTGGATATTTTTCAGCCCGACAGGAAACGCCAACATTCATTGTTTCTGCGCCACTTTTCCTAATCTAATTTGTTTTTGCTTTTTTTATTTTTATTTTATACCCTTATCTTCTTATTTGTCAACTTTTACACTTTGACAATTTCTTTAGCATCTATTGGCTTCCTTTTCTTACGTGTAACGTCTATTTTTAACACTTTTCTCTGATTGGCTAACTCTTGACATGTTGTAAATATATTTGTCAAACTCATTAATAATGCATCATTATCGTAGCCATTCCATGAACGTATACCACATCCATGCATGAGTTTTGATACCCATGAAAACCTGTAGGAGACTTGCTGGTGAACAGGATCACATTTCTTAATCACCATATGTTACCCTGACCCCGCGTAGGGCAAAACGTGTTAAATAAGACACTGTAGACAGTTTGAATCGTATATTTAATAACAGATAACTCGAAGACGTTTCTAGTTTTCTTTTATAAAACTGCAGACCAAGTCCCTTTATTTCCGTTCGTTACAAACTACTAGGGAGCCTACACATATTCAAGTCAATGAAACACAATTATGCTTACTCTTTTGAGAAGCAACATCAAACACTCGTTCACCGTGTTTCATCAGGGGACTCCAAACACTCGAAAACAATAAAAACCACGGGGCTTCGCCACTTTTTTTCTCGTGTTTGGAACCCCTTTTCTCGTGTTCGAAATCATACGGGTAGAGTGCCCAATGCCGAGGCAGAGTGAAATAGTTAAATAAAAAGACAAGCTTGAGTTACTTCATTGAACTTTAATCACTAAAAAATGTTTTGCCAATAAAATTATAGAATCGACATGCCGACCCAGGGCTATTTGTATAGGTAATCATATCCCCTCACTGCCCCCCGCTTCCGCCGCCCGCTTCCGCCGCCCTAGCTAACTTTTATCCTTTTTATTTTGTCTGACAAAACAATTCACAATTCAGTCGGGTTTTTCAAAGCCTTAAGACGATTTTTAAAGTGGATTTTCCATCATAACTTCGGTAAATTTTGCACTTGGTTAATGTGTTTTCTGTTGAACATTAGCCTTACTCCTCTCAGTTCAGGTTTTTCGCTCTTTTGCGTTAAAGAAACAGCCAGTTTCATCTGCAGTAGGTTGAGAAAATCACGCCGCCATTTTGTTTTTTTCATTACTAGTGATATATGAGCTGATAGCTTGCTAGTATAAGAACCAATCAGATTGCAGAACAGCTCATATACGGTGGATGGCTATATTATAAATATATATATATATATATACATTGGTCAAATATATGTACAGTATATGAAAATTTGACTGCCCCAACCGGGAATCGAACCCAAGGTCTCCGAATCAACGCATCGGCGCTCTAATCACTGAGCTATTGAGACACGGTCAGTCAAACGTCATAAAGTACTAGAAATACGTGTACGCAACAACCCCTCGCCCGCTTACTGTTTGAGGCTTTGATAGTGTAGTGCTCAGTTATTACTTTTAAATAAGTCAATAATTCATTTGCCAATCTGAACAGATTTGACTGCTTATTTTTGGGTGCAATTTGTTGGTAGTGCACTGAACAGAACATGAGTGGGAAAGTCTGCCATCACTAACTTGTCTCGGAAACAGGGTTAGAAACCAATTGTGTAACTCTTGATTATTGGAATTAATAATTAATTTTATTAATTATTAATTGCCATAATAATTTTATTAATTATATAATATTTATTTCATTAAAGTTAATTATATCAGTTATGGTTTTCATGATAAATATTCAACATGCATGTTTAACAGTGGCATACTCATTATTTTTTAAAGTACAGTTGTATTCATGAGACTGCATAACCTATGTACATACATGTACCCTACTGTAATACTGTATGTACTGTAATCTGCATGTTCCTTATTGTCTAATTGTCAGTATAAGCAGATCGTACAAAAAGATTCAATACCTAAATTTATCCCAGACCAAGAGTGTTGTCTGACTATATTCATAAGCTTGTTAAACCTTTTATTCTGTTAGAAGACTTCTGTTGCTTTTATTAATATTATATAATTATGCACATACATGCAGGTATTTCAATGGTATTCAAGTACTGGTAACAGAATTTCAAAACGATGAAATGACAAAAGCCCATAATATGCAACAAAGAACAACATTGCTTAATCTAATTATTTCACCAATATATAACATTAATTCAGGATGAAAATCGCTTCAGCTGCTTGTTGTCAGTGAGGTGATACCACCATGTTTAATCCCTAATTATACATTAAACAGTATATATCCTACAAAAGCTGTGTAAAATATATATATTGCAAGCCTAGGACTGGCATTGTCCAGGCCTAATCCAGGACAAAGGTGTTTACACAGACACACTAAGCCATTGGCCAGAGCAGCATGCCATATACAGTATCATAATCCTATAGACAGCCAGTATCGTGCATGTTTACACTAGTAAGCCAGGCCCAGGTGGTGGTAGGCCAGATTTGTCCTATAAACTTGCAGTATAGACACAGCTAGTACAGTCTGTACTTTTTTACATCCTTAACACTAGCACACACCAGTGCTCTCTATCAGCTAATTATCAAGTTTTGCAATTACTCCATTGTGGAGTACATTTGTGCTTTATTTACTTTCACATTTAAGTCTTTCACTCATGACAGGATATATTGTGATTACCATGCATCTCTCAAATCAACCAAGAGCCGTCGAAAACATTGACAACGGCAAGGCTACTCGTTGTGGTAGCCGAGAAAACAAGAACGCGACAACACTACGAATCGGCCGAAAATAAACCGACCGAAAATGAACAAGCCGAAAATCATTGAATTTGCATAGTTCACTCATAGCAAATTAAGTGTTGCTCAAATTTTCTAAAGTAAAATTGAGCTGTAATTAAGGCAGTATATAACAAAGATTCAAAGAAGAAACTGGTCTAAACTTTGCGCTCGTTACTGCATTGTTCTGTTTACAACTTCTCTTCTCTTTGCATTAATGATCTCTCCAAGGCTGACTAACATATAAACGAAGTCGCTTACCTAGCAGCATTTAATGTTGCAAGCATCACCAAATCTGTCGCCTTTGTTGTCGGTCTTTTGACCTATAATAGTATCGCTGTGTTTTTTTTTCTTAGCAAGCCGTATTTCGCGTTGATTGCTGGTGTTTTTGGCCATACTTTTTGCCCCGTAAACATGGCAACCAACCAGAACCTGTGTCGGCGCGTAATGGACTGGGACACAGGCTACGTTGATCCTGAATATACACAAATAAACTGAATGTGAGACTGGAAACGCTAGGATTCCCGTGATGAGGGACTAAACACCGGTCGATATTAGCACCCTCGCCGGAAAAATGTACCATTTTTTACTCGTCTTGACTTCGGTAATATAAATTTGAAATTACTGGTTTATTTCTACCTATTTATATTATTCTGTGTATGCTTTCAAAATAAACATAGTAGATAAAAATAGAAAAGTTGAGTAGGAGTCTGAAACTGACGTACAATGTACACCATATTCGGCTTCACTTTTTGTACGGCCAAAGACCAGAACACAGTCCTTAAAGTGGTACTATACGATCAAATTTTTACCGATCGATATTTTACGTATTTATAAAGCTAAATATTATTCGGTCGAAACCGTTTTGCGATTCGGCGATGGCAAGTATTATTTTTTCTGACACCGAATCTGGTGTTGTTGTGTCCGCCATTAAAAATTGTCTTATATCTCAGTGATTGCTAAGTTTACAACGTTCATTATCACGAGATACGCACATTTTCAAGTAAATTTGTGAAACAAACTTGAAGATGGAACTAATATGTGTGAAAATTCTCTATCCAGCACATGGCGTCAGAGACCATTCATTTACATATCAAACAAACCTGAACAAACTGAAATATTTCAAAAACGAAGTAAAATACGGAAAAGTTGTAAAAGGTGTTACTCTATCATTTTACGAGTTCTTTCATATTAGACAAACTTAATTTTTGTTGCCAATGTGCTTTAAATCCTTCATCACACGATTAACCGTTAATAAAACCTTCACTTGTATATCATGGCTACCTCGAAATCCTTTGTTTCGCGAGGGACGATTAATCTCTAAATAACCTGATCAACCACCTGCATAAAACATTTGGTACGATTAGTAAGTAATCTTACCTAATGTTTATGCAAAAGACCTGTTTTATTTTACTCAAATTGCACTACCAGTACCAAACACGGTACTCATCCAGCTTATATATATGCTAAACTACTCTAAAACATTTCAATAGAATAACTAACAAGACATGAAGTGACAATTATCGAATCCCCAATAACCATTAATAGCAACTCACAAAGTTTTATTCCATTTGAACTTGTTGAATCGGCTAAAAGCGTCCCTATCGTCTCGGTAGCCATAATAGTATTACACAGTGATAGCATACATTTAATCACTAATCAACCTCAATGCCATGCTATTACTTATAATTATTTTTCAGCTGTGTCAGATATACCATGTGCAACAAGTTGCCGCTCGGTCTGGAATGGTTATGGATTTTAAAAGTCCGGAGAAGAACACGTTTTTACAAACCTGCGTCCAATCAACAATCTTTAATTTTTTTCCAAACTCACAGAGCGAGTTGTCTTCAATCAAACACACATCCATTTGACGGCAAATAATCTTTGCCCAAAAGCCCAGTCTTCATACCGTGAGTTTCACAGTATTAAACGTCACTTTTGCGTGTTAAAAATGATATCCTCATGAACATGAATCAACAACATGTTACCTTATTAGTATTGCTAGACTTGAGCGCCGCTGATTCGATACCGTTGATCATGATATCCTGCTCAAACGCTTACAATCGAAGTTTGGTATCTCTGGTCGAGCTTGGGTGTGGTTTCAGTCCTACTTGCACAACCGCTCACAGTCAATATCTGTAAATGGAGCAACATCTGAACGGTTTAACTTGCAATATGGTGTGCCCCAAGGATCATGTCTTGGCCCTCTCCTATTTATTATGTACGCGAGCGAGTTGTTCAGTGTTGTGGAAAACCATCTGCCAATTGTACATGCTCATGCTGATGACACTCAACTTTATGTTTCATTCAAGCCTGATGAGAACACTGGCCAACTTGCAGCAGTTACTGCAATGCAGCGCTGCGTTGACGACGTAAAAAAAATGGATGCTTACAGAAAAACTCAAACTAAACGACAACAAGACTGAGCTTATGCTCATTGGAACCAAGCAACAACTCGCAAAAGTTAGCCTCAGCACCTTACGTATTGGTGACGTACACATCCACCCGTTAAATTAGGTCAAGAATTTAGGATGTTGGTTTGACTCCGAAATGAAATTGATACCCATATAACAAAATCTTGTAATGCAGCTTTTTTCCATATTTTTAATATAAGGCGTATTAGGAAATTTTTAAGTGAAGATACTGCTCGGACATTGGTTTACGCATTTATAACAAGTCGCTTAGATTATTGCAATAGTCTTTTATATGGTCTACCAACCACTCGTCTCGACAAACTGAAACGTGCAGCTTCACTAAAGTTATGGATGCGCTCACTTGGTACTCCATTACTGAGCCTGAAAAGCGAAGTCGAGACATTTGCTTTGGCGCCTGATTAACGGGGCTACACAGCAGTTTAGCGGGTTTACAAAAACTCAATTGACCTATACCGCGGGCTCAGCGGATGATATCGAGGGTTAGGTTTAGGGTTAGAATAAGTTTAGCATTACGCCGTTAGGTTTAAAGTTGAAATTAGCAAAACCCTTTGTTCGGCACACGAGAATCTCGACGTTTGAAACGGGCCTTTGGTTATGCGCGAACCAAATCGAAATGTCAACATCCCCCCTTCCATACCATCAAATGATGTGGCCCCACCCTCAACATATTGAAACAAATCTTCATTTAATGCAAAATTTGTGAACATAAACATAAAAAATAGACTATTCAGAAATCGCGGCAAAACATTTTTTATTGAGTATAGACATGGACAATGAACATTTCTGAACACTAATAAAGTTTCTTATCTTAAAACACTTGTTTTAGCCTGACTAGGCCATTTTCTTCCAGCCACTCCAAAATAAAGGCAATTTTCTGACGTGTAAAATCTGACAAATTCGTCGCCATTTTGAACAGAATCTGTTCCAATTCCTAGCAAATTGCCCGCCCTCTACTGGGTTAGAATGTCAAATTCCCGCTGCCCTGAAATGTTGAACGATCAAAATCCCCATGTATTCCCCGGGGGATGTTGACATTTCGATTTGATTCACGCATTACATGGGAATGAAACCCTTTTGGAATTTAACAGTCTTTTAAATGCAACGAGGTATTGTAAAGGTCAGAGGGGAATTCCTGGGAATTAACATTTAGACTCACATTTTTTAGCGAAGGACACGAAGGAGTTAATGATATGACAGTGGTAATAATTGATAGATGACGGATGTTAGGTAACCAACCAGAACAGAAGCTTTCTCTGAAACTTAATTCAATTCAGGGGAATGAATACTAGCGATTTTACTTAATTTGACTTTGTAATTGTCAAAAGGGCAGAACCCCAAAACGTTAATCCTTGAAGTTTTATAAAGTTATTTTGATCAATTTTTACATGTTGTAAAATTTTTACATGAAGAAGGTCCACAGTTTATATCTTTATTGTTGCTACTCGACGTTTCATGCTTTACACGATATATATATATACTAGAAGTTACTATCGCAAGGAAAGTGCTGCCTCCATAAGGTATCCCGATGGTTTACAAAGTTCCCTGAATAAAGCGTGAACGTGCGTTCAATTGTGGACGCACTTTCCGGAGGGCACGGGGAGGCACTTACTAGGGAAACTATGGAAAACTGCGCATGTTCTATTGTTAAACTGCGTATTTAGTCCGCCAAAGATTTACGCCAACGCTAAGGCCTCAAAATTTCATACACCAGTCAGGGGAGTTGTACAATTTCCCTCCAAAACGTTTGCGCCAGTCAGGGGGTCTGGAAGTGAAAACGCAAAACCAAAGTAGACGAACTGCGTGCCGCTATAACTTATAAGGCTATTTAGTTGATGAAATTGCATTTAATTTGCTATTTAAGGGTTTGTTCAGTGCTGGCAAATAAACAGATTGCCACCTTTTCTCAACATCCTTTGGCTTTGAGTTGACTCCTTTGAAACGCATGTCTCCACTCTTCAATCTCTGATTGTTATTGAATATTGTCCGAATCAGAGTCAGACCGATTTGAACGTATTTGAGCGGCTTCACAGACTCTCACATTTATAGACTTGCAGTTACTTCTCATTCTCACAGACAGTTGACTTTATATTTAGCCGAGTCAGTTGAGAGTCATTTTCACCGAAAACGTGATTAGTTTTACGCCAACTTTGGCGTAATCGACGGAAATTCTACGCCGAAGATCTTCGGCGTGACATACGAACTTCCCGGCCAGTCTCCACTGTTTTGTCTGTTTTCGCTTGCTTATGAGAACTGCCGAAATTCGAGAGTATTTGAGAGCCTGTGGACAAGAATCCCGATATTTCGATAACAAACACAATCGCTGTAGACTGTAGTGTATGTTTCTTATTTGTATCGTCCTTAATCGACGGCTGGTGATCCCGCATTCCCGTTCGTTAGTTCGATTTGAAATATGACCGCTCGACCTCAGCCGCAAATATTACAAACGTGAAGTTCCATTTGGCAAACGTGTCGCTTGAATGGAAAATGTATAGTCGCGAGGGTTGCTCGTTTCAAGTAAATGTTGTTCAATTAGACGTATGGCGACATGGCGTTAAAATGGTAACATTGAATTTTGACATTACATGCACTAACCATGTGGCAGAGAAGATCGATCAAGCCAAAGACAGTGCAAAGACAGAAGTAACCATGCGTTCAATCTTCAGAAAAATAACATGGCTTACCGGCCACATTGGTCGCGTTCGTAAGAATCGAACATATTATTCCGGACTTCCGGACGTAAATACCCGAAGAAACGTTGGAGTATGTAATGAACGTCACAACACTTTACGTCACAAAACGTCATAAACTGGTCCACATCCACCCAGACTTTACATAGTTGGGCGAAGAGGTCTGGACACGAGACACAGTAACGCAAGTCAAGATTAGTGTGCTGCCCCCTGAGGGGGGCAGCAAATATATATATATATATATATTTCAATCTACAGACACGTGTTTCGCTGTACCACAGCTCATCAGTGTAGCTTGGAACAATCTGGATATATATATATATATATATATATATATATATATATATATACGAAAGTATACAATGTGCCCTACCGGCTATCACCATATGGCTTTATGGTAACTGTGAACTTGGGACCCACTATGTACGGCTACACATTGTTGGATTGCATTGTGGAGTCACCAGAGTGCTCAAACTGCGAGCAGTGAGCAATGCATAATGCTAACAGTAAACGTCTCATTGAGAGAGACTCTCCGCCCAATCCATGAGAGTGCTCAAACCACATGAGCGGTGAGCGTAATATATACGAAAGTATACAATGTGCCCTACCGGCTATCACCATATGGCTTTATGGTAACTGTGGACTTGGGACCCACTATGTACGGCTACACGTTGTTGGATTGCATTGTGGAGTCACCAGAGTGCTCAAACTGCGAGCAGTGAGCAATGCATAATGCTAACAGTAAACGTCTCATTGAGAGAGACTCTCCGCCCAATCCATGAGAGTGCTCAAACCACATGAGCGGTGAGCGTAATATATACGAAAGTATACAATGTGCCCTACCGGCTATCACCATATGGCTTTATGGTAACTGTGGACTTGGGACCCACTATGTACGGCTACACATTGTTGGATTGCATTGTGGAGTCACCAGAGTGCTCAAACTGCGAGCAGTGAGCAATGCATAATGCTAACAGTAAACGTCTCATTGAGAGAGACTCTCCGCCCAATCCATGAGAGTGCTCAAACCACATGAGCGGTGAGCGTAATATATACGAAAGTATACAATGTGCCCTACCGGCTATCACCATATGGCTTTATGGTAACTGTGGACTTGGGACCCACTATGTACGGCTACACATTGTTGGATTGCATTGTGGAGTCACCAGAGTGCTCAAACTGCGAGCAGTGAGCAATGCATAATGCTAACAGTAAACGTCTCATTGAGAGAGACTCTCCGTCCAATCCATGAGAGTGCTCAAACCACATGAGCGGTGAGCGTAATATATACGAAAGTATACAATGTGCCCTACCGGCTATCACCATATGGCTTTATGTGGACTTGGGACCCACTATGTACGGCACTATATATATATATATATCCATCATCAATACTCCGCAACATACCAGAGGCAATCAATAGACGGCTATCCAATATATCCTCGGATAAGCAATCATTTGACTCGGCTATTCCACCCTATCAAGAAGCCCTGCACAAAAGTGGTTACAATTACCCGCTAAAATACAACCCTCAACCTCCAAAACCAAAGCGCCCTAGAAGGAGAAGCGTTATATGGTTCAACCCACCCTATAGCGCCAATGTTGCAACGATCATTGGGCACAAATTTCTTCAAGCGATAGACGAATGCTTCCCGCAAAGTCATCCGTTGCATAAGATACTAAACCGCAACACGTTGAAGCTAAGTTATAGCTGCATTCCAAACATGCAGAACGTTATCTCAGCCCACAACAAAGCTATACTCGCCAAACAGCCCCAGACCAACATCACCGATGCAAGCAAAGAATGCAATTGCCGCCAGAAAGTTTCGTGTCCACTCTCTGGTAAATGCCTGACAGAGAGTATAGTTTATCAAGCGACGGTGACGAGAGAAGATACCGCAGAAGAGAAGACCTATGTCGGACATACGGGGGGCCAATTCAAAACGCGCTATAATAATCATACTAATTCTTTTAGAAACGTTAAGCATAAGCATTCTACCGCACTCAGCAAATACGTTTGGCTTTTAAAGGAATCAAACGTGCAATATTCAATGAAGTGGAAAATCATCAAAAAATGCAAGAGTTATTCGAACAAAACTAAGCGATGCAACCTATGCCTACGTGAAAAGTTTATAATTATTTATTATCCGCAACTCAGCTCCTTGAACTCTAGAAACGAACTATTGTCAGCCTGTAGACACAGGAAAAACTTCCTGCTTTGCAACCAATAGCTAACCTATGTAATTGCTGCCGTAGGCAGCACACTAATCTTGACATGAGTTATCTATGTCTCGTGCCCAGACCTCTTTCCGCACCTATGTATAGTCAACGAGATCTCGATATATGTGAAAATTTCCTCGGTGGATGTTCAGTTTTATGACGTTTTGTGACGTTGTTTAGTTTGCTCTGGAACGAGATTGTTCACATACTCCAGAGGGTTATTCGTTTTCACGGAAGTTGTACGGAATTAATGTTCGGAATTGTCAACGCCACCACGAACATGGTATTTTCTTAACACGCAACGAGACGAAGTTCTCGAACGATCTGTCCTGCCTTTGGTGCTGTTGGGAAGTTCTGTGTACTTAGTTTTTCTTGTTTGTCTC
The DNA here is from genome assembly GCA_035772405.1 of Chrysogorgia sp. JL179-B06. Lineage (NCBI taxonomy): Eukaryota > Metazoa > Cnidaria > Anthozoa > Scleralcyonacea > Chrysogorgiidae > Chrysogorgia > Chrysogorgia sp. JL179-B06. The sequence continues at coordinate 7,281,989 of JAYKKM010000148.1, forward strand.
GTGTGTACACGCAACTCAAATCAAACGAAGTCATTGTGCTCGTTAAAATCCTTCAAGCCGGTGACATTTGACAGTTCTCGCCAAAGACAATACTCAATATTTACAAACGAAGGTTTGTGCCTGTTGGCTGTTGCTCAACAAACTTACATCTGTGCAGAGAAAAACCTTGTCATTACTTTACCTGAAATGGGAGTGACAATCGATCAATATCGTGCCCGAATTGGTGGACACAACAACGTAAGAATCAAACAGGATTCAAGACCAGTCGAAGAATAGATATAATCTTTTTTGGAACAACATTGATGTCAATTCAGTTGGTTGTAACAACCAGTATGCACATTTTTAAACGATTTACATATTCAGTCATAACATGACCAGTTGCTACGGCCAGTTTCGCTACTGGTAACAACTATGGTATTACTAATATTGATGCAAATATTTTACTTCAGTGTATATTTATATTTTCCAACAGCAAGTGATAGTGAATATCATGTTACAATGTGTATGTTATTGTTGCTCTGTTGTTGAGAATGGCAAATGATGTCGAAGAAAATCCTGGTCTCACAATATATGATGTTGTTCAACCTCGTACCCAGGGCATTTTGCCTCCACGGTGGAAGGTCGGCAAAAATGTCCCTGGGATCGGCTGGTCCATTCTATAATGCGATTGGCTTGTCAAATTCTCCAACATTCTCCAAAAAATTAATTCAGCCGAGTATAATTTATTCATCTAAATCTGAATGCTGTCTTTAAATTGTACAGCAAATTAGAAGTGATAACTTTCACTAAATTGGATATATGCTTCTTCATACCTTTTGTAAGAGATAACCATGGATGATGGATGTATGGTAAATTATTAATCTTGTTAGCTGCTTTTATGCCGACAAATGCTGACATGAACAACTCTGATTATTTTTCAATTGTTCAGGTCAATAAAGTAGACAACCTTTAGGCAATGGAACAAAGACCACAAAAATTATCATATCTAAACACCCAGAAATTCTGGGTGTCATGTGACCAGCCGATCCCAGGGCTATTTTCGCAGACCTTCCACCGTGGAAGCAAAATGCCCTGGGTACGAGGTTGGATGTTGTTGACCCAAGCAAAACGATTTGTGCTGATTTTAGGCAAGGCAATACAAAACAATTTAAACAAAATGTGCAATAATACATTATCAAATAACAAACATTAATGCATGCAGGATTCATCATTCCTAAATGTCACATTGTGTGTTGGAAATAACCTTTATACTTGTATAAGAAATTATGTTAATAAAACCTTTTTGCTCTGATAAAATGTATTCTTTGCAATATAGTGACCCATTTGCCGGTGATTGGTTTATGGCAACTAACAATCCACCTTATTTTTTTGAAAATGCACTCAATATTCTATTTTTGCAGTCTCGGTTAAACTATCAACATTGCTTGCTAACTGTTGATTGCAACACTGTTGCAATTTTTAAGACATCTGAAGGGAACATCTGAAGGGTGTGCTAATAACCGTCAAAGGTAATAAATAACCTGGTATTTCTCGATTTTGTTTTTTGGTTTATCAAGCTTTGGTAATTAATTATTGATGATTGAAAAAAATTTGTGACCATAAATGCGATAACAAAGCAGTTTCCCCTACGGTTCTACCCGCGCCTCTTTACGTCGCCAATCTATCTTGTAAAATATTGGAATTTCTTTGAAATGAGGCAGCACTTCACTTGAGATAGTAATTTCTAGTATAATACTATTTCTATGACGCCAAACATGTATATATAATATCTCAAGTTTCCTAAGCATAACATCAAACGCGATTTCACCTGATGAGTGTGGTAAGCTTTGCTTGCCATACGAAACAAATTTGTAGTGAATAAATGTTTAAATGAAGTGACTCAAGTTTGTCTTCTTTGTTATATATATATATATATATATATATATATATATATATATATAGGTAATATTTAGCATTTCACTCGATCAAACTACATGTTGAAAGGATTTATGGTGAAGGAAAATTTCGAGTGTTGGAATACATACATTTTAAGACCAAACCGGGACCAGTTGCGAAAAATGCAACTTAGCGGCCTTCCGGTAGGAATTGAACCCGCGACCCTGCGATTGCTAGTGCAGTGCTCTGACCACTGAGCTACGGAAGCCGTTGCCGAGAGCCTAGTCACGAGTTCTGTATATATGGTGGTAATGCCGGGATAAGATTCTGGTTATATTATAGGTAATATTTGGCATTTCACTCGATCAAACTACATGTTGAAAGGATTTATGGTGAAGGAAAATTTCGAGTGTTGGAATACATACATTTTAAGACCAAACCGGGACCAGTTGCGAAAAATGCAACTTAGCGGCCTTCCGGTAGGAATTGAACCCGCGACCCTGCGATTGCTAGTGCAGTGCTCTGACCACTGAGCTACGGAAGCCGTTGCCGAGAGCCTAGTCACCAGTTCTGTATATATGGTGGTAATGCCGGGATAAGATTCTGGTTATATTATAGGTAATATTTGGCATTTCACTCGATCAAACTACATGTTGAAAGGATTTATGGTGAAGGAAAATTTCGAGTGTTGGAATACATACATTTTAAGACCAAACCGGGACCAGTTGCGAAAAATGCAACTTAGCGGCCTTCCGGTAGGAATTGAACCCGCGACCCTGCGATTGCTAGTGCAGTGCTCTGACCACTGAGCTACGGAAGCCGTTGCCGAGAGCCTAGTCACGAGTTCTGTATATATGGTGGTAATGCCGGGATAAGATTCTGGTTATATTATAGGTAATATTTGGCATTTCACTCGATCAAACTACATGTTGAAAGGATTTATGGTGAAGGAAAATTTCGAGTGTTGGAATACATACATTTTAAGACCAAACCGGGACCAGTTGCGAAAAATGCAACTTAGCGGCCTTCCGGTAGGAATTGAACCCGCGACCCTGCGATTGCTAGTGCAGTGCTCTGACCACTGAGCTACGGAAGCCGTTGCCGAGAGCCTAGTCACGAGTTCTGTATATATGGTGGTAATGCCGGGATAAGATTCTGGTTATATTATAGGTAATATTTGGCATTTCACTCGATCAAACTACATGTTGAAAGGATTTATGGTGAAGGAAAATTTCGAGTGTTGGAATACATACATTTTAAGACCAAACCGGGACCAGTTGCGAAAAATGCAACTTAGCGGCCTTCCGGTAGGAATTGAACCCGCGACCCTGCGATTGCTAGTGCAGTGCTCTGACCACTGAGCTACGGAAGCCGTTGCCGAGAGCCTAGTCACCAGTTCTGTATATATGGTGGTAATGCCGGGATAAGATTCTGGTTATATTATAGGTAATATTTGGCATTTCACTCGATCAAACTACATGTTGAAAGGATTTATGGTGAAGGAAAATTTCGAGTGTTGGAATACATACATTTTAAGACCAAACCGGGACCAGTTGCGAAAAATGCAACTTAGCGGCCTTCCGGTAGGAATTGAACCCGCGACCCTGCGATTGCTAGTGCAGTGCTCTGACCACTGAGCTACGGAAGCCGTTGCCGAGAGCCTAGTCACGAGTTCTGTATATATGGTGGTAATGCCGGGATAAGATTCTGGTTATATTATAGGTAATATTTGGCATTTCACTCGATCAAACTACATGTTGAAAGGATTTATGGTGAAGGAAAATTTCGAGTGTTGGAATACATACATTTTAAGACCAAACCGGGACCAGTTGCGAAAAATGCAACTTAGCGGCCTTCCGGTAGGAATTGAACCCGCGACCCTGCGATTGCTAGTGCAGTGCTCTGACCACTGAGCTACGGAAGCCGTTGCCGAGAGCCTAGTCACGAGTTCTGTATATATGGTGGTAATGCCGGGATAAGATTCTGGTTATATTATAGGTAATATTTGGCATTTCACTCGATCAAACTACATGTTGAAAGGATTTATGGTGAAGGAAAATTTCGAGTGTTGGAATACATACATTTTAAGACCAAACCGGGACCAGTTGCGAAAAATGCAACTTAGCGGCCTTCCGGTAGGAATTGAACCCGCGACCCTGCGATTGCTAGTGCAGTGCTCTGACCACTGAGCTACGGAAGCCGTTGCCGAGAGCCTAGTCACGAGTTCTGTATATATGGTGGTAATGCCGGGATAAGATTCTGGTTATATTATAGGTAATATTTGGCATTTCACTCGATCAAACTACATGTTGAAAGGATTTATGGTGAAGGAAAATTTCGAGTGAATGGAAGGTAGCAAAAGAGTCACGATATTGGCGAATGGTTTGAGAGCGCTCAATACCATTATAGGTAGAGCGGGATAATAATATATTTGGCGAAATTTGCTGTCGCAACTCTGAGTTTCACGCGGTTAGACGATCATCAGGCAACTGACAGATCGGATACAACTATTCTCTATTTACAATGGGTGTCATGTTATTATGAGTGTCATTAATTTAGGTGGTTTTTGGTGACATGTCGGCATTTACTAAAAAGTTCGGAGCGTCTATTCAAAAAGTTTTTCTTTCTTCCTTTCATCAAAATGAGTTTTTCTTCTAGGCATAAGTTGCATATCTCCTGGATCCAACTTTGTATGCTGGAGCTGTCTTAATTAACGACCACTTGATGTCAAAGTCACGCTTTGCTGTTTTTAGTTTCCAGATAAATTTTGAAAGCTCGGTGTCACACGAATATTTTTCGTTTCTAAAAGACTTGACGTGGTTCCGGTATCGATATTTAAATGCATTAGCCGTTACTCCGACATAGGTTTTCATCTCATGGCTGTCGTGCGTCGTGACATCAGCTTGATAAACAACACTCTCAGTAAGGCATTTACCATCGGTCGGGCATTCATCAGCTCGTCGGCAGTTACACTTGCGCAAATCATTGTTCGTTGTGTCAGTTTGTTTAGCGTGGTTTTTCAGTATTTTGTTATTGTGTTTATTGATGAAGCTTTTCATGTTCTCTAGACAACTGTAGCTGATCCGTACTGTATGGCGGTTGAAAAGTTTGTTAAGTTTGTTGGAGGGTGGAAAGTGTTTGTCAATGAGTTGCAAAAAGTTTCGTCCTATATTCGTTTTTACGTTTTTTCTGTAAGGCGGATTGTACCACGTTACATTTCGATGTCTGTTCGTATGTAAGGTTTGTGTCAAAGTTGCTTCTTTTTAATGCGTCATTGTATAGTGGTGTTGCTGCGTCGAATGTCTCTTTGTTACATGATAATTTGTTAATGCGTTTGTTTATCGATGAGGGTAATTGGTTTGATAAGCGGTTAATGTAGAGTAGTTCGTCGTTTGGTTTTCTATAGGGTCTGTACGTATCGTTTGTCAAGTCAAAGGTTATGTCTAGAAAGTTTACGCGTTTAAGATTTGTCTGGTATTAATAGCTGCCAAACCGTCGTCTCGGTATAGACCTGTCATCTTTCCGAAGCGTTCTTCTAGTGACTTTAGGATGAAAAGTCCGACGAGCTCACAAATTTCAGCTCCGTCGTAACATCCCATTGTCACGTCAAATGTGTTGGCGGTGTTTCTTTTCGTCCATGCTCGGCCGTTGTTGAAGAGGAGGGATTTTCGGGCATGTTTAATAATTTTGATGTTGTTGTCGGTGCAATGGTGGTAAATTGCTTGCCCCAGGTGATTGCTTGGTCGAGTAAAAGTTCGGAAATAGATGGGTAAAAGTCCACAATATCAAATGATAAGAATGTATGCTTGTGTTTATAGATATACTGTATATATATATATATATATCCAACATCACGCCATTGATAGATTTTGGTAAATGTGATTATATATTATACATATCATGTATAATAATTATATTAGCTGTGATTTCAAACAGTTCTTGTAAGAACTATATTTACCATTTCACCATGGTTTCGACGTATTTTAAAGTTTTTTTCCAATATATATATGAATGAATGGATTCTCCCGTCGTGAACGACGTATGAGTGTTTAGTAAATTGAAAGTAGTTATCTATGTCGGAAACGAATATGCTGGCTAAGCCCTGCCTTAGATCGAGCAGCAAAACCACATTCAGCGCAGATATTCGCATTACCAACAGGATTCACCTCACGTTGTTGTTTAGTATTTACACGTAAAGCATCACGATGTTCAACTCTGGTACGTTCAAAAACCTTTGTTTTTAAAAAACACTCCGTTCTCCATGCCTTGCTGTCCAATGCAAGATGTTCCCATCTACTATTTGTCCTTGTATCGCAGGAGAGGACGACCTATACGCGACGCGGATCATTTAAAATTTGACCGTAAAAAAGCTGTTTAGGGATTCTGTCATCTTCCATACGAACAACATGGCCGCACCATCTTAACTTCATGTGCCTGAATAAGGAACGACTCTATGCCGAAGATGTTACACCTAGAAAGAACCTCCGCGTTGCTTATTTTGTCTTGCCAAGATATTTTACATAGTTGCCTGTGACAGCGCATGTGGAAGCTATCAAGCTGATCGATGTGTTTCCTGTAGAGGGTGCATGATTCAGCACCGTATATATATAGGAGGGTGGTGAGTACAACAGCCTTGTAGATGTCAACCTTGGTTCTCAGAGATGCATCATGAGAGCTCCATAATCTGTTGTAGAGGCTTCCGAAAGAAGAACTTGCCTTACCTATACGGGTCTCCACTTCTTTATCCATTTTTGCATCACTGGTGATAGTTGAGCCCAAATAAATGAAAGATTGGACTGTCTTTATGCTTTTCCATCAGCAAACACCTTAGGAATGCATTCTGGTGGATGGTTTGGCCTAGGTTGAAAAAGTAGCTCAGTTTTTTTTATACTAATTGTGAGACCAAAAGCTTTGGCTGCAGTCGAGAAGCTGTCCACGATGGTCTGGATATCTTCAATGGAATGAGATGCAAGAGCAGTGAGCACAGTCATCAGCAAACAAAAGATCATGGATAAGTTGCTCTTTTACAAAAGATTTTCCTTTGAATCGTTGTTGGTTGTGTATTCCACCTGAGGTTCTTAAGCGCTATATCTAACATGAAAGCGAAATATATTGCAAAGAGGACAGGGGCAAGTACACAGCCTTGTTTTGTTCCATTACTGACGTCAAAAAAAATCATTAAGGTACGTTTACACACTACGATTAATCGGGCCGATTTCTGGTTTAGCTGGATGTTAAGTGGAGAAACAGTCAGCGGAGTGGCCCGTGGGCTCATTTGTCTGGCGTCTTCCTGTCTCTCATTACTTAACATGCATTTAAACCAGAAATCGGACCGATTAATCGTAGTGTGTAAACGTACCTTTAGACAATTCACCGTTTGAACGAACACGTGCCTTCATCCCTTCATGAAGAGAGATGATCACATTCAGCATCTCATCAGGAATGCCAGCCTTCTTAAGAATCTTCCATAGTCCACCCCTTGAAACCGTATCAAAAGCTTTCGTCATGTCAACAAACACTACATATTATAGTTCCTTGTCATATTGACATTCACAACTGAACCCGCGTGTTCATAACACGTGACATCGTGTGATGTCATCTCTACACTCCCTCTTCAGGGCTATCTTCACTCTTCAAATTTTTTTTGTTTACAACTGGCAAATGCATGAATCTGAATAGATTTTTACACAATATATAGGAATCTCAACAGATATTCTCAAAGCAAGTAGTCACTAACAATCGAGGTCACTGACTAAAATAATAACAACATTGAGACCAATATACCGCTCTTTCGCGGTTCTTAAAACATTTGTTATCATTTCAACTAGTCAGCTACTGTATCCTTGCAATTCTAGTCGTTCAGAAATTACTGCCTCCCCCGCTCATCTTTAATTGTGTCAAAAACGTCCCCAATCTCGTACCCAGAGCCTGGGTACGAGATTGAAACTTCCCATCAGGTTCGAAGCTCATTTCACGAAAACCAAAGTGAAGTGAAGTCGACAACTACTGTACCCCTGTATATTTATTTATTTATTTATTTATTATGCTTCGCCAACTCTATAGTACATAATGAAAGTGGCAGGGTTGCCGCAACAGTGTACGCCAATTATTGCGGTCCCAGTATGCGCTGACGCAATCACTCGGTCACTCCCCTGCCTCTTTCTAGGGAAAAGAGCCTTGTTTTCTCTGTGATCCCAAGAAAAGCGAATAGCCCATCTATACCTGTATGTATAAAAGCGCAAAGATCCGCTACGGAGGAGAGTTTTGACGCAGTGACTGAGCCACAAAAACGATTCGGGACCACCTTAATCGGCTTCTGACATCATCTTACATGACGTACCGTACACAAAAATAAAAAATGGCGTCTGTTACAAGGATGTTTATCATGGAGAAGAAGCGGTAGTATTTTCTTTACATTTATTTTAAATTATCTAGAAAATATGTAGTAGATACGGAAATTTTATCCCTTTTATTTTTAGTGCCCTAGAGGCGAGTAACCAAAAGTGTCAAAAGTGTTTAGAGGTTGGCCATTGGACATACCAGTGTTCAAATAAAAGAAAATATCTTCATCGTCCGTCAAGAACAACTGTAATGAAGAAAGAAAGAAAAAAGTCGATCAAGGTTGAACTTCAGTCAGGGTATAATACACTTTAAATATCAGTATATTTGCACTCGTTAGCAGTCAGCTATAGTTCATTGAGATTGAATTATATGGAGCAGTATCAGTGAGCAGTCATAATAATGCTGGGTATAAATTAAGATATTTTTAAAAATATATACATGTAAAGTATGATGTTCAATCTCTGCTAAAAATAAGTGTTGTTCAACAGCATTCCAGCTTAGATCTCAACATTCAAGTTTAGATTTCAAAATGGGGGATTTGGTCATTACAGTATATAGTATGGAGTCGTGGCTTTAGCCAATGCAGGGGGTATGGGGGCATACCCCAGAATATTTTGAATTTTCGAAGCCCTGTGAGGGCATTTCCGCAATCTCTGTGAAGCAATTTTCTCGAAAAAATTACCTGCCCTGGCTGGTTGATATTCAAAAAATTTAAATAAAATTGATAGCAAGATTAATTCATACAGGTATACAGTATACCTGAAGTCCTGGACCAACCTGTTAAAGTCTGACAACAAGATAATTACCCAACCTAGTTCCCAGGGTCTTATCTCCGCTCCCTGCCCGCCCTCGCTGAGCAGAGATAAGACCCTGGGTATGAGGTTGATAATAACCACGGATCACAATATTTGCGGTCAGCACTAGAGCCAATCCACTGAGGATCCTTAACCGAGTGGGGACCAGTGGCGTAATGCTCATTAGGTAGGGTTAGGTCGATAACTAAGGGCCCCCGACCCAGTGGGGCCCCTGCCAAAAATGTAGTGGAAGATTACAATGCAAAATAACGGCTTAACAGCAACATTACTGACATATATTTCATCGTCATATTTAGTCAGAACTAATTTACGGGGACCCGGATAATCGATTCTCCCGGACCACGCCAGCCTTGTGCGAATCTGCGATTTATGGTGAAGAATCATCAATGTCCTGGACCCGGAAGATTGACCTTCAGTTGATTAGAAAGAGCTGATTTACCGATTTGCCAATGTTAACTCGAGGAGGAAGGAATATATAGGTGTCTAGGTATTCACGATTGTTTAACATTGTAAAATCCGAAAAATTAGCTCTATTCGGGCAAAAATGGTCTTGTCATTCAGGCAAAAAGGGTCCTGTATTAAATTATTCTAATATTTGAATGCAACTTAATGACATTATAACAGATTCTCATTGAGGGAAATCTGGGATTTCATTGTTGTTCATCGTTAACAATGGTTAAAAGTGGCATTTAGCCAGGCCTTGGTCTGGGCGTTGTCTAAACGTAATCTTGTATATTCAACTTGAATATACCTAATACATTTGATTTTGTGAGTAATTATTGCTTTTCCTTCCTTCTCTTAACTGCTGTCGACGCAACGCATTCCCTATGCGCGTCGCGGGAGAGATCATCCACGCGATCTAAATTTGGAAAATCTGTGTTACTTTAACGGTAATTAATTACTTCGAATCCGCACACTGCCGCGGCTGCAAAAACTAGAAAAGTGCCTTCAAATTGCAGGAAATACACTTTCAGCGAATCAAAGATTCAAACATTTTCAGTAATATTGACGTCATCATTTATTCGGGCAAGTTATGCTCAGCCCCCCTACAAAATTTTGCCCATACGCCTATGTTGTACTCTATGGTGATAATATAGAAGTTATAGTCGAGCATTCATGGGGCCCAAGACATGTATAATGGCCCCGTCTACCTATGTTACACCACTGGTGGGGACTACCTGTAGGTCTAGTTGTTATATATTACCAATAATTATCAATTGTCAAATGCTCTTAGATTACCAATAATGGGTACATGCAATTCCAAAATAGTAAATTGTAGGATTCTAGAATCCAACACAACACAATTAAATAGTAACCCTCTGCCTTAAGTGTTTTCCTAATCCTAACCCCCCACTTTAAGTGTCTTCTTAAGTTTAACCCTAACCTCCCACCTTCAAATTCATCATAACCTTAATTTTCTGCCTGTTGTTTTTAGAAAATTAAGAAACTTGAATACTTTAGTAACTAGACCTACAGGGTGTCACCTAACCCCAAAACTGCATTAAACGCAGTTTCCCAATCACCTTTAGGTTGAGATTAAGCAATTTGGATCAACCAAAAAATTATATTATAACATAAACATTGTAATATTTCTTTCTTTCAAATTTCCGCGTGCCCGCTCTCGTAATTTGTACTGTAGGTGAGTGGCTGGGGACAAGGCAGCTTAAATAACGTTGATCATTTCCAGGAATATGGTGAATAAATATTCTAGCCATGAAATATCAATAAATTTAAAAAGTTTATTAAAACCACATTTAATTGTCTTTTTCATTACTTTACATATCACTTTTCTACCATTTGATTTTCTGCAAAAGCCCCCTTCCTCCAAGTGCAGGAAATGACATTTCAGAGACTCTAGATTTCAAAATTTTCCGGGGGACACCCTGATCTAGTCCCCACTTGGTTAAAGATCCTAGGTGGATTGCATCTAGTGTTTGCCAATATTTGCATTCAATCCAGCAGAGTCTTCTGTCATTTTGACCAGCGTCAAGGAGCTGAGCGTAATTCTGTGCAGTTTAAAATTTATGTGACTGTAGTGTGTGACTGTGAGCAACGATTAGCAACAGTAACACATTTCAAATTTCAAAGAAGCAAAAGTTCTTAATTGAATTGGGGGGGGGATGTTTACGTAGTTGTCTAGGCAGCTGCAACATTCAAGTTTAGATCTCAACATTCATCTTGAATTCAACCAACAATCAACGTTCAAAATCAAGTTTTGATCTCAATATTCATTTTTGTCAACCAACAATCAACTTTCAATAGTTCAACAACCAAGTTTTGATCTCAATATTCATCTTAGTCAACCAACAATCAACTTGCATTTAGTTCAACAATCAAGTTTGAATTGCAGTATCAAAGTTTGTAATTCAACATTCAACTTTGCAACGCAATGTTGAACATTGTCATTTAATATATGTGTAGTTTCAGTTGCCATATCAAACATTGCAATTCCAGGGTCAAGTTCGAAACTTTGAAATGCCATAGTGAAGTTGAAATGAACATCAGTCTTTAAAATGCATTTTTGGAAGTTACAATAAACGACAAAGTTCGATGTGTGTTGTGTCAACACGTTCCAACTCCAACAAAAATCCTTATTGGTATACTACTGTTTACCAGAATTGTGACATTTACATCAATCTTGATCTGGTTCCCTCCTGATCTGCAGCCTACAGTAATTTTGATTTAGCAAGTGCTTTTTGGGTTAGATATTCTTAATCAAATGCTGGTAAACCTCGATGTTGACCAACCTGTTGTGGAAATGGTCGGTTCCCTTTATGATGTTTTTTGTTCCATTGAAATAGATGCCAAATAGCTTTACAGTATATACAGTACTGTATTTTATTAAGAAAATCTAACCTCGTCAAATTAAATCCAAAGCGCATAAAATAATGGGGTCAGCTACGGTCACTGACCGCTGATTTTCATGATTTGATTGCCAGAAATCTGTCACAGCAGGACATTTCAAACTTGATTGTGGAATTCCAATGTTCAATATGGCAACTGAAACTACGATATTGAAGACAATGTTCAACATCGCATTATAAAGTTGAATGTTGAATTGCGAACTTCAATATCGTGATTCAAACTTCATTGAGAGTTGATTGTTGGCTGACAAAGTCACAAAGATGAATGTTGAGAGCAAAACTTGAGTGTTGTTGAACAACATTTATTTTTGGCGGATATTGATCACCATACTGTAGTAAAAGGGGTGGAAGATATTTCACAATCAAGAAATGGAAAATATTTCTGTGTTTCCACACAGTTTTACAAAATAGATTGCGTCTCACAGATGCTGCGATTTGTCAGTTGCTGTGTTTGTATCAGGCTATACATACTGTAAACATTCAAATTCTCCCAAAGTCCCTCCCATGGATGATCAGGATATGTAAATACGTACAGCTACAGTCGAACCTCCATTAACGGACACCTATATTAAGCGGAAACCCCTATTAAGCGTACACCTACAGTTATAAGGTCCCCGGACACCTCTCTTAAGCGGACGCGGACACCTATCGTGGGTCCCAACAAACAGAATGACGCACGGAGTTCAAGTTCAACGTTTTCTTTCAAAAATGAAACCTGTACGGCAGATGGTAGCCTGCGAATACAGCCGTCCTTCATCGCCTTACGCCTGGTGACGACGATCCATTCGATGAGGAAGATGGTGGTGGCAGAGTCAACAAATGCTCAACAGCTTATCGTTGCGGAAGACAAGCTTCCTTCGTGCGCAGGTCTTATCGATGATTCTCGGCTAACGTGGCGAGAAGATATCAGAAGCAGTATTTTAGAAGAAGTTATGCACCTGTCAATGTTAAGCTCCAGAGGGGTGGTATCGGTCATACATGTATGTGGGGCATTTGATTTTTCACGCAAATTTTCGATCAAATGCCCCACTGTTGGGCAAAAATATCTGTCAAATGTAATCAAATATCACCACGTGGGGATTACCTTAAAGAAGCAAACAAAATAGGCCTTTCATGATTCTTTTAACAAATATTCTATAATATGAATGGAAACAATTTTGACGTCACTTTTCCGCCAATAAAAACTGCATAATCGCTAACAAACGTGCTGCTTAAATTGTAAAATGTCCAAAATTAACAAAGACAATTGGCACAAAAACAAGCTTCAAACAAATATTCAAGAGTCAACACAAAAGGATTTATTATGTTCAAAGATAATTACTAATTATCCATCCCTATTGCGCGATCCTTTGGTGATATCAAATCGCCCCACCCTTGGGCGAGAAAACACGGTAAAATGCCCCATATATGCCCGATACCACCCCACTGGGGCGTAACATTGACAGGTGCATTACGAGTGACAACAACGAGCCGCACACAAAGGTATTAAAAGAGCCATTCTAGATCAGTGATGACGATGACAATGGTACTGGAGAAGATGAATTTACGCGAGCCTCGCAAGCAAACATATTTAATTAATATTATAACTTATCAAATATATTTCATGTTTTTAGTTAATGTTTTGTTATATTTTGAACTATTAAATAAATATGTGGACTTATGTTAAGTCAAATGGTGCTGTATTGATTGTTTAACAGTAAAAACAAACTAAGTCTATAAAAAAACTTGTAATCCCATGCGCATCCCTACTGTGCCAACCTCTATTAAGCGGACACCTCTATTAAGCGGACACCTCTATTAAGCGGACACCTCTATTAAGCGGACACCTCTATTAAAGTGCCCCTAACCTCAACATTTTTTATTGTCTTATTTGGAAGAACTTTCAAAATGATAAAGTAACTTCTTTTGAAGATTTTCACTTCATCGCTTTCTTTTTGAGATATATCAGTTTGTTTGATATGCAAATATCTGGAATTTCGTCACACATGCATAATGAGTTATCAGAGAATGTTATATATCTTTGCGTTCATGAAATAAAAACACTAAAGTGTGAATAACACGTGTGTGCGTTTCTCCCACAACACCAAACTTCTTGATTTTAAAGGATTTCGTTCGAGAATGAAAGAGATATACACATTTCTCCAATAAGTCATTATGCATGTGTGACGAAATTCCAGACATTTGCATATCAAACAAACTGATATATCTCAAAAAGCTAGCAAAGAAACGAAAATCTTCAAAAGAAGTTACTTTATCATTTTAAAAGTTCTTCCAGACAAGACAATAAAACATTTTGAGGTTATGGGCACTTTAAGCGGACACCTAAACCGAGTCCCAAAGGTGTCCGCTTAATAGAGGTTTCACTACGATTTTGAGTTCTCAATCTCGTAAACATTTATGATTGTTTTTATAACTCGTGTATGGAAACACAGAAAGAATGTTTTCTAATTTGTTATGAAAAAGGTTTATTTATTAAAATAATTTATCTTAATGTAAATTCTCCTTACTCACATTAAAAATCATTCTCGGCTGTCATTGCCACTGAGAGCAAAAGCAATTTGATGACAAAAAATACATCACGCTAAAAAAATACCTTGGTTTCCCGACCCTACCAAACCGACCTAATGTTTTTCAGCATGAAATAGGAAACCCAGGTATTTTTTTGGCCTCAACATAAAAGTTGCTCAAAAACCTTCCTTGACGTTGGGTCATATTTTTACAAAACCTATAAGGATCGGATTGCTGGTATTGTGAAGGAACTTCAGGAAAGACGCTATTTATTCCATTCCACGCAATGCCTGATCAGGAGTACATCGATCAGACTACACGCCAGTATCCAAGGGTGAATCTAGCAATTTATTTCAAAAGTGAGGAAACTATTTTGTGCCATACATGTACGTACCATACGTACGGGGCCCAGAAAAATTTGATTTGAAAAACGTTTTATTTCCTCAAATCTCCTCATCATCCCAGTCATTCTTAAAGTTGGGCGGTATACCGGTATTTTTAGTTATTCACGATATTTAGTTGATACTGATATGGCGCTATTGGTTATATGACGCTATACCGGTAATACCATTGTTACTGTATACCGTAATATAAACCGGGATCATGACTATCATCAGTTTATCTTTTTATTTATACTGCAAGAAAAGTTCACAAATTAGAAACCAATACAATGTGTGTGTGTGCGCGCGCGCGCGCGCGAAATAATATATAGATTAGATTTTAACTTTTAAACGATCGTTAAGATGATAATGTTCTGTCTCGGCGATCGCAACAATTTTTATTTGAGTTCATTTTTTTCTATCTGAGTTCATTTTTACTTTTGAGCAATTGTGGCGATCGTACTCATCGTAGCGATCATACTCATCGTAGCGATCATACATGTATATGAAGACCAGCCTTTTGAATATGGAAGTTGAAATATGTAATAAAAGTAAAACGCTGATTTAGGTTGACTTTAAATTATTTTTGATATTTAGGCAAGATGGTAACATTGTGAAAAACAAGAAAAAGAGGTAATTGAAAATACCAGTAATTATTAATTACAGTATATTTAATTACTTATAATTACTATTATTATTTGGATTTGAAGGTATGCCAGAAATAAGGATTCTTACATATCTTGATAATATAGCATGAGTTATATTATATTAATTATATTATAAGTTGATGGCTGACGAGGGTGAAGCCTCTGTCTATGATCTTTTAAGGTGCTAGAATTAATCAGTTGTCGAAAGTTTCCCTGTAATTTAGAACACAAACTACGGCTCCATTACAGTAACTATTATGCCGGGATTAGCGTGTGGCGGCCATATTGGTGTGATCACCGTGGTCACTGCGAATTATGGCCGCCACGAGCTAATTCCGGTTTCATAGTTACTGTTATGGAGCTGTAGTTTGTGTTCCATATTATGGGAAAACCTTGGACAACTGATTCATTTTAGCATCTTAAAAGATCAGAGACATATGGTCTCTGTCGTCTATAATAAAACTATATAACGTTGGTCCCAACAAGCTACTTTCGGCTTCATTTTCTGAACAATAGTTGCTCGATCCATTCTTTATTTATAGAGATCAGTGATTAATATACTCATGTATATGTATTTTAATCGCTTAATTTTCATTTTCATTTTCAAAATGGTCTGAAAGGTTTATTTTGTATTCTATTAATGAATATATCCAATTTTGTTATTCTAACAGATCAGATGGGAGTGACGGAGACCACAGTAGTTCCAGCGTTAGCAATAATTCGGATTCAAGCGACGATTCTAATTCTTCGGATAGCTCTGATTCAGAAGATGACGATGATTCAAGCGATAGCGACTCTTCTAGTTCTTCAAGTAGCGATAGCGATGAGTCGGACAATTCCTCATCATCTTCAGATTCTTCAAGTTCTGATGCTTTATCTAGTTCATCTACAGAAAAACCTTACAAGAAAAGATCACGAAAGCAATGATACTAAACCCAAACGTTTTGGTGCAGTATTTCGTTTTTCTTGGCCACGTCAAGGTTAGCGTTGAGATGATGTCCATTAGTCCAATGCTACAGTTAGCACACATTCTCTGACATCAAATATATTGAAACTGTTTGCATTGGTGAACTTTATTCGCTTGTAACAGATACTGTAAGAGCCATTAAGAGGGCGCAACGTTCGTTTAGCAGAACGACACCGTTATTTTTAATGATCGGGACTCATGACGTTTAATACGCACCTGTGAATAAAACATGTCCCAGAAACATATTACATTCCACATGGCTCGTTTTCCTTTGTTCTTTTCGGTGAATATTCTATTCAGGCCGTTGTCAATCAACTGTCTTAAAATCTGGCGACGGCTTTGATTATAACAGTTGATCAGTGCGGGGCTGAAAACAATGGCAAAATAATGAATTCATATTTCTCATTAATTATACCCTCTAATCTTCAAAAGTGAATGAGAGGGGAATATTTAACAATTATACCGTATATGGGTTCGATTCGTACATAAGCTCATATCCGACGAGGCGAAAAGCTCATATACGACGAGAGCGAATGGCATAATTGTTTTATAATATAGATATTCGTGGTAGTTTTACGTATTTTTAGTGTTGTTTTATTGAGTAAATACCTGATTTCTTGTTCATTCACTTTAGCAACACTGTAAAATTGATCGAGAACTTTAGTCATTCACTGAAAGCACAACTGAATTTAAAAAAATTGTCGCAATTAAATGTTTGCAAAGTATCGGCCCGATCCGTTATCCGAACTGATTACCGGTTGACCACAGGGAGTGAAGGAGCTGTACGTCAGTACCAGATGCGCTGGCCGCTCACCGTAAACCGGCAAGATTATAGCAAAGTATTTTTGCTCCATGCGTGGAATGAAGGAGTTACGGTGGGGTACAACTCCTTCACTCAAAGCTGATGACTAGTAGATCCAACTTCATCTAAATCTCGTTGCATTTTTAAATCCTGTACGTCATCAGCCTATACGGTCATTACAGAGTTGTACGACAGTGCGAGATTTCGAAGATAGCAAGGAACAAAAATTAGAAGTACGAAAGCAAAACTATTTAATAAGAAACATATTGTGAAACAACTAGTTTACATGGATTCAAGCAAAGCTGAACCGAAGTTAAATACGCGGGCTCTTCGAATTACTTGTGATAAAACGTCTGAAAAGTTCTTTCATTCGACCAACCAACTGCCTTTAAAATTGATGACATTTCAATGTTATGGGATGTCGAGGCTACTCTTGTGTTGTGTGCTTTTATTTCTCGTCAAAAACTGCTTGCACCGACGAGCATGGTCCATGAGGTTTCAGGAGACTTATCAATAGCTGCATGTGCATGCAGGCGGACGTAAAGTGCTGGTCCTTACGCAAATATTCCTTAAATGTGTTGAATTACAGAAAGCTTGCTGTCATGCACGTAACTATTGAATGGGGGCAACATACAAAT
The DNA here is from genome assembly GCA_035772405.1 of Chrysogorgia sp. JL179-B06. Classification (NCBI taxonomy): domain Eukaryota; kingdom Metazoa; phylum Cnidaria; class Anthozoa; order Scleralcyonacea; family Chrysogorgiidae; genus Chrysogorgia; species Chrysogorgia sp. JL179-B06. Next base: position 7,299,827 of record JAYKKM010000148.1, read on the forward strand.
ATAAAAAATATACTGATCATCCTTTATCGATAGATAACAATTGGATGGTTTGGCAACATTATTAACAAGAGAAAGTAATAATTATGAAAACATTTGTGGAAACACCATGTAGATAATTTTATTAGCTGAGCTTTCGTCTCGTAGGACTCGAAGTCCTCTCGTTAGTCTGGAGTCCTACGAGACGAAAGCTCAGCTAATAAAATTATCTACATGGTGTTTCCACAAATGTTTTCATAATTATTAATCACCACCATGCAATCCTTCAAGAATTCAAGAGAAAGTAAGTTGATATTAAAGAGAGTTCCTTCCGAGATATTGTGCAGGATACATCTGGTTGACACGAATAAAGTTAAAGACTGAACTTGTATCCAATATATCTTAGATTTTTAATTTGTGGGCTGAGGCAAGGGTTTGCTGAATCAGTCCTTTAATTTAGCCTGTCATATATTTTTTCATTTTTCAGAATGACAAGTCATTCTTTTAGAGTTTATGGTGAATCCCAGGAATGTTAAGCTCCGACTTGCGATGAGAACTGATTTATCTGGATGTAAGACAAAACCTAAGGCTTCAAAACGTTTTAGTTTCTGGACATGCAATGGTGTACACACATTCATTAAAAGAAGAACCCTCCAAATACAAGTCATCTATATAAGCAAAATTAATTATATGGCCATTATAATTACACGATGCCAAGCCAAAGGAGGTTTAGGTGGGCAAGTGAATTAGCCATTACTCATTAGGAAAAACAGTGAACTTGTACAGTAATTTATTACCATATCAAAATTTTTTGATATTTATGGTGACGTGATATTTTGACACCCTGCATAGTAGGATGCCATCCAGCAGTCCTACCAGTTTCAAGATTGTATTAATATTATCCATCTAAAATGTGCGTTTGCAACGAAAAAGTTAAATTTCTTTAGCCAGGTTCAGAATAAGGCGTACCTTACCACTTAACTGTAGGTATCGAAAATATTGGGGAGATCCCTGGTTCATGCTGGCAATGTGTGATGACCTTTCTATCAATTAGAGATTGTATCTCCTCATGAACTGCATATGCATTGGTCTTTGCATACCGGAATAGGCGAGTTAGAAACAAAGTCGATCTTAGCACCTTTGACTAATGACCCATTTGTTATAATACATGGAATTCATCCTGCCTGAAAACTACATGAAGATATGGAATAAGCTTACTTTCTACAAACGAGGAGTGTATCTACAGTACCTCGACAATATCTGGGATTTCTGGAATCTCTTCTGGTTGGGTTCTCGTGGTACCGTTGGTTTCGCCTGGGAGGAAACTGTGTCCTCCCTCGCTGAGATAAAAATTGGCCTCTGATTCTGTATATTATTGCCAGAAAATTTGGGAGGAGGCCCATTTGAGTCAAATCGATCAGTTGCGTAACATTTTGAACAACTGGTATTCTTAAGCAGGTTGGAAGCAATCTGTTTTAGATTGGGTTGCTTCTTAGCCTCACGGCATTGTACGAGATCATTAAGAGAATTCACGATTGTCAGTAATTTGAGCAACTTTGTCCAAAATTGCCGGGCCTGTGTCGTCCGATTCAAAGAGGTCTTGTGATATGCATGGTGGTTAAGATGTCGCCTCAATTTCCTCATCTTCCTACTGACAGCGCCATCGGAATTGTCATACAGTCATCGTTCAGATCGGGATGGTCTGTTTTGATGTGGGCGTTGTCACTCGTATGTTGTCCTGACGTTGGGGCGGTCTTAGTCCTCTTTGGAGCTGGTTCGTTATGTTTATCTGCTATAGTTTGTTTAGAATACGAGGCAAAGTTACATTGCATAGATTGTACCAGCGTTGCAATACGTTCATTTGGTCTACTTATACCATCAAGCATGCCAAGGCAGAGGCGTATAGGAACGGATCTAAAGTCGACAAGCAGGTAATCAGTGACCGTATTTTTAGGGGGTTCGGGGATCCTGCCCCGGAACATTTTGTAATCTAGAAGCTCGGAAAGACAATTTGCAGCAATTTGAGCAAACTTTTTCATCTAATTCTAAGCGAGAATAGTTCATATGAATCCAAGCTTACCTGCTGCCTCTTACCTGCATGTGACGCCATTTTTGTGCCTAGTACTAACAGGGTCTGGGAACCAATATAACACTCGCGTGACGAAACGCTTGGCCAAACGAATGAAACGATAAATATTCAGAAATAATTTCTAAAACCTGACCCAAATAATATTGGGTATAGTTCCTTGCATAGGCGTAGGAACCGGGGGCTACGGACTTCATCTACACGAGTTTTACAAACGGGTGTAACCTGAAATACCTGAAGTGTTAGCCAACCCCTAAACCCTTGCCAGCCGCGTCAGCAAAAAATTATACGCTTGATATAGCTTAACGATGAATAAGTAATGACGTATCCAGTAGGCCACATGCAGAAGTGGAAGATGGTCAAAAGAAGAAGAGATTCTTTTAGAGGAAATAATATATGCGGAATTTTCATCACGAAGCGAAGCACAATTTTATTTTCTGTGAGCTATCTCGTACTGTCGTAGTACAACTCCGTAAAGACGGTAGGATGATGACGTAGTATACGTAGTATAAAAATGTAGCATAGCTGCATGTACTGTCAACGCTGCAGTGTCCTACCTATATATAACCCGTCTACATTAACCGATTAAGTCTATTTCAATAAAAACAAACCCTCAAAAAACATTCAAACATTAGTATATTCTTTACGTTGAATCCGGAGATGAATCAGACTTCTGAATCCGAAGTTTAATGTGAATATTTTGAATCCGTGAAACACTAATGAATCTGAAGAAATGACTCATGTAAACTGTCTCGGATGAATCAAGATACTTTTGATTCCGGAATTTAATGTGAATATTTTGAATCCGTGGAGCAATAGCGAAGCCGAAGAAATTATTCTAAGGCCGCGTTTACACTAGAGCAAAAGTAACCGGATTAATATTGTTTTGCATCCTCATGGAAATAAAAAACAATACGAATACGGTTATTTTGCTCTAGTGTAAACACAGCCTAAGTGTAGCCCGAATAAGTTATCTCGCTACTTTTTGAAAAAAGTCGATGCTCTGTGTCGTGCATTTTGCCTTACATAATGAGTGTCAGTGACCAGTGCAATGAATAATCAAAATATTTTTTACTGGAAGGTGTGATCTTCTCTAAAATTAACCTTAGCATAGGTCTGCAAAACGAATTCATTGAAGTGTTATCTCATTAAAAGCATCAACTGAATTCATTCTTCGCGCACATCCTATAACCTCCATGAGGAGGATGATTGAATGTAAACATGATCTAGTGAGAACTAATCAACGACATAGCGTGCTAGAAGGTTAGTACCCTACTACTACTGCATTTTTGCTTTTATGGTTTATAAATTTTATAAATCTTAAAAGTAAATTAAGGGTAATAAATGTTCTTATTTTTGTAAAAGGACATTTTTACTAAAATGTTCTACTTTTCTACAGTACGTTTAACGATTTTAATTGCGTTTTGTGTTTATCCAGGCAATGATTAATTTTCGATTTCAATAAAAATCTGAAATCGAAAAGCGTTATTGCCATAGTGCAGACAAACAATGTTTTCATTGAAAATAAAATTGCTCGATAATTTATTTTTAATTTTCATTGAATGCAAACACGTAGTTTTCCTATTAGTATTGGAGATTTAATCTTACATTTTCAGTTTATCGATCAAAGACAGTTCTGTAACAAATCATCCGTCTTTTATGACTTTATGTAATTAAAATGGGTCTAATGCATAAAGCTGAAACCCAAATTTGCTCAAAGTAAATCGTTTATACTAGTCAATGTTTGGTGTTTATTCAGCTGCATATTTAAGATGATGCTATGTTAATTTTCTATAGTCTATGTAAATTGTATTAATGTTTATAATTGATTTTTATAAGCCATAGTTATATCTCCGGACATTTGACGACTATAGTATCATAGCTGCTACTCGTCTTAAAACGACTTGGAGAAACGGCGAGATGGCACATAAAGTCTTCTATTTGGTTTTCACTATTTTTCAATTGTATCGACTTGTATCTTCTATTCAAGGTATGTTATAGTCAAGGTGTATTTTATGAGAGTGCGATGCTAGTAGATAAAGAATCGGACAATTTAATAGGTGTTTTTCAGTTAACAATTCGGTGAAGGCTAAAAGGGATGACTCAAAAGGACCTTCTCGTTTTCAAGAACTATAGTCTAACCCTAATTCCCAATAATAATCCTAACCCTAACCTTGATCCTAACCTTAAACCTAACCCTAACCGTAGCTAACCCTAACCTAACCAAAAATAAAGACCAAACAAAAACAGAAAGGTCCTTTTGAGTCATCCCTTTTAGCCTAAACCTAACATTTCATAGACTTATTTAATATAATGGACGTTACCCTATTGTATTTTGCATAAATTGAATATACTATAATTGAATATACTCGAAATTCGTTCAGTGCGCACGAACAATTGATATTGGACATAAAAGATAACAGTATCAATACATAACGATCTATTTCCCAACCTCGACTTAGAGCTATTGTTTTGTTGCGTTGAAAGCATTCACGAAATGTCTATTTAAAGATTTTCTTTAGATATCAATCCTGCCTGGCATGTTTTTCACGTATTAAATTGCAGTGTATATATAGGCTCTTCTATCATGAATTGCTAAACTAAAGACATAAAAAACGCACTATAATAAAACTTTTAAGACGGTGAAATAAAAATGCTGAAAATAAGTCGAGAAGTTAAAGCTCATTTGAAGTTGGCTGTTGCGATACTGCAGTATATACTAGCCACTTGATAATTGGACAGTACTAATTCTCGTATCAGAACCAATCACTTGTTAGAAACGTTACGTATATTTACCGTTCAATGTTTGATTTGGTTACATTTAATTTGCCTGAAGTAATGACGAAAGAAATTAGTTTGATTTTGCTTCCCTATTCAATGCACAAGCAAATTAAACCGATTGAATTGTTTTGAATAGTTTTGGCCGAATCTCTTTTTAGCTGGTAGAGAGTTGAGAATCATACATTACTTAGTCTAATTGAATTAAATATATAATCTTGTATTATTAAATGTTTGGGAATTATTTTTGTGAAGCAATACTTTACATACGATTTGTATGCTTAAGTTAACGCAGTATAATACGACTTTTTTAATATATCTGCAATTGCGCGTATCGAAATATAGAAGGATTTTTATATAAAAAAATCTGAAGAAACTATCTTTATAATCTTTTGATTGGCAACAGACTGTATATGTGCACCCGTATCGCATAGTCTCAATGGGTTGAAGCCGTGAGTCTAAATTTAGTATGTCCCGGCTAGAAGATCTTCTAAGCCTTCTGGGAGTACTTTACGGAAGTAATCCCCAAAACAACAAATGTCCTAACCCTAACCCCCCGCCTAACAAGTTTTCTAAACCTAACCCTCCGCCTAATTAGTTTTCTAACCCTAACCCTCCGCCTAACAACTTTTAAGACACCTACTGTACCTATCCCACACCATCGTCTCCCATACTTGCGGATTCACGAGATAGACTAAGCATGTGGGACTCGACAGAAGGACTAGACGTCTAAATTTAGACTTATGGCTTCAACCCATTTAGACTATGCGATACTGGTGATATGTTCAAATAGTAACCTAAACTGCTTTCCGTGCTAATTTTTTGTCATATTTGAAAGGATCGTTGGAAAATGGCAGAGATGTTTTCCAATTTTTAAAGTACTTTCCGTTTGGCTAGATTCCTAAAATTTCTACCTCGAATAGCGTTTTTCATTTGCTTTTGTTTGACACATTTAAAAAGTTTCACATAATGCGGAAACCTGAGCTATACGTCAAATGAAAGCTTATAAAATTTCTAACAACATACCGCATGCACGATATATTTCAACAATGAGTAGTTCTGAAATTATTATCCATCTTGTTGCGTATAATGACATGACTTTCATTTTGTTTATAAAATTCTCACTCTCGTCAACTGTCAGCGGTCCGGAACGGCAGATTCCGGACCGCTCAGGAACCAATCAAATTGCCCTTCACGTTCCGGACCGCTCACGAAAATAGTCATATAACAAATATATATATATATGGTGTGTTTGTGCCGCCACGAGAACAAATGCTCTTAATGTTAAACCTTCGTAATTTCTTCGTAATTGTAAATTGGTTTACTGGGTTTTATCATAGTCAATCGAGATATGGTCTTGAAACTCGGAAAACTTCAAAGCGACTATAATGAGCTGCGTTTTGATGTTGAACCGTACCTTACACCGTGCACATCCTTTGTTTTAGGTTTATTAATATTTAAACAACACGGTTGAGCGATTAAACCCAAACGATTCTATTTGATGATTGCTCATTATACTAAAATACAATAGGTTCAGTGACCGTGCACCGTGCACAAAATTGCATAAAGACGAACAAAAAGATATCTCGATTGACTATGGTTTTATTAATAAAATTCATACTATCATGTTTTAGTCTTCAACGTTATATATATAAATATGTATATGTGTGTGTGTCAACACTATATCAACACATTCCTTTTCTCATCCATGTATCATTCTCTTTTTCAAGCTTCCTGTAATGATGCGCTTGGATTGGAAGATGGAAGAATCCCTGATGAAAAGCTGAGTGCATCTTCTGAGTATAATAAGTAAGATCAATTTCCTCATTTTCGATTTTTTCGCCAAATCGTTTTTTAGTTTAACTGACCTAGATAACGAACATTAGCATATAACTCCATCGCGAAAGACTGAAGTCTGAATGAATTCATCTTCTCCAAGAAATTCATACTAAGAAATTCAAGGCCGCCATTAATTTGGCCGATAAATAGAAGGAAACTGAGATGAGCTTGTGACGTCATCTATACTCCACACATTTCGCTTTCGCCATTACTCGTATCAGAACTTGATTCAGAATTTGAAAACATTTTTACGAACGAAACAATACCGCGCATGAAAGCAGTTCTATACTGTGAGCGAAGGTGAATAGCGGAGCGCACAGATGACGTATAGCTACATGTAGGTTGTTGATGTTTATCCGCGCATCTACCATCTACCGCATCTAACAATAGGAAATTAGTCATTTGGGATTTATTCAGACTCAATTTTATTTTTTTTGTCCGCATTTTCGGTTTAAAAATAGAACCTGTGCGCTACGCTATTGAATAGTTTGGTGTGTTTGTATGGAGTAGATGACGTAACCGCTGGTGGGATTTTGCGGCTCTATAAGAATTTAAAGGCACACAATCACAAAAGATATATAACCGCCGAGTAATAGTGAGCACAGTGTCGCAAAATGGCGGAAGGTCAGGAATACGGCTCGATTTTCGAGGACAGTGAAATGATGACAGTGAAAACTGTTGGACATTGCATTCGGAAAATGCTCGCAAACAACTGTACGTCGCCATGTTTTATCAACTTGAGCATTCCGCGAATTTTTTTCAAGATTGTAGCCTTTGCGCATGTTCCTGATGCGTGATTGTGTGCCTTTATTGTGGCAGACCGATTTATCGTTAAAATGCCTCGTTTTAAAATAGGTCTCACGCGAACAAAAAAAAAAGTTTTTATTTTTATCTTCGTATACCTGGTAGTCATTACTACCCATTGGAAAAAATCACAATCTGTCTGTTGAAATGAGTAGTGTATAAGTGAAATAAAAATCGGTTATCGGAATTTTTTATGCGCAAAATAATTGTGACAAAATTTAATAAATTGAATACACGATAGACAATAACAACTATAACTCAACCTCGTTCCCAGGCCCATTTGCCTACCGGGACGTCCCGGTGTACCGGGATCATATAAACAGGCCCTAAATGTTTAAAAGTCATTAAAATTATCTGCCAACTAATATCGTAAAAATTATCAAAGGATTATCTATCTCATAAGTCATAGTGATGTTTGCCTTCTTATATAATCAGGTTATATTAAATCTTTCATCCGATTTGACTTCCTATTATTATTATTATTATTATTATTATTATTATTATTATTATTATTATTATTATTATTATTATTATATTATTTTTATTATTATAATTTTTTCTATTGTAATATAATTTGTATTTTAAATTATTTATTTTTATTTTTTAATTTATATTATAGCTTTAAGGTACGGACAGAAAACTCTGTAAGAGAAACAATAGATATATGTATATATTTATTAATTTTATTGTGAAAATTATCCTTTTTTAGTGCCTCTTATTTTAATTTTAATAATAAATAATTGTTATTATTTTTTAGAATTATTATTATTATTATTATTATCTTTTCTATTTAAAGCTGGCACGGAAAAAATAATGTACGATTGAATGGCAAAAAAGGTGCAGGGGTGTGGTGCGCCAAGAAATCTGTCAGGCAATATTTTCAGGTAAGGAGTACCGAATTATCTGTATAGCAATTGAAGTACCAGGCGTGAACCGTAATTTGAAAATAGCCCAGCAATTAACTCTCAGTCATGATATTTTACTCGAATATTTTATTAGCTAACGTTTCGCTGTTATGTTCTCTCCTTCGCTACTCCGAGTTTCACGCTGTTCACGATCTTCAGGCAACTGAGTAGGTTTCTGGTGTGTCTCTACCGGAAGGCGAGATTTTATTATTACTAGAAATACGTTCGGCAATGAGCCCGCCTTCTCTATCGGTAAATATACGTACCTAAAATGAACAGGTTTTGTGATTGGCTACTGGAACATTGGTTGATTCTATTGTTTTATTGTTTTAATCAACCATTCATGCACAAATTAAAACTTGTTCGTATAGGTACGTGGTGACCCTTTTCTACTCCACTAGAGTTTCATCCTAACCCCCTGCGGGATTTTCCCACCCATGGTTCCCAGACCTCTCTCTCTCTCTCTCTCTCTCTCTCTCTCTCTATATATATATATATATATATATATATATATATATATATATATATTATATATATATATATATATATATATATATATATATATATATATATATATATATATATATATATATATATATATATATATATATATTATATATATATATATTATATATATATATATATATATATATATATATATATATATATTATATATATATATATATATATATATATATATATATATATATATTATTATATATTATATATATATATATATATATTATATATATATATATATATATATATATATATATATATATATATATATATATATATATATATATATATATATATATATATATATATATATATATATATATATATATATATATATATAGATTTTCGCCAAATATTATTTGCTCTAACTATATGTTGTTGAGCACTCTTTGCATTTCGTAGACCAAAACCTACACGTATATATATATATATATATATATATATATATATATATGTATATATATATGTATATATATGTATGTATATATATGTATGTATATATATATATATATATATATATATATATATATATATATATATATATATATATATATATATATATGTATGTATATATATATATATATATAGGTTTGTGGTATGATACAATGTCATAATATAATTTACATTTGCGTTATTTAGGTGAACCTAGATGTCAAACATGCCATTACTGGTATCTCTACCCGAGGGAGGAATGATACATGGCCTCAATACATTAAGACATATTATATAGCATTTGGATTTGATGGGAAAACGTTTTATAACTATACAGATAACCAAGGAAAGACATTGGTTAGTTCAATTTTACTATTATTAAATAATATATGACGTCCCTATTCGTAAACGGTCTTTGCCATCTCGAACGATCTTTGTTATCCTAAACAATAACCCCAACCCCCCTGAATCCTAACCAACCGGAATTTTTCGCAACACTGCCACAGCTTGACATAGTTTTTCCTTATATATTAGTAAAACATTCCGGGGGGGTTACGATTCAGGGGTATCGGGGTCATTGTCTAGGATGGCAAAGACCGTTTACTGCCACGCCGCCCCTGGTATATAATGAATAGGATTGAAAAGACTAAGAGAATTTCGGTCAGTATATGTATAGGAAATAACACGGTTCGAGAAGAATTAATGAAAAATCGCACGCGTGTTTGGCGAAATATTCATAATACCACGAATACGAAGCACGAGTGGTATTATGAATATTTCGCCAAACACAAGTGCGATTTTTCATTAATTCTTCGAGAACAAGTGTTATTTGCTTTTAATACCTTTTCAATCAATTTTACGCGTTCCTAAATACCTATAAATTTTACTACGCAGCGAGAAAACTGATGATCACTGATGTTTGTACTAAAATCCAAACATCCCGGATGTGATTTTTTACTAGGGGTATTTTTTTAAAAGTTTAATACTGATGTCATTAGTCAATCAGGAATGAGTAAAATTGATTGAAATGGTATTATACACGTAATCTGATTCCACTAATTGCTCACTGAAGTTAATTAAGGCATGGTCTTGATTTCTGAAGTCTCATGTCCACAAATGTTGTCCAAACTGAGTATGAACTATTTTACAATTTTGTTTCCATGACAACAAGGTCTCGTGACTCATTCCATAATGGAATATATGTAGTAGGCTTTATCTTATAATGAAACTGTAATTAGTTTTATAAGTAACATTAAGAATATATTGTTGTAAGAGCATTGAGACTATTGTATAATGCTCCTAATACGTCTTTATTATTATTATATTAAGTTTTATATACCTAAAACCTTCTTGAGTACATAGATAAATAAAAAAAATTTACCAAACAAACACCCTAATTTGATTCAAACATTAATTTCTTTTATTATCCTAAATTGAATGGTAGGAATTGATTTGCATAAACAAAAAATATGAGAGTAATTGTAATTAGAGGAAAAATCAGTCGCTAAAATTTTGTATTTACAATAAAGTTATACAACCTGGCAACTTAGCATGATAAACTAGATAACTATAATATTTGCATCAAATTAGGCTATTGTCTGTCGGTTTTCGGAATTGATATATGGGCGGATAATAGACGGTTGTCCTTCGGATATCAGCCAAACTTAATTTATGATATTGGACGAAAATGACGTCACACATATCAGGCGTATAACATTTCAAAATTATTCGCTTTATTAGGCGTATACATTTCTGACTTTATTTTATTTTTGTATGCGTTGTTCCATACTGTGTTTTCGATATATTGTCTACATAGTGTCTTTTAAATTACACGTCAATAACATCTGCTTCGTTAAACTTCCCGCTGTCATAATAAACAGCTTTTAAAATCTATTGAAAATCTGCTGGAGAATGTTTGGTTTGCCATTTTAACTAACTCTTCCGTTAATGGTGCGAAATAATTGTTGTTATTAAAAAAGTAAACTAGAAACTCTTTTATTTCTGTAGATATTTGAAGGAAATAACAACACGTTCGGTGTAAAATTCAATTCTTTATCGCCACCTGTAAACGCACAGTATCTTCGATTGTACGCCGTTACGTGGACACGAAACATATGCATGCAGATGGAACTTTATGGATGTTCAGGTGTAACTATCTTATTTGTATGAACTTTAATTTATATGCATGGAAAATGAGCAACATAATACCACAATTGGAGCACAATTTCTGAATATTCGTGTGGGTGATATCACGGTTTCGAGTGCATTTTGGGATTATTGTGTGAACCGGAAGGACGATTTTTGAGCTCTTTTGAAAAAGAGTGTATTAATCCATCCAGAGAAATTTCACGAGAACGCCGTGTTATTACCTTACAATGACGTGAAAATATTTTGCAGGAAGTTCGGGAGTCATATAACAGTAATTTATTCAATAGACAAAATAGACAAAATAATTATAATACACTTAACGACCAAACGAGGCTCGAAAGAATTGTTTCAATGCTTTTGAAAATTATTGTGTGTATTGTGTTTCCTTTCAATTGCACTGTTCTCAGCCAATCAGAATTGAGAAATTTTTCGTGTATATTATATGTTAAATTATAAAATTCTGGGAACCAATTCGCTTGCCAGAAGCTATATAGTCTCCTTCGCAGCCGTTCTTAGTGTCGGTCGTATTCTCCCTCCCCACTAACGGCTGCTTACTGCAGCGCGACATTCCATTCCAAATAAATAGCCAATCACTGCTCTAGTACCAAAATCGGGAACTAGAGCTCGCCAGAATTTATAATTACCAAAACAAAATGATTCGGTAAATCGCTGGTTTTTCAAGCTTTACCCTTGATCTTCGATTACCTGTTCCACCAACAAGGACATATCGTCGTCGTTGTCTCGGCTACGTAGGAGACTAGAAGCTATATAGCTATAATAATAATTTTAAAGTGCAAATGAATCGAAAATTAAGTTTATCTTATTTGAAAAAACTCTTAAAATAATGAGGAATAACAATTTACAGCTCTTCCATATTTCACTGAGTTCTTGAGATATTTAAATATAAGCTGATAAGCTGGAACACAACGTTAGAAAATAATGTATACATATCTTTCCAATATTATTAAAATAAATCTGACTCAAAACTTTGTATATTTGCTACAGCTCATGAAACAAAACATTAAAGACAAGCTTCAAGTGATTTTGTGCAAGGATTTTCCAATATTGTGTACAACTTGCTACGTCATAGATTATCTCATTTGAATGTCACCTAAGTCTAAATATCTCAAGAAGTAAGTTAATTATAGAAGAGCTGTAAATTTTTATTCCTCATTGTTTTAAGAGTTCTTTCAAATAAGACAAACTTAATTTTCGATTCATTGGCACTTTGAATAGCTTATAGTAACTTTAAAGAAATACAAATCTCGATTTGTGACCATGCATGTTTCTAACACTATTCGTAATTATTTAACGTATTTTCCTATTAACAAAAAGATAAATTGAAATAAAATCTATGATCACTAAATAGTATGCATGGGATGCTGTCTAACGTGCATACTATATTAAATAGGTTACGTTAAAAAACATTATATATTGTATATATTACAGCAAAGAATTGTTCAATTAATAATGGTGGTTGTGCTGAAAAGTGTAGCCAGGTTGACGAAATTCAAATAAAATGCAGTTGCAACAAATCTGGATATAAAATAGTTGACGGAATTTGCAAAGGTAAATATACATTTATTTTAACCTTGTTGCTTAAAGTGCCTATAACGTCAAAAAATTTAAAATGATAAAGTAACTTTTTTGAAGATTTTCGTTTCCTCGCTTTGTTTTTGATATATTTCAGTTTATTGGATATGCAAATGTCTGAAATTTCGTGACACATGCATATGAATTATCAGAGAATGTTATATATCTGTGCCTTCATGAAATGAAAACACTAAAGTGTGAATAACATGTGCGCGTGTTTCTCCCACAACATCAAACTTCTTGATTTTAAAGGATATTAAAGAGTTTGAGAATGAAAGTGATACACAAACATCTGCGGTAAGTCATTATGCATGTCCGACGAAATTCAAGACATTTGCATATCAAACAAACTAAAATATTTCAAAAACAAAGCGAAGAAGCAAAAATCTTCAAAAGAAGTTACTTTATCATTTTAAACATTTTTCCAAATAAGACAATACATTTTATAAGCACTTTAAAAGTGGTAACATAACATGAGCTGCCTGAACGGGCGGTTTTTTTGCGATATCTGACCACGGTCACGGAATCCTAAATGCTAAAAAATGTTATGGTGATTTTGCTTTATTATTAACTACAGGAAAATGGAAAACTTTAACTTTATTATACAAAAAGTATTTTGGTTACTTTATTTGCCATTCCTTATTCAAATGCAGTTTCATCGAACTAAAGTAACTCAAATATAATAAAAAAATATATGTTATTTGCCGTTTTGGGAGGTCCTATAGAAAAATATTTGCCCTCGATCTCACAAAGACCCTCGGCCTAGGGCCTCGCCAGTTTCTGAAACCTCGTGCAAAAATTTGTCTATACGGACTTCCCATCCGGTAATCTAAAACAATAAAAAAATCAGCCTGCTCAAACCTTTACGAACTTTACAACAACAATTTCCATCACCGACATGCAGGTTCCCGGCCGAATAACAAACTGACGTCGTATACAAGATATCACGCAAATAATATTCGTGGACTTACATTGGAGAAACAGGACGATCGTTTGAAACCAGATAGAAAGAGCACATTTTAGAAACGTTAAAAACTATACAAAAGCCTCCAACATTGCAAATAAAAATGAATATTTAATTAGTAGCTGTGTAGCCAGTGTGATACCGAATGCTCCTCGTTTGCATAAACTTTCCCCTCGATTAACTACAGTGAACTAAAATAGCCGGGAATCATCAAAATAGTCTGTAGATCTGGTTATTTAGTATATTATAAACTCTCGCGCTTTCGCCTCCAGTTTGTATATCCGTTACAACTATACCGTCGCTAATATTTTAAATATTATTTAATCTCAGTTAAATATCCCTATTTTGGATTATATAGTACCTTGTCAATGTCACAGAATGGAGAAAAACAATCCAGAAATATGTGTGACTTAATCCGAAGAATATATGACAGTGTATAGTCAAATAAAAATAAATATAACATCCCTCATCTAACGCTCGCCCCCTGCAGTTCTATACAGGAAACAAATAACAGCATCACAAAAAAAACATAATTACTATCAATTACAAATTGTGCTTTAGAGTATACTGCACTAAAACATATTGAACGTAAAATTATTCTTTTTATATGGTTGAGTAGAAAAATACATCTTGCATTTTAGACATTGATGAATGCCATGAAAAGAAACCTTGTGCTCAGAATTACAACAACATTGACGGCAGTTATAAATGCAGTTGCAAGAAAGGTTATACCCTTGGTGCAGATGGGGCATCTTGTAACGGTAATGGCAATTGTAAACTATTAATTATATAAATTTGGTTATAATATATTATAGCCATGTATTAATATATATGTTATGTAGTATTTAAAACACGAGAAGGAGCGTTTTATCATATTTAAAATGCGAGCGCGCAGCGCGAGCATTTTAGATATGATAAAACGCGAGTTCGAGTGTTTTAAATAGCTTCAAAAACAATTGATTGTAATAACTAGGGAGTGTACTGGTTTTTATTTTCTATTAGAGGTAAATTGGGTTGATGTATGAAATGCAAATTAGCAGGAATTTTATATAAAGTTCGTAAAGACTTTATATAATTTTCATGCTGATTAGTATTCATGGGTTTTATCAGGTATAAAAGCCTTGCGCGTG